>CP125973.1:54371478-54803806 GCA_030063025.1 Avena longiglumis | reverse complement strand
GCGAGGGGGACACATGCAAGCACCTATATATACCAACCGCTAACCACACCCACACACATATATGCTAGGGCACATGCAAGTTTTCATCTCAATCCGATGTTCTCGTGGTCTCCGTGAAACCACGATCTCTGTGCACATTCTGGATCGCCTACCCCTAGGCGTTCCTCCGACAGGTAGCCCGCGTAGCTCTCTCTTGTTTTGTGTTTGTTTAGGTCATAGGGTGATGTCAAACCATGTTGGTTCACAATTTGGGGCACTATCCTGCCGGTTTCACCTCGACGGGAGATTCCACCCTTATACTGCCCTAACCTCCTCTAGGTTAGAGCGCATGCATGCGAGGGGGGACACATGCAAGCACCTATATATACCAACCTCTAACCACACCCACACACACATATGCTAGGGGCACATGCAAGTTTTCATCTTATTCCGATGTTCTCGTGGTCTTCCTCCGGCGAAACCCTGATCTCTGTGCACACTCGGATCGTCTACCCCCCTAGACGTTCCTCTGACAGGGGTAGCCCGGCGTAGCTCTCTCTTGTTTTGTGTTTGTTTAGGTCATAGGGTGATGTCAAACCATGTTGGCTCACAAGTTGGGGCACTATCCTACCCAGTTTCACCTCGACGGGGAGATTCCACGCTCATACCAGTCCGGAACCTTCGCCTCTAGGTTAGAGCGCATGCATGCGAGGGGGGACACATGCAAGCACCTATATATACCAACCTCTCACCACACCCACACACACATATGCTAGGGGCACATGCAAGTTTTCATCTCATTCCAATGTTCTCGTGGTCTTCCTCCGGCGAAACCCTGATCTCTGTGCACACTCGGATCGTCTACCCCCCTAGACGTTCCTCTGACAGGGGTAGCCCGGCGTAGCTCTCTCTTGTTTTGTGTTTGTTTAGGTCATAGGGTGATGTCAAACCATGTTGGTTCACAAGTTGGGGCACTATCCTACCCGGTTTCACCTCGACGGGGAGATTCCACCCTTATACGGGCCCGGAACCTTCGCCTCTAGGTTAGAGCGCATGCATGCGAGGGGGGACACATGCAAGCACCTATATATACCAACCGCTAACCACACCCACACACATATATGCTAGGGGCACATGCAAGTTTTCATCTCAATCCGATGTTCTCGTGGTCTTCCTCCGGCGAAACCCTGATCTCTGTGCACACTCGGATCGTCTACCCCCCTAGACGTTCCCGGCGGGGTAGCCCGGCGTAGCTCTCTCTTGTTTTGTGTTTGTTTAGGTCATAGGGTGATGTCAAACCATGTTGGTTCACAATTTGGGGCACTATCCTACCCGGTTTCACCTCGACGGGGAGATTCCACCCTTATACGGGCCCGGAACCTTCGCCTCTAGGTTAGAGCGCATGCATGCGAGGGGGGACACATGCAAGCACCTATATATACCAACCTCTAACCACACCCACACACACATATGCTAGGGGCACATGCAAGTTTTCATCTTATTCCGATGTTCTCGTGGTCTTCCTCCGTGAAACCACGATCTCTGTGCACACTGATCGCCTACCCCTAGACGTTCCTCCGACAGGTAGCCCAGTAGCTCTCTCTTGTTTTGTGTTTGTTTAGGTCATAGGGTGATGTCAAACCATGCTGGTTCACAAGTTGGGGCACTATCCTACCCGGTTTCACCTCGACGGGGAGATTCCACCCTTATACGGCCCCGAAACCTTCGCCTCTAGGTTAGAGCGCATGCATGCGAGGGGGGACACATGCAAGCACCTATATATACCAACCTCTAACCACACCCACACACACATATGCTAGGGGCACATGCAAGTTTTCATCTCATTCCAATGTTCTCGTGGTCTTCCTCCGGCGAAACCCTGATCTCTGTGCACACTCGGATCGTCTACCCCTAGACTTCCTCCGACAGGTAGCCCGTAGCTCTCTCTTGTTTTGTGTTTGTTTAGGTCATAGGGTGATGTCAAACCATGTTGGTTCACAAGTTGGGGCAGTATCCTGCCGGTTTCACCTCGACGGGAGATTCCACCCTTATACGGGCCGGAACCTTCCTCTAGGTTAGAGCCCATGCATGCGAGGGGGACACATGCAAGCACCTATATATACCAACCTCTAACCACACCCACACACACATATGCTAGGGGCACATGCAAGTTTTCATCTCATTCGATGTTCTCGTGGTCTTCCTCGAAACCACATTCTCTGTGCACACTGGATCGCTCACCCCCTAGACGTTCCTCCGATAGGGTAGCCCAGTAGCTCTCTCTTGTTTTGTGTTTGTTTAGGTCATAGGGTGATGTCAAACCATGTTGGTTCACAAGTTGGGGCACTATCCTACCCGGTTTCACCTCGACGGGGAGATTCCACCCTTATACGGGTCCGGAACCTTCGCCTCTAGGTTAGAGCGCATGCATGCGAGGGGGGACACATGCACGCACCTATATATACCAACCTCTAACCACACCCACACACACACATATGCTAGGGGCACATGCAAGTTTTCATCTCATTCCGATGTTCTCGTGGTCTTCCTCCGGCGAAACCCTCATCTCTGTGCACACTCGGATCGCTCACCCCCTAGACGTTCCTCCCGACAGGTAGCCCGCGTAGCTCTCTCTTGTTTTGTGTTTGTTTAGGTCATAGGGTGATGTCAAACCATGTTGGTTCACAAGTTGGGGCACTATCCTACCCAGTTTCACCTCGACGGGAGATTCCACCCTTATACGGCCCTAACCTTCGCCTCTAGGTTAGGCGCATGCATGCGAGGGGACACATGCAACCACCTATATAAACCAACCTCTAACCACACCCACACACACATATGCTAGGGGCACATGCAAGTTTTCATCTCATTCCGATGTTCTCGTGGTCTTCCTCCCAAACCCGATCTCTCTGCACACTCGGATCGCCTACCCCTAGACGTTCTCCGGCAGGGTAGCCCGGCTTAGCTCTCTCTTGTTTTGTGTTTGTTTAGGTCATAGGGTGATGTCAAACCATGTTTGTTCACAAGTTGGGGCACTATCCTACCCGGTTTCACCTCGACGGGGAGATTCCACCCTTATACGGGCCCGGAACCTTCGCCTCTAGGTTAGAGCGCATGCATACGAGGGGGGACACATGCAAGCACCTATATATAACAACCTCTAACCACACCCACACACACATATGCTAGGGGCACATGCAAGTTTTCATCTCATTCCGATGTTCTCGTGGTCTTCCTCCTGAAACCACGATCTCTGCACACTCGGATCGCTCACCCCCTAGACGTTCCTCCGACAGGTAGCCCGGTAGCTCTCTTGTTTTGTGTTTGTTTAGGTCATAGGGTGATGTCAAACCATGTTGTTTCACAAGTTGGGGCACTATCCTACCCGGTTTCACCTCGACGGGGAGATTCCACCCTTATACGGGCCCGGAACCTTCGCCTCTAGGTTAGAGCGCATGCATGCGAGGGGGGACACATGCAAGCACCTATATATACAAACCTCTAACCACACCCACACACATATGCTAGGGGCACATGCAAGTTTTCATCTCATTCCAATGTTCTCGTGGTCTTCCTCCGGCGAAACCCTGATCTCTGGGCACACTCGGATCGTCTACCCCCCTAGACGTTCCTCTGACAGGGGTAGCCCGGCGTATCTCTCTCTTGTTTTGTGTTTGTTTAGGTCATAGGGTGATGTCAAACCATGTTGGTTCACAATTTGGGGCACTATCCTACCCGGTTTCACCTCGACGGGGAGATTCCACCATTATACGGGCCCAGAACCTTCGCCTCTAGGTTAGAGCGCATGCATGCGAGGGGGGACACATGCAAGCACCTATATATACCAACCTCTAACCACACCCACACACACATATGCTAGGGGCACATGCAAGTTTTCATCTCATTCCGATGTTCTCGTGGTCTTCCTCCGGCGAAACCCTGATCTCTGTGCACACTCGGATCGTCTACCCCCCTAGACGTTCCTCTGACAGGTAGCCCGTAGCTCTCTCTTGTTTTGTGTTTGTTTAGGTCATAGGGTGATGTCAAACCATGTTGGCTCACAAGTTGGGGCACTATCCTACCGGTTTCACCTCGACGGGAGATTCCACCCTCACACGGTCCTAACCTTCGCCTCTAGGTTAGAGCGCATGCATGCGAGGGGGGACACATGCAAGCACCTATATATACCAACCTCTCACCACACCCACACACATATGCTAGGGGCACATGCAAGTTTTCATCTCATTCCAATGTTCTCGTGGTCTTCCTCCGGCAAAACCCTGATCTCTGTGCACACTCGGATCGTCTACCCCCCTAGGCGTTCCTCCCAGGTAGCCCGGCGTATCTCTCTCTTGTTTTGTGTTTGTTTAGGTCATAGGGTGATGTCAAACCATGTTGGTTCACAAGTTGGGGCACTATCCTACCCGGTTTCACCTCGACGGGGAGATTCCACCCTTATACGGCCCTAACCTTCGCCTAGGTTAGAGCATGCATGCGAGGGGGGACACATGCAAGCACCTATATATACCAACCGCTAACCACACCCACACACATATATGCTAGGGGCACATGCAAGTTTTCATCTCAATCCGATGTTCTCGTGGTCTTCCTCCGTGAAACCACGATCTCTGGCACACTGGATCGCCTACCCCCTAGACGTTCCTCGACAGGTAGCCCGGTAGCTCTCTCTTGTTTTGTGTTTGTTTAGGTCATAGGGTGATGTCAAACCATGTTGGTTCACAATTTGGGGCACTATCCTACCCGGTTTCACCTCGACGGGAGATTCCACCCTTATACGGGCCCTAACCTTCGCCTCTAGGTTAGGCGCATGCATGCGAGGGGACACATGCAAGCACCTATATACCAACCTCTAACCACACCACACTCACACACATATGCTAGGGACACATGCAAGTTTTCATCTGATTCCGATGTTCTCGTGGTCTTCCTCCGGCGAAACCCTGATCTGTGCACACTCGGATCGTCTACCCCCCTAGACGTTCCTCTCACAGGGGTAACCCGGCGTAGCTCTCTCTTGTTTTGTGTTTGTTTAGGTCATAGGGTGATGTCAAACCATGTTGGTTCACAAGTTGGGGCACTATCCTACCCGGTTTCACCTCGACGGGGAGATTCCACCCTTATACGGGCCCGGAACCTTCGCCTCTAGGTTAGAGCGCATGCATGCGAGGGGGGACACATGCAAGCACCTATATATACCAACCTCTAACCACACCCACACACACATATGCTAGGGGCACATGCAAGTTTTCATCTCATTCCAATGTTCTCGTGGTCTTCCTCTGGCGAAACCCTGATCTCTGTGCACACTCGGATCGTCTACCCCCTAGACTTCCTCTGACAGGGGTAGCCCGGCGTAGCTCTCTCTTGTTTTGTGTTTGTTTAGGTCATAGGGTGATGTCAAACCATGTTGGTTCACAAGTTGGGGCAGTATCCTACCCGGTTTCACCTCGACGGGGAGATTCCACCCTTATACGGGCCCGGAACCTTCGCCTCTAGGTTAGAGCCCATGCATGCGAGGGGGGACACATGCAAGCACCTATATATACCAACCTCTAACCACACCCACACACACATATGCTAGGGGCACATGCAAGTTTTCATCTCATTCCGATGTTCTCGTGGTCTTCCTCCGGCGAAACCCTGTTCTCTGTGCACACTCGGATCGTCTACCCCCCTAGACGTTCCTCTGACAGGGGTAGCCCGGCGTAGCTCTCTCTTGTTTTGTGTTTGTTTAGGTCATAGGGTGATGTCAAACCATGTTGGTTCACAAGTTGGGGCACTATCCTACCCGGTTTCACCTCGACGGGGAGATTCCACCCTTATACGGGTCCGGAACCTTCGCCTCTAGGTTAGAGCGCATGCATGCGAGGGGGGACACATGCACGCACCTATATATACCAACCTCTAACCACACCCACACACACACATATGCTAGGGGCACATGCAAGTTTTCATCTCATTCCGATGTTCTCGTGGTCTTCCTCCGGCGAAACCCTCATCTCTGTGCACACTCGGATCGTCTACCCCCCTAGACGTTCCTCTGACAGGGGTAGCCCGGCGTAGCTCTCTCTTGTTTTGTGTTTGTTTAGGTCATAGGGTGATGTCAAACCATGTTGGTTCACAAGTTGGGGCACTATCCTACCCGGTTTCACCTCGACGGGGAGATTCCACCCTTATACGGGCCCGGAACCTTCGCCTCTAGGTTAGAGCGCATGCATGCGAGGGGGGACACATGCAACCACCTATATAAACCAACCTCTAACCACACCCACACACACATATGCTAGGGGCACATGCAAGTTTTCATCTCATTCCGATGTTCTCGTGGTCTTCCTCCGGCGAAACCCTGATCTCTGTGCACACTCGGATCGTCTACCCCCCTAGACGTTCCTCTGACAGGGGTAGCCCGGCTTAGCTCTCTCTTGTTTTGTGTTTGTTTAGGTCATAGGGTGATGTCAAACCATGTTTGTTCACAAGTTGGGGCACTATCCTACCCGGTTTCACCTCGACGGGGAGATTCCACCCTTATACGGGCCCGGAACCTTCTCTAGGTTAGAGCGCATGCACGAGGGGACACATGCAAGCACCTATATATAACAACCTCTAACCACACCCACACACACATATGCTAGGGGCACATGCAAGTTTTCATCTCATTCCGATGTTCTCGTGGTCTTCCTCCGTGAAACCACGATCTCTGGCACACTCGGATCGTCTACCCCCTAGACGCGTTCCTCGAGGGTAGCCCGGCGTAGCTCTCTCTTGTTTTGTGTTTGTTTAGGTCATAGGGTGATGTCAAACCATGTTGGTTCACAAGTTGGGGCACTATCCTACCCAGTTTCACCTCGACGGGGAGATTCCACCCTTATACGGGCCCGGAACCTTCGCCTCTAGGTTAGAGCGCATGCATGCGAGGGGGGACACATGCAAGCACCTATATATACCAACCTCTAACCACACCCACACACACATATGCTAGGGGCACATGCAAGTTTTCATCTCATTCCGATGTTCTCGTGGTCTTCCTCCGGCGAAACCCTGATCTCTGTGCACACTCGGATCGTCTACCCCCTAGACGTTCCTCTGACAGGGGTAGCCCAGCGTAGCTCTCTCTTGTTTTGTGTTTGTTTAGGTCATAGGGTGATGTCAAACCATGTTGGTTCACAAGTTGGGGCACTATCCTACCCGGTTTCACCTCGACGGGGAGATTCCACCCTTATACGGGCCCGGAACCTTCGCCTCTAGGTTAGAGCGCATGCATGCGAGGGGGGACACATGCAAGCACCTATATATACCAACCTCTAACCACACCCACACACACATATGCTAGGGGCACATGCAAGTTTTCATCTCATTCCGATGTTCTCGTGGTCTTCCTCCGGCGAAACCCTGATCTCTGTGCACACTCGGATCGTCTACCCCCCTAGACGTTCCTCTGACAGGGGTAGCCCGGCGTAGCTCTCTCTTGTTTTGTGTTTGTTTAGGTCATAGGGTGATGTCAAACCATGTTGGCTCACAAGTTGGGGCACTATCCTACCCGGTTTCACCTCGACGGGGAGATTCCACCTCATCTGGTCCTAACCTTCGCCTCTAGGTTAGAGCGCATGCATGCGAGGGGGGACACATGCAAGCACCTATATATATAAACCTCTCACCACACCCACACACATATGCTAGGGGCACATGCAAGTTTTCATCTCATTCCAATGTTCTCGTGGTCTTCCTCCGGCGAAACCCTGATCTCTGTGCACACTCGGATCGTCTACCCCCTAGGCGTTCCTCGGCGAGGGTAGCCCGGGTAGCTCTCTCTTGTTTTGTGTTTGTTTAGGTCATAGGGTGATGTCAAACCATGTTGGTTCACAAGTTGGGGCAGTATCCTACCGGTTTCACCTCGACGGGAGATTCCACCCTTACTCTGAAACCTTCGCCTCTAGGTTAGGCGCATGCATGCGAGGGGGGACACATGCAAGCACCTATATATACCAACCTCTAAGCACACCCACACACACATATGCTAGGGGCACATGCAAGTTTTCATCTCATTCCGATGTTCTCGTGGTCTTCCTCCGACGAAACCCTGATCTCTGTGCACACTCGGATCGTCTACCCCCCTAGACGTTCCTCTGACAGGGGTAGCCCGACGTAGCTCTCTCTTGTTTTGTGTTTGTTTAGGTCATAGGGTGATGTCAAACCATGTTGGTTCACAAGTTGGGGTACTATCCTACCCGGTTTCACCTCGACGGGAAGATTCCACCCTTATACGGGTACGGAACCTTCGCCTCTAGGTTAGAGAGCATGCATGCGAGGGGGGACACATGCAAGCACTTCATGTGGTCGTGGTGAGTGCTATTGAGAACCACATGCGATAATAACACTTACAAACATATAGAAATTTCTCGGGGTGTGAGAAGATTCGCAACGACATTTCATGTGGACGTGTAGACTGCTATTCAGAGGGTACGAAATTATCCAATTAATAAAAAAATATATAAATAATTGATGCAAATACAAAATATATGAAAAATAGAGAAGGCTACGCCGAGGGTGACCGTCGGCGTACGTTTCTGGTACGCCGAGGGTGGCCGTCGGCGTATGCTATGCCGAGGGTCGCCGTCGGCCTAACCGACGGCACCGTTAGCGCGTCGTCCGTGCTGCCGGCATGTGCCACGCGTCCGCTAGCTACGCCGAGGGACGCCACTACGCCGAGGGTGACCATCGGTGTAGTGTATGCTACGCCGACGGCTTTGCTACGCCGAGGGCTGGCCAGTTGGGCTGGCCTGGTGCGGTGCTACGCCGACGGCCCCGACGTTTGGCCGTCGGCGTAGCCGACGGCCGTCGGCGCATCTGGCCATTCCTGTAGTGATCATCACCGCTCAACCCGACCTCTTCACACGTCACCAACAACAAGCTGTGTGGTGTTCCCTGACCCTATCCCTGTTGCGCCAGCGGCCTTGCTCACCCGGGACACACTTGATGTTGAAAATATAAGCAAATTACCATAATATTTAATCCAAAATAAGTAATAATAAATCATGACTATAAGTGCTGGAATTAATCTAATCATGTATACTAGCAGAATAGACGAACAGATCATATTCAACCAGAATAAGCAGATCACATCTATTCCAAGAGCTAGTACAAGAAACTGCTGTAAACTGAACTAGATAGGAGCAGATTACGACGGTGTTGGAGGAGGAATCAGGTTCGGCTCAGTTGGGGTTGAGGTTCGCGTTGACACCGATGTCGCCACCATGGCGTCGATATAGAGGCTGGCGATGTCCGGGAACAAGTCCTCGTCGGGAAGGAGTGGTCGGTCGACGCGTGATGCCGTGAGTCGCTACAGACGCTCCCAAAACCTGATCGCCTCGCCTGAGGTTCACGAGAGGCGGTGGTTCCGGAGGCCTACTGTCCCGTCGTCCGGTGCACGCCGGAAGAGGGGATGGAGAAGGTGTAGCGGCGGCGCAAGGTTCTGGAGGCAGAGAGATGTGTAGTTTCTCGTATTAGGGTTTTCGCCTAAGGCCGTTTATATATAGCGCCGGTCGGGTAAGACGTGGGGAGTAGCCCACGTCCGAGTAGTAATAGCCCACATTTCCGGAAAGATCGGAAACGGCTGACAGAAAAATAACTCGCACAATAATTTTTCCGAGCAGCAAAAATATAAGATCGGCACCGAGGCACAATTCCGCAAACCGCGGCGCGCGTCGTGACGAGGCGAGGCGTGGAGAGCCGGGCGGCGGCGGAGGAGGAGCGCGCGTGTATGCCACTCCTCTTCACTCTCTTTAGGAGGTAGTGAAACACTCCACTATATATATTGGTCCAACTCCCTCTAAACTAGCAAGGTGGGACTAAACTTTGGTGCCACCCCTTTCTAGGCATGAATGGGCCAAGAGAATTTCAGAATTTGTATTAGGCTATGGGCCAAGGCCCACACCCAAATTCCAACAATCCCCCACAAATTATCATAGGCACATATCATCACGTCACATCAATCAGTTCCAGAGCATTGTTTATATACCGGTGTGAGGTGGAGACTGTTAAGTTGAACTTTCACTTAGAACTTCATGCTACACTAGATTGCAACTTGAATAGTGGACTATGCCTTGAACTACAAGTTTGGTGCGCAGTAAGGTCTAGACCGATACAGGGCTGCCGCGAATCTTCTCCGCGGTTTGGAGCTTATGCGTCATACTCCATGGCCTTTCATAAGTTTATTAGAGAGCACCCAACTCTCATGGACTGCGATGTTTGACAGTCGGACTCATATAGGTGTTTTCTTCAAAAGATGTTCTGCAGGACAACATCTTTGCTTAAACAAGCCACTCAGAACACATTAAGGTAAATACCAACCTGCCATGCATAATAGGAGAGTATTGCATCTATACGGAGTGGTAGTATGCTGTAAGGATACTCTCCTCCCAGTTGACCAACAGCTTGTCTCCCAACTCTACTTCACGGGATCTCCGATCACATAGAGCGGGTTACCACTGTGAGAAACTCAAAAAGTGGGTCTCAAACCCATCTCCCTCGATGCATTATCTATCACATTACGTGATAGACCCTTTGTGAAGGGATCTGCCAGATTTTTAGATGTTTGGATATAGTCCAATGCAATAACTCTGGAGTTTCTCATTTTCCTGACAGATTTCAATCTCCTCTTCACATGTCTTGATGACTTCATATTGTCCTTAGAAATGTTTATTTTTATGATCACAGTTTGATTATCACAGTTCATAAGGATTGCGGGTATTGGTTTTTCAACCATAGGTAAGTTCATCAAGAGTTCACGAAGCCACTCTGCTTCAACAGTGGCTGTGTCTAATGCTGCGAGTTCTGCTTCCATAGTTGACCTCGTTAAGATGATCTACTTGCAAGACTTCCAAGAAATAGCGCCACCACCAAGTGTAAACACATAACCACTCGTGGCCTTAGTCTCATCAGCATCAGAAATCCAGTTTGAGTCACTATACCCTTCAAGTACCCTTGGATACCCGGAGTAGTGAATCCCATAGCTCGCAGTGCCTTTCAAATAACGCAAAACCCTTTCAAGGGCCTGCCAATGAACATCTCCAGGATTTGAGACAAATCGACTTAACTTTCTTACAGCAAAGGAGATGTCAGGCCTCGTAGCGCTGGCTAAATACATAAGCGAGCCAATAATCTGAGAATATCTCAGCTGATCTTTAGCATCCTTAGGATCTCCCTAATTCTTTCGAACCAACACGCTAGGATCATATGGTGTAGGAGAGGATCTACATTCGCTATACCCAAAACGACTCAAGATCTTTTCCACATAGTGAGACTGAAGCAGTGTTATCCCACCATCATCATCTTTCAGCACCTTGATGTTCAATATCACATCAGCCACTCCTAGATCTTTCATCTCAAAACAACGAGATAGAAAGTCTTTGACCTCATTGATAACATTAAGATTCGTCCCGAATATCAGTATATCATCAACATATAGACATAAGATGACTCCCTCGCCCCCAGCATGGCGATAGTACACACACTTGTCAGCTTCATTTACAATAAAGCCTTCATCAGTTAAAGTCCTTTCAAACTTCTCATGCCACTGCTTAGGTGCTTTCTTAAGACCATACAAAGACTTCAGTAACTTGCACACCTTGGCTTGTTGACCATCTATCATGAATCCATCCGGCTGATCCATATAAATTTCCTCATCTAACTCTCCATTTAGGAAAGCCGTCTTAACGTCCATTTGATGAACGAGAAGACCATGCGAGGCAGCCAAGGATAGCAGTACTCGAATGGTGGCCAATCTAGCCACATGTGAATAAGTATCAAAGAAGTCTTCGCCCTCTTTCTGGGTATAACCCTTGGCAACAAGGCGTGCCTTATACTTTTCAATAGTACCATCAGGTCTAAGCGTCTTCTTAAACACCCACTTACATCCTATAGGTTTGCACCCATAAGGACGATCAGTAATTTCCCAAGTTCCGTTTGCTATGATGGAATCCATCTCACTGCGAACGGCTTCTTTCCAGTAGTCAGCATCTTGAGATGCATAAGCTTCTGAAATAGAAGTGGGAGTATCATCCACGGGGTATATAATGAAATCATCACCAAAGGACTTCGCAGTCCTTTGTCTCTTACTTCTGGTAGGAGCTTCACTGTTATCCTCCACATGATTATCAGGGTGTTCTATCGAAATGGTGGGTTCAGGAATTGTGATTAATTCTTGACTAGATAAACTAGGCATCTCTTGATTTGATGAACTAGACGAATCTTTCATGGGAAAGATGTCTTCAAAGAAAGTCGCATCATTCGACTCCATGATTGTACCAACATGCATGTCAGATACCTGAGATTTCACTATCAAAAATCTATAGCCAATGCTATGAAATGCATATCCCAGAAAGACACAATCCACGGTTTTTGGTCCAAGCTTGCGCTTCTTGGGTATCGGCACATTCACTTTCGCCAAACAACCCCAAGTTCGTAAGTAGGAGAGTTTCAGCCTTTTCCTTTCCCATTCCTCAAATGGAGTAATGGTTTTGTTCTTCTTGGGAACACGGTTTAGGACATGACACGCAGTCTTTATCGCCTCCCCCACCATTCCTTGGATAGACCCGATGTATCTAACATGGCGTTAACCAAATCAGTTAGAGTACGGTTCTTTCTTTCGGCCACCCCATTTGACCGAGGTGAGTAGGGAGGCGTCCTCTCATGGATAATACCATGATCCGCACAAAAAGAATCAAATTCGTTGGAAAAATACTCTCCACCATGATCAGACCAAAGTCGCTTAATCTTTTGACCAAGTTGGTTTTCTGATTCAGCTTTATAGATTTTGAAGTGATTAAAAGCTTCATCTTTAGATTTCAGAGGATACACATAACAGTATCGAGTGGAATCATCAATTAAAGTCATGAAATATCGCTTTCCACCTTTTGTCAACTCACCATTCATCTCACAAAGATCTGAATGTATTAGTTCCAGTGGTGCCAAATCTCGTACCTCGGCAGTCTTGTGAGACTTGCGAGGTTGCTTAGCTTGCACACACACTTGACACTTGGAACTTTTGACAGTAGTAAATTTCGGAATTAGATTCATATCGGCAATCCGCGTCATGCACCCAAAATTAATATGACAAAGTCGTGAATGCCAAATATTGGATTCACTATCATTGCAAACATGATTAATAACTTGAGTACATAAGTCTGACAAAGATAAGCGGAACAAGCCTCCGCACTCATAACCCTTTCCAACAAATTGTCCACACTTAGAAATTACAACTTTATTGGACTCAAAGACTAACTTAAAACCATCTCGACACAGAAGAGATCCGCTGACGAGATTCTTATTGATTGAGGGAACGTGCTGCACATTCTTCAGCTGTACGATCTTCCCCGAAGTAAACTTCAGATCCACCGTACCAACACCTTGAACAGAAGCACGTGAGCCGTTTCCCATCAGCACGGAGCCAGCCCGTTCGACCTGATAAGAAGAGAACATGGAAATATCAGCACATACATGTATATTTGCACCAGTGTCTATCCACCAATCAGGTGAATTACAAACCGAAAGAACAGTGGGAAATATACCGTACCCAGCATCCTTTATCTCAGTATCACCAAGAACAACATTAGCGGACTTGCCACTATTTCCATGTGGACGCTTTTCAAAGCGATTGGGGCAGCTAGGAGCCCAATGATTAGGATCACCACAGACATGGCAGGATCCTTTCTTCTTATACTCAGTCTTCTTCTTGAAGTTGGTAGTCTGTGCGGCCTTGTTTTTGCCATCAAACTTTCCTTTGCCATCAGACCTGTTCTTATTCTTAAACTCGTGGGACTGGAAGTTGTTTTTCTGCACTACATGTGCGCTAGAGCTTCCATCAAAGCCTCGAGGACATGTATCTTTTGCTCTCGCCTTTTCTTCAACATGAAGAGATCCGATGAGATCGAAACAGAAAACTCCTGTCTCTTATTTTTCAGAGAGGTAGCAAAGTTCCTCCAAGGAGGAGGAAGCTTGGCAATAATGCCTCCGGCCACGAACTTGTCCGGTAAGTTACACTTGAACTGCTCGAGTTCTTTGGCAAGGGACTGTATCTCATGAGCCTGATCCACGATGGGACGGTCATCAGTCATCTTGTAGTCATAGAATTGCTCCATGATATATAGTTCAGTGCCAGCATCCGAAACACCAGACTTGGCGTCCAGTGCATCCCACGCATCCTTGCCATTATAAAATGACATATAGGTGTCAACAATGTTGTCACCAAGAATATTGAACAAATCCCCATAAACATGGTGTCGACTTTTTGAAACGCTTCCTCCTAAACAGGAGAAAGTTCTCCCTCAGGTTTGCCAAGAGTGGCGCTATAGCAGCCTAGGTTTTTCAACCATAGAACTACTCTCGTGCGCCATCTCTTATAATTGACACCGTCAAAAGGAGGCGGCCTTGTAGCCGCGGCTAAACCAGTTGAATCCAGTTGCCTATAATTAGGTTTTTGGATTGTTGAAAATATAATCAAATTACCATAATATTTAATCCGAAATAAGTAATAATAAATCATGACTATAAGTGCTGAAATTAATCTAATCATGTATACTAGCAGAATAGACGAACAGATCATATTCAACCAGAATAAGCAGATCACATCTATTCCAAGAGCTAGTACAAGAAACTGCAACAGAAACTGAACTAGATAGGAGCAGATTACGTACAGTTTTGGAGGAGGAATCGGGTTCGCGTTCAGGTTGGGGTTGAGGTTCGCGTTGACACCAGTGTCGTCAGCCATGGCGTCGATGTAGAGGCTGCTGATGTCCGGGAAGAAGACCTCGTCGGGGAAGGAGTGGTCGGATGTTGCGTGATGCCAAGCACGCGCTCCCCAAAACCTGATCGCCTTGCCCGTCTGAGTTCGGAGAGGCGGTGGTTCCGGAGGCCTATTGTCCCGTCGTTCGGTGCACACCGGAAGAGGGGATGGAGAAGGTGTAGCGGCGGCGCAAGGATCTGGAGGAGATGTGTAGTTTCTCGTATTAGGGTTTTCGCCTAAGGCCGTCCGAGTAGTAACAACCCACGTTTCCGGAAAGACCGGAAACGGCTGACAGAAAAATAACTCGCACAATAATTTTTCCGAGCAGCAAAAAGATAGGATCGGCACCGAGGCACAATTCCGCAAACTTTGGCGCGCGTTGCGTTGCGTTGCGTTGCGTTGAGTCGCGGCGAGGCGGGCGGCGGAGGAGGAGGAGCGCGCATGTATGCCACTCCTCTTCACTCTCTTTAGGAGGTAGTGAAACACTCCACTATATATATTGGTCCAACTCCCTCTAAACTAGCAAGGTGGGACTAAACTTTGGTGCCACCCCCTGCTAGGCATGAATAGGCCAAGAGAATTTCAGAATTTGTATTAGGCTATGGGCCAAGGCCCACACCCAAATTCCAACACTTGATACCATGGACTCCAAAGGCAGCAACTCTTCTGTGTTGGTGACCATGTCGATGCAATTTAACACACCTGAAGGCGCTGATACTGCCGTGACAAATGAGGATGAGAGGTTGTTGGCTGGTTCTAGCGTGGAATGGCCACTCGCACTCATTGCTACGAGGGATGTGGCGGATGATCACAACTTTATCACTGGCCTATATGGACTTCCACAAACTCTGGCCGCACTCAGTGTCGACAATTGTCGTGTCGCCAACAAGCACAACGTCCTCTTGCCACTCAAGCTCGTGATGCGACTGTCCATGCGAAATGAGCATGGTATGTGTCTCTTCTCTGCCACAACTCATTCACGTTGCTTGTTTCCATGGGATCTAGGACAGAAAAAAGGTTGTCGAGTCCATAGTACAGATATTGCTTGGGATCATGTGTTAAGCAATTGAGTGCAGAATTCTCAGAACAGATTTGTCATGGGAATGACCACGACAGTCGCTACCAGGGATAGCGATTGAGTCGAAGTAGGGCAAGAGCAAGTCGCCATCCACGGATTGAGATTGGGTCAAGACACAGGGTTTACCCAGGTTCACCCCTCGTAGGTTAAAGATCTACTTCCTGCTTGCTTGTATTAACGACGAATGAGATTACAAGGTGGGTGTCGGGGGGTTGACCTCGGGTAGGTCAGAGACGGGGAAAGACAGAGGTACAATCCCCGTCTAGTTTCCGAGTTACGGTTTAGGTTGGCCGAATCATGAATATGTCGGCCCGTGTATATGTATCAAGCAGCTACCCGGCCGAGTTACTGCGAGGGTCGGCCGGGTTAGCCCGAGTGATCTCGATGCAGGTAAAAGACAAGCCGAGTTACGCAAGGTAAGGTAAGTCCGAGTGATACGAAGCTTGCAGGAGAAGGAGAAACCCAAGGTCAAACTATAGTCAGCTAGAAGGAATCGAGCGGAGCCAAGCACAAGAGACAAAGATGCAGGCGCCGAGGGGCGAAGGAGGTCACGGAGGTGACAGTCCAGAGCCCGAGGCACGCAGAGGGGTCCTCTGGAGCCTTGCCGTTAGAAGGGCGACAGGAAAGGAGGCCAAACTACTATTTGGGACAAGCATATTCCTCGAATATGCTTGCCTCGTCAGCCCTAAGGGCACCCAAGGCACTCCTTTATAAGGGGAGGCTTGGACCCTGGGGAGGGCATCGACTCTTTTAGTACCGTTAGGCTGGTGAGATTCATCTTTTCTCCTCAGACAGCTCGAGGAGCACTTGTAACCCAAAGAAAGAGAAATAAAGATCGAGCCTTAACCACTTGAGTGAGGAATCAGTTGCATCTTCCTCCCGGATCCCACTAGCATCCATTGGCCCCATACTTTAGCCTACCCATGGCATCTGCCGTGCCACCACCACGGTTGGCGCCCACGTGGGGCGCCAGCGGTGCTAGCTGGAGTTATGATCCGGACGGGAAACTTCATCAGCACGGGCGAGTGCGTTATTTCTGGCTTGGTCCAGAGATTTGGTCTCTGCGACTATGTCAGCGACAATGCAGGAAGCTTCAAGGGGAAAACTCCCCCGCGCAATGGGGTCTTCATCAGCCTGGGCGAGCACAAGGTCTACGTCGGCGTTGACATCACCGGCATTTATCCCCACCAGGTTGTTATTGTAGGAGAGCCACCTCTTAATGCAGCAAGCCGTCCGTCAAGAGAACATCCTGCAGGCAGCGTCGAGGTGATGGTCGCCGCAGGAGCTCAAGCTGGAGCAGCAGTAGCCGGGTCAAGCAGAGAACCCGCAGGCGCACAAGGCGCACCCAAGCAAACCGCGCCACAACCCACTGAGGTAATCCCGCCAGTGACAAACCCGACCGAGCTACATGACACCACCCCAAAGGCACCAAGAGTGAGAGGGCCACCTCTGGAAAGGCCAGAGAACATTCTTCAGGCGACCATAGAAAACTTAACTACACCTGTAGCGCCGATACTTGATCCGACAAATGCTCAGTCAGAGTTAGAAGAAACCAGGCAAAAGGTGCTGGTAGAGGCCAAAAAAGTATCAGCCCTACGGGAGTCCTTGAACAGGACCCTGAGAGAATATGCAAAAGCTAATAAGCTTGATATCGCACCCGAGCGGGTGGACGAATTAAGATTAAGAGGAAAGAACCTCATGGATGACATTAACAAAGAGCATGAAGCTAACAGAGCAGAATCAGGTGATTTGGGTTTGCCGAGGTACAGTACCCCGGCGAAGAACCTGAGAGCGGCAAATGCCGCAGCATTGGAGTTAGAGGGGTTGACCGGGGAAGCTCGCCAGAAACAACAAGAGAGAGTGAATGAGCTGGTGCGCATCGCGAACCAGCAAAATGAGGAAATACTCAGAACTAACCCGGCAAGGCCAGGGGCCTCGCGGATGGTTCATTCGGCAGGGGCAGCGCCTGCTTTATCCGCGGCAGCAGCATCTTCACCCGGAAACAACGCTCGAAGAGACAAAGCGGTAACCTCGGGGAAGAGGAACAAGCAAATTGTTCCATATGACCCGGCAATGGCTGGAAAGGCAAATGAGAACATAGGCAATGCAAGCCGAGGTAACAGTGGGGAGAGAAACCACGGCCGTGTGGAAAAGGACGGCGGGGGCCGAGGCAATGGGGAACTCGGCAGAAGAGAACCCGCGAGAGGTAATCATGAAAACCAGACCCCGGCCGAAGTAAGGAGAGAGATGCCGCTCAACCCGCAACCAAGACATGAGCCTCGGCAGGAAAGAGAAGTGAGGCCAGCTCGCCACAATCAAATGAATGAAAGGTACAATGATGGTTATTCCGAGGTGGAATACGCAATCCAGGGTGGAAACAACCACTATGGGATGCAGGACAGAATCCTGTACAGAGATTTGCTAGCAAGTGATGCAAGAGTAAATCTGGATCGGCTATACCGGTCCGAATTGTTGGAAGAACAAGGTCCACCAGGTCCGACATGTTTTGGACCACGGATCATGGGCGAACCACCAGTGCCGAATTTTCAGTTAGCAAGAGGGACAAAAACATACAATGGGAGTACCAAGCCACAAGACTGGTTGATTGATTATGCCACTGCTGTGAAGATAGCGGGTGGGAACTTAAGATGGGCAGTGCGGTATGTCCCACAGATGTTGGAAGGACCAGCCAGGGTATGGCCGAATAATCTACCAGCCGGCAGTATCAACTGTTGGTTAGATTTCGAAGAAATGTTCGTCAGCAACTTTACCAGCACATACAAGAGGCCAAACAGGCCACAACAGTTAGCCATGTGTAAGCAGAGGCCGAATGAAACATATAGAGAGTTTTTAACTCGATGGTGCAACCTGAGAAACTCATGTGAAGGAGTTATCGAATCGCAAGAAATCGCTTGGTTCGTGCAAGGCTGCCGTTACGCCAGCGTGTTGTGGCAGCGCCTGCAAAGAGATATGCCGACCACACTGGCAGAGACTATCAGAATAGCAGACTCCTATGCATTGGGCGACCCAACCCAACCGGAATTAATGTCGACAGATCATCGCGAGCAACAGGACCATTATGCGAGAGAATTGGCCGGGTCATCCAGGCGTGACTTCAGAGGAAGAAGAAGAGAGGAGAGGCCGGATTATAGATACAATTCGGCTCAAGTGGCAGCAGTAGCACAAGATCAGCCGAATCATGGAGCAATTCAACGGCAAAAGAATGGACCTCAACAGTGGACATCAAGAAATGAGGGAAAAAGGCAATGGACCCCAGAGCAAAAGAAGCAATGGCAAGAGAGGCCGAAATACACGTTCGAATCCATGTTGGATCAGCCGTGCAAATTTCACACATCAAACCCATCTAGACCAGCCAATCATACGACCCGCCAATGTGCATGGATGAAAAATGCGATGGGGAACCCCGCAGGAGTTCAGGCGTCCCATCAAGTGCAACAGCAGCATCAACCGCAATTAACTGGAGCAAATACACAGCATCTGATGCTACTGCCCCCTCCCCCGAGGTACGATAACTCGGATCGGAGAGACGCAGTGCATCAAGTAATGAACCAGGTCCAGGACGGAAGGATGAATCCGACAAATACCGGACGTAATGATTACAGAGAACATCACCAGTCTTATTGTGTGTTCACAACGGAACAACAGGACAAACAGAGTGTGCAGCGCCGGCATATGGAAGTGAGTGCAGTTATGCCGGCAGTACCAAGATACGTGCCATGGTCTGATCAGGAGGTGACCTGGAGCATGAAGGACCACCCCAAAATAATACCAAGTCCAGGATCATATGCACTTGTGTTGGATCCGACATTTGTTGGACCAAGCATCAACGTGAAATTTACAAAAGTACTCATTGACAATGGAAGCAGTATCAACATCATGTACAAAGATACCATGCATAAACTCGGAATATCACAGAACATGCTGCAATCCACGAGGACCACTTTCCATGGGATAGTGCCAGGGCTTTCATGTGAGCCCATCGGTAAAGTCCGAGTGGACGTGTTCGGTTCATAAGAGATAATCGCAGAGCGAAAATTTCGAATTTGAAGTGGTGGAGCTGGAAAGTTGTTATCATGCTCTACTCGGACGACCCGCACTGGCCAAATTCATGAGCAGCTGTCATATAACTTATCTGAAGATGAAGCTACCCGGACCACAGGGGGTGATAACAGTTGCAGGGGATCACAAGAAGTCAATGGAGTGTGCTTCAGCCGGGTCAAACTTGGCCGAGTCATTGGTTATAGCAAGAGAAAAGAGAAGGATTCAAGAAGTAGCAGCCTCGCTCGGTCGGCTGGCCAACATGCCGCTGGCCAACCCTCATGGCAGTGTCTCTTTTCAGCCGACTAAAGAGACGAAGAAATTTCAGATTGATGAGCAATTCTCATAGCGTACTGTCACTATTGGTGCAGGCCTGGATGCTAAATAGGAAGGCGAGCTCACCAACTTCCTCCGTGAGAATCGGGACATATTTGCATGGTCAACTCAAGATCTGCAAGGTTTTCCGAGGAAGTTGGCTGAGCACTCTTTGAACGTCAGGCCAGGAGCAAGGCCGGTGAAGCAACCTCTCCGCCGCTTCGCCGAAGACAAGAGAAAAGTAATAGGAGATGAAATAGCTCGGCTCCTTGCAGCCGGGTTCATCATGGAGGTGCTATATCCGGATTGGTTATCAAATCCGGTGATAGTAGAAAAGAAGAAAGATGACCCCAATGTAGCCATTGTATGGCGAATGTGTATCAATTACACCAACCTGAACAAGGCATGTCCGAAAGATCCTTTTCCGTTGCCTAGAATAGACCAAGTCATTGACTCGACCGCTGGTTGTGAGCTGTTATCGTTTGTAGACGCGTATTCTGGTTTCCACCAGATACCGTTAAATCCGGCCGATCAAATAAAGACTGCATTTATTACCCCGTACGGGGATTATTGTTATCGCATAATGCCATTTGGCCTGCGAAACGCAGGAGCGACATATTAGAGATGCATGCAAAAATGCCTGCATGATCAGATAGGAAAAAATGTACAAGTGTATGTGGATGACGTGGTCATCAAAACTAAAGAGAGCAAAACATTATTAGAAGATATACGGCAGACTTTTGCGAACCTGAGAAGGTTCCGAATGAAGCTTAATCCAGAGAAGTGCACATTTGGCGTGCCGGCAGGAAAATTACTCGGTTTCCTTGTATCCAGCCGAGGTATCGAGGCTAATCCAACAAAGATAAGAGCAGTAGAAAGAATGGAATTGCCAAAATGTTTGAATGATGTACAAAAATTCACGGGCTGCCTGGCCTCGCTTAGTCGATTTGTATGTCGGCTAGGAGAGAAGGCACTGCCGCTCTATCAGCTGATGAGAAAGTCGGATAAATTCATTTGGACTCCACAGGCGGACCTTGCATTTCGTGAGTTGAAAAAGATGTTGGTTACGGCACCCATTTTGGCTTCTCCATTATCAAAAGAGCCTATGTTACTCTATGTAGCGGCTACCAATAGAGTAGTTAGTACTGTAGTCATAGTAAAACGACTTGAAGACGGTAAGTCGATTCAGAGGCCAGTCTATTATCTAAGTGAGGTGTTATCCACTTCAAAGCAGAATTACCCGCATTATCAGAAGATGGCTTATGGAGTATATATGTCGGCAAAAAAGCTTAAACATTACTTCGAAGAGCATCCCATCAAAGTAATCTGTGAGGCACCCATAGCCGACATATTGAGCAACAAAGACGCAAGTGGCCGAATAGCAAAATGGGCGATCAAGTTATCACCATATGCTCCACAGTTTGATAGAAGAGATGCAATCAAATCTCAGGCTGTCGCCGACTTTCTCGTAGACTGGGCCGAGGTGCAGTATGAGCCACCATTGCCAGATCCAAATTACTGGACAATGCATTTCGATGGTTCCAAACTAAGGAATGGTTTGGGAGCAGGAATAGTGTTAACCTCGCCTAAAAAAGACCAATTGAAATATGTACTGCAAATACATTTTGCTGCGTCCAACAATGTAGCTGAATATGAAGCGCTAGTCCATGGATTGAAAGTAGCAAAAGAAATTGGTATACGCCGAATCCTATGCTATGGTGACTCGGATCTAGTAGTACAGCAAGTATCAGGCAGTTGGGACGCGTTAGATGCTAATATGGCTTTATACAGATTCCATGTGCAAAAAATCAGTGGATACTTTGAAGGATGTGAATTCCACCACATACCTCGGGCAGAAAATGACGCTGCCGACACATTGTCAAAATTAGGATCAACCCGGCAATCAATTCCTCCAGGTATTGCCCTGGAACACCTTTGGAAACCATCAATAATCCCATCACCAGAATCCGAATCTATCTTTATCCCAGCAAATTCTGCAGAAGATCACACGCCAATGGAGGTAGATCCACAGAATGACTCGGAACCCCTAAAGAGGGGGATAGCCGAGGTAAGCGCAATCATGGAGAGAGCCGAGATATATATGTCGGCAGAGAACATGGAGATAGACAGTGAGATCACATCAGAAAAAGTAACACCGATATGGGCGCAACCCATATTTTCTTACCTAAAATACGCGATGTTGCCGAGTAATGAGGTATTAGCTAGACAAACCGTAAGAAGAGCAAAAGCTTATACAATCATAAACAATGAGCTGTATAAAAGAAGCGTCACAAACGTATTGCAGAAGTGCGTAAGTTCCACAGAAGGTCAGGAAATCCTTCTAGACATACACCAAGGAGAATGTGGGCACCATGCCTCATCTCGCGCTTTAGTAGCCAAGGCATTCAGGCATGGATTTTATTGGACAACGGCATTGAAAGAAGCAAAAGAATTAGTTAAGAAATGCAATGGATGTCAGAGATACATAGAATACTGTACATATGCCGTCGAAGTTAAAACAATACCCATCACTTGGCCATTTTCTGTATGGGGTTTATATATGGTGGGACCATTCAAGCCGGCGCGAGGAGGAATGACCCACATATTGGTTATGGTGGACAAGTTCACAAAATGGATTGAAGTAAAACCAATTAAAAAGTGTGATGGGCACACATCAGTGAAATTTCTCAAGGATATCATCTTAAGATACGGGTACTCGCACAGTATTATTACGGACAATGGCACAAACTTTGCAGAAGGAGCTTTCGCTAGATTTTGTCGAGAGAAGCACATAAGACTAGATATTGCCTCTGTGGCTCACCCAGCATCCAATGGGCAAGTGGAAAGGTCTAATGGTCTAATGGACTAGATATTTATCAACAGAACTTGCGGCGGTATCACAACAAGAAAGTGAATCCAAGAGTATTCAAAGAAGGAGATTTGGTCCTCCGACTCGTGCAATGCACGGCCGGCATGCACAAGTTGTCACCCCCATGGGAAGGACCATTTATTGTGAGCAAAGCGTTGCACAACGATGCCTATTATCTAATCGACGCTCAGTCCCCCGGAGGGAACAAGGCAGACAAAGCTGGCGAAGAAACGAAGCATCCCTGGAACGTGGCTTTACTTCGGCCATTCTACTCATAGCATTATATCTCAAAGTCAAGATCCAATTATGTATCTGAACCTCGGCGCCCAGAGCAGTGACTCGGGGACTGCCATATTTTATATCAATTTCATATTATGTATCTGAACCTCGGCGCCCAGAGCAGTGACTCGGGGACTGCCATATTTTATATCAATTTCATATTATGTATTTGAACCTCGGCGCCTAGAGCAGTGACTCGGGGACTGCCATATTTTATATCAATTTCATATTATGTATTTGAACCTCGGCGCCCAGAGCAGTGACTCGGGGACTGCCATATGTTATATCTATTTCGTGTTATGTATTTGAACCTCGGCGTCCGGAGCAGTGGCTCGGGGACTGCCATATGTTATATATATTTCGTGTTATGTATTTGAACCACGGTGCCCAGAGCAGTGACTCGGGGACTGCCGTATCGTATATCAACTTCATGTTATGTATCTGAACCTCATCGCCCAGAGCAGTAACTCGGGGACTGCCATATGATATATCAATCTCATATTAATAACTAAACCTCGGCATCTAAAGCAGCGACGCGGGGACTACCGTATGCTACCTCAATCTTATGCCGAGCGCACCCGTATAAGTCTTATACTACCTCTGAAACTTGATTTACAAATCGAAGTTTCGCACAATAAACAATGATCCAGCGATTGCTATATATTTTTTCACAACGAAGCAGTCAATCTCTGTTCAGAACAGATCAATATTATATGATATTCAGAGCTCACGCCTGGATAAAACCATAAAAATAGAGGCAAAGATAAATCCTAAAAGGTCAGGAAGTTGAGGGCCAACAAAGCAAGAATTCGGACGAACACCCACTTGAACGAGTATCACAGCAGTACACAGCAAAAGAAATTCGAATCATACAGAGAATTGCCAAATATTTCGCCTACATCATACGCCCGGCATGCCAGGGATCGGAAATAACTTAGGCATTGTTCGTTGGGGAGGCAGCAGCTTGCTCAGGTGCGGGGCACTCCGAGGTAGGAGGAACTTCGACGGAAGTTGCCTCGCCCTCCGCCGACCCAGGTGCAACTTCAGTGGAAGTCCGAGGTTGCTCAGGAGCATCAGTCCATGCGGTAGAATGCCCGGTACCTTTGGAAGAGGACCGCGCGTCACCGTTGCTGTCCGAGCTTGAGCTGGAGCTATTAGATGCGGCCGAATCATTTTCACTCTCCCCATGCTCAGCCGAATTATCATCCGAAGCATCCTCAGCTACAACCTCCTCATCCGGGTCTGGAAGAAAACTCGGCCCTTCATTCCAAGTGTGCACGTCGGCGCACTCGACGAGTTGGAAGGCCCGAGCTTGACGAAGAGCAACAAAAGTGGGATCCTCAACCCAGCGGGAACCAGTGCGCAAATTTCTCAGGATGTCAAGAGAGATGTCCTCATACCATGACATGATAACAGTAAGAGCCATATCAGCACCAGCACGCCCAGCAGATTCCCTCCAAAGACTCAACTGCCTCTCAGATGCCATTAGTCTTTTCACCAATAACTTGACTTCGTTGATATCAGGAGTCCCCGAGGTATTCGGCCAGAGCACATGGTAAGCTCGGATAGCGGCTTGCACCAAGTCCCGGCCCATAATTTTCATCGGACCAACTGCGGCACCAACGGCAACCAAGTAATCCTCCATTGAATATTCTGAATCAACGGTAACAGGTTCACCTCGGCGCAAGCGAGCTGCAAGAACCGCTTTAGAACTCACGGGCTTGGCCTCGGGGAAATGATCTGCGCAAAGCAAGAACGTGTCAGATGGTAACGGGAACAAAAAAGAAAGATATAATTCGGCCATGCCAAGTAGCTTACGATGAATGTATCTCATCATTATCTGAAGGTCTTTGGTCCAATCGACCTTACTCTTCTCAAAACGAGCAATTTCCTCGCTCAAACCCTGGGTTTTAAGTTCGGCAGCCTCGAGGAGTTCTTTGTTCTTCTGCAGCTCCAAAGTCAGCCGATTCTTCTCCTCAGAAAATTCTTGGTCGACCTTTTCTAGTTCGGATTTCTGAGAGAGCTTGAGGGTATCCACCTCGGATCGCAGGCGAGCTATTTCATCATCTTTTTCTTGTAGTTGCGCCGAATGAGTAGCGTTTTGTTCTAAAAAATGCAGCATCACGTCAGGCATGGGCATGCAATCTTGATGTGACACTGCAAAGTTTTGCAACTCGGCTTTACCAGAGCCAAACGCAATAAGGAAACTTAGCATATATATTAAAAGGGAGAAGGTGTAAAATAGAAAGGAAACTAACCTTCCAGGCTCTTGACCTTCTTCTCAAGGCGAATATTGAGGTTATTAATGTTACCTATTCACCAAGAAGTAAGCCGGCATTCCGTGGACAAATACATGAGAACGTTGGAAATAAGGAAAAGGAACTATCGACATACCAGCCTTCACCACCGGAAGAACTTTCTCGTACTTTTCTTCCAAATTATGTAAAAAAAGCAACCTCTGGAATTCGGCAGTCCGCCGGTCGTGCGCAACCTGAGCAATGAGGCAAAATGTTAAATCGACAGTAAAAGCCAAATTAGATCCGAATCCAGCAGAGCTTAATTCGGCTCTAGGTGGCTGGATATTCAAAGCTAAACCAGATCCGAGTCAAGCAGGACTTAACTCAGATCTAGGTGGCTGGATATTTAAAGCTAAACCAGATCCGAGTCAAGCAGGACTTAACTCAGATCTAGGTGGCTGGATATTCAAAGCTAAATTAAATCCGAATCAAGCAGAGCTTAATTCGGCTCTAGGTGGCTGGATATTCAAAGCTAAACCAGATCCGAGTCAAGCAGGACTTAACTCAGATCTAGGTGGCTGGATATTCAAAGCTAAATTAAATCCGAATCAAGCAGAGCTTAATTCGGCTCTAGGTGGCTGTATATTCAAAGCTAAACCAGATCCGAGTTAAGCAGGACTTAACTCAGATCTAGATGGCTGGATATTCAAAGCTAAATCAGATCCGAATCAAGCAGAACTTAGTTCGGATCTAGGTGGCTGGATATTCAAAGCTCAATTAGATCCGAGTCACGCGGGACTTAGTTCGGATCTAGGTGGCTGGATATTCAAAGCTACAACTTAACTCGGATCTAGATGGCCGGATTAACGAACCCTAGAAGTAAAATTAAGTCAAAGGTAATTAAACTTCCAAGTATATAACAAGTTATTTCCTTGCAAGTTTCGGGGACTAGAGCATATAGTAACATCTGAGGAATAATTTAAAACTCAGAGAAACGGTAGTTACCTCATTCATCTTGTTGGTAACAACGATGAACTTGGCAGCATGGTCCAAACGGCCGCTGATGTCAGAAAGTTGAAAGGGCTGGTTCATAGGATTACCCTCAAACTGATCAACATCGTTCCAATTATTGGCATACTCCACCAGCGCTCCGAGGCTGTTCCCACTGGCTGTCCGAGTTAAGACCTTACCCCGGACAGGCTGTTCAACCACGGTGGTCGCAGTGCTCTTATGAAGAGCAAGCTGGGTGCCGGCGGCCGAGGCAACGGGGGCTTTAGTAGGCGCAGCTCCCTTACGCAGCACGTCGGCAATACTCGGCTGAGAAGAGCCGACAAGACCTTTCTGAGAAGAGGAAGTCTTGGCGGCAACAGCTTTTCTCGCCTTAGAGGAGGCATCAGCAGGAAGTGACGCCTCGGAAGTGGGGACGGCGTCTTTAGGAGCAGCAGGGGTTATGGTCGCAGAGGGCGCCGAGATAACGACCTTTTCGGCCGAGGTTGGAATGGCTGTAGAAACTGCCGGAGTAGATAGAGGCTCAGTAGCAGCGCTGGGGCCCATAGAAGGGGCGGCGGGTTCGACGAAAACTTCGGAGGGCCGGTTCGAATCCGGGTCAATGGAAGGGGTCTCAGGCACATCGCGACGAAGAGGCGACGTATTCGGAGCTGGAGGAGAAGCAGGACGAATAGGACTAGGAATCCTGGTATCATCAGCGGGAGGAGGAGACGGCGGCCGAATCGGGCGGCTAGTCATACTAGGACCGCCGGGTTTAACAGAAAGAGGAGCACTGCAAAAATAAGAAAGAAGAATCGTCAGTATGAAAAACAGAAAGAGAGAAACAAGAAATATAAGCAAAAGGAACTTACCCGGCGACCCCAGGCATAGTCTTGCGCCTGGGAGGGTTCGGAGCGGATTTCTTCATTCGTTTCTTGGGAACCGCCTCCGAGGCACTAGCAGGAGCCCCGCGTTTCCCCGAGGTAACAGGGGGTCGAGAAGCAATAGGCTCGGCGTCGTGAACCTGACCGGCCGGATTAGCTGGGAAAGTAGAAGCCGGAAATGCATAAGAAATAGGCATGGCGGCAACTACCTCAATAATTTGGACCTCGTCCGAACCACCTTCCTCCTCGTGCGCCGAAGTCTTGCCGCGAGCTCTAGCTGGGGAAGGATCCGACTTAGGGACGAACTCCTCGGATTCCGGCTCACCAGTATCCGGGGTACTCCTGTCCGCGGGCCAAGGGAGCAGCAGAACTTCGGCGTCCTCGTTTTTCTGCTCTGTGAACCTCTGCAAGACGAGGAAAAAGAGGGTTAGATAAACCCGTTACAAAAACAATGGAATAGCAGAGCGTTATTGATTAAGCTCACCTCGGGAGGCGGATGATCGCGGGTGAACGGTTTTAATCCCCAAGTCCAATCCTCAGGCATCTCTGTCTTACAGATAGCTCAGACGCATTTATAGATAAGGTAGTTGTCCAGCTCCACGGTCGAGACTCGATTAGGGTCAAGGGGACCACTCATGTAGCACAACTTGTGAGTCCGCTTCTGGAATGGGCAGATCCGGCTACTAATGAAAGTAGCCATCAGGTCTTCGCCGCATAACCCGGCCCGGATCAACTCTTTCAGCCGAATCTCGAAGGCCTCGGCCAAGGCATGAGTTTTCTCGGATTGTAGAGCCAGTTCACTTTAGAAGGCGGGCCAATTGAGAATGCTGGGAGCCGAATCTTGTCCTCTGCCCCTCTGTTCTTGACATAAAATAATGATTTGTGCCACTTATTGCACGACTCCAACCCGGTGACACGAGGAAACACGGACTTCCTCCGAGGTGTAATAGACGCTGCCCCACATTGGGTAAGCAACTTCTCGGAAGGGTGCAAAGATTTGTCAGGGACCACGTTGGAGAGAATCTGGAAGAACTTCGACCAGACATGCACTGACGGCCACAGGCCGAAGTATCCCTCCGATGCGGAGATGAAAGCAGAAAGAGAAGCGATAGCGTTCGCAGGAAGATGATGCGGCTGAAGGCAAAAGTACTCGAGGAATTCTCTAGCGAAATCGCTAAGAGGGAGACCGAAGCCATGCGCGAAGTGCGACATAAAAACCACATACTCGCCCTCCCTAACATCCGGAGAGGATTCGCTGCCGGGTAAACGGCAAGAAACCTCGGCGGGAATTCTTCGAGTCCGGATAAGCCACTCGATCTCACGGCGTGTGATAGAAGAGCCCTGCCACGAGCCTCGCTCGGGCCCGGAGCCAGCGTCGTCGTCCTCAACCAGAGCGCCACTAAACGAACTAGACATATGTGCGTCGGAAAGATCGCCGGAGGAAAAACTGGCGGCGGAGGGGAGTTTAGAGATGCAAGGCCCCGTTGGGACTTTGCACGAGAACAATGGCGAAGAATCAGAGGAACCGTCGCACGAACACAGAATCAAAACAGATGAATCTAGGGAAAAATCCAGGCAATGCAACCGGAGAGAACTCACCGACGACGGAGCCAAAGCCGCAGAGCGCAGGCGAGGCAGGCAGAACGGCGCGGCGGAAACTTCACCGACGGAGGCTCCGGCAAGCGCGCGGCGGCGGAGCTGCGAGAGGACGCGCCGGCGGAAGGAAGGAGGAGAACGAAGGCGAGCGAGAAGGGGAAAAGTGAATTCCCCAAACGCCGTCCCCCTCTTTATAATCGAGCCACGAACAAGGTAGTGGGATCGTGGGTGTGGCGGTTGACCGTGTAGATCGTGGGTGCGGCACGAACGCACGACGATAAGTGGAGCCACACCAACGGCCACACAGGAAGGAAGAGCGTTACGATCCCCAAGGGGAACGGCACCCGAGGCATCGCAGCGGCGGCGCAGCAGGTACAAAGTTAACTGTAGCCTGTCGCAGCAATCGTAGAGGACCAAAAAACTAGAAGAACGATGATGGGGGTGACACGTAGGACATGGCGTATGAGGGAAGGAACGAGGAAACCTCGGATGAAGAAGATGTAACTCGGAAACAAAACTGAAGAATATAATGAAGCTGATACGACCCGGCCGAAGTTATCGACGGGGCCACACCAGCTTCGGGGACTAATGTCGGGGGGTTGACCTCGGGTAGGTCAGAGACGGGGAAAGACAGAGGTACAATCCCCGTCTAGTTTCCGAGTTACGGTCTAGGTTGGCCGAATCATGAATATGTCGGCCCGTGTATATGTATCAAGCAGCTACCCGGCCGAGTTACTGCGAGGGTCGGCCGGGTTAGCCCGAGTGATCTCGATGCAGGTAAAGGACAAGCCGAGTTACGCAAGGTAAGGTAAGGCCGAGTGATACGAAGCTTGCAGGAGAAGGAGAAACCCAAGGTCAAACTATAGCTGCAGGCTAGAAGGAATCAGAGCGGAGCCAAGCACAAGAGACAAAGATGCAGGGCGTCAGAGGGGCAGAAGGAGGTCACGGAGGTGACAGTCCAGGAGCCCGAGGCACGCAGGAGGGGTCCTCTGGAGCCTTGCCGTCGTTAGAAGGGCGACAGGGAAAGGAGGCCGCCGAACTACTATTTTGGGACAAACATATTCCTCGAATATGCTTGCCTGGTCAGCCCTAAGGGCACCCAAGGCACTCCTTTATAAGGGGAGGCTTGGACCCTGAGGAGGGCATCGACTCTTTTAGTACCGTTAGGCTGGTGAGATTCATCTTTTCTCCCTGTATACAGCTCGAGGAGCACTTGTAACCCAAAGAAAGAGAAATAAAGATCTGAGCCTTAACCACTTGAGTGAGGAATCAGTTGCATCTTCCCTCCCCAGATCCCACTAGCATCCATTGGCCCCATACTTTAGCCTACCCATGGCATCTGCCGTGCCACCACCACGACAGTGGGCGAACTCAGCTTATGGGCAACGAGTCGCAAGGATGGGGTAGCTAATAGCTCGTGAGTACAATGGGAACCATAGGAGGCTTATATAGGGGTGCCTTGCTAGTTTTTTTACAAGATCTCAATCGAATCAGTAAGGGTTTCGGGAGGTTGACCTAATCCAACTGGGCCTAGCTATGGTATTGGGCCTTCGCATCCAGTCTCCGGTCTTCATTGAAGCCTTATTTCCAGTCACCGTCATTGCTGGCCCGCTCGACATTGTCTTGGGCCAGTCGCTTCCTGCCTTCATGGATACCCCGATTGGCATATCCCCATCAGTAGTCCCCGATTGCGTCAGGGGTTCAGCGTAGGTTTCAACTTGGCAGTTGAAGTAGGCGAGTCTAGGTGGACACCCAATCGAATTGGTGAAGAACTCCTCCAATGAAGGGAGAAGCCTTTGATCTTCAGTAGTAGCTTTGGCGAATCGTTTTCTTCAAGTCGCCTTGCTTAGTCGATAGGAGTGAGCGAGTGATATAAGAGAGTGGCCAATTTGGGCGAAGTTGGACCGTCAGAGTGGTCAAATTAGCCGTTAGTTAACTTATAACGGTAACTTTGGCGGTTTTACCACGAAGCAAAGGCTAATCCCGTGATTACTTGGGGCGTGGCGCTATAAATGGAGAGCGGCGGAAGGAAATGAGGATTTCATCACGCCCTTCTTGTTCTTACTTTCTTCTCCATTCACAACCGCCTCCGGTCCGAATCTTAGATCTCAGCGAGCCCGTCTTGATGGCGTCCTCATGGTCCAAGTCCAAGTGCACCACTGGCACCCTGAAATCCTTCCAGGATGCAGGGATCCTCACCAAGGGCAATTGGCGAGATCCACCATCCGGCGAGAGCGAGCCCAAACCACGACCCAGCGAGTTCATATCGTTCATCATCCACTGATACCTTCGACCCGGATTCACGGATGTAGTATAATTTCTTTTCCCTAGAAGACCTAGTTTTAGTCGAACCTTGGAAAGAAATGCTAAAAGGAAATAAAAAGGACAGGTCTACAAGACTTTGTTTCTTCATTTTACCTTAGTTTATCAGACCAATCTAGTTTACTTTTTATAGTGGGTTGAATCAATGGATGGAGATATGCTAGGGTTAAAGATCCACCTGCAGCTACACATCATATGGGATAAAAGATAATAATAAGCATAGTCACGTGTAATGTTTGAATGAAGATAATATCTTGTGGGCGACACATCCTAATATATTAAAGCCCCCGTGATGCAGCGGGCATAGCAATAGCCTTTTAATCCAATCGAGTGCACACCGAAGCCACAGGATATAAACGATTATTAAGTGAAGAACACAGAATAAAGCATTAAGTGGTGATGTTATTGTGATCCCGAATGAGGCTCTAAGCGAAGACCCCCTTTCTATCACTGGGGTTCCTATGAGATCGCCTCTAGCCAAGTATCTCACCTCAAGCCTTTATCAATCCACAGGATCTTGGGTACCTACAAGTCCACATATCAAGACAAGAGACAAAGAAACAAAAGATACAAATCTCAATTGCAAATAAAATACAATACTCCCATGATTATATGCACATAGTTGTTGCGAGGTTTCTCCCCAACACGCAGCCCATGAGGACTACTCACTCATAACAAATAGATCAAGGATAGAAAATATTGTGCAAAATACTTAGATTGAAATCAAATATTCTTACAATGGATGAACAATGGTGTGGATCTCCTTAGGTGTTGTTGTGATGAAATCTAATAATGGCGGCTCTCTAGGCGATGACTGGAGCCTCAAAATATATAGGAGTCTTCACAAAAGTTCTAGGGTTCGACGAGACGAAGCCTCCTGCACCCCATACCGATGGGCCCTGCCTGTACTATCGGTAGTTACGAGAAGTGACGCCAGGAATGTGCTTCCCAATTACTTGGTTGTGTGTACTTCCTCAAATTCCTTCATTATTACTCCTGATTTCGTGTTAAAACCCCTAATTTCCTGCACAACATAATTCAAAGCAAGGTTTTTCACATCTTTGCATTTATTTGTCATTAGTGGCAAAGATTGAGAGTTTCTTGTCAATTGCTTGACTAAAAACAATGTTTAAACGCGGAAAGAGATGGAAAATTTCAGAGCCATCAACTTCCCCAAAGCTCAAACCTTGATCGCCCCCGAGCAAGAAGAAACAAGAGAACTATAAGGAATTCAGCATTTAAACTTGAAACAACGAGAATAAGAATTCACTTACGGTTGGTATTCATATGTGCATAACACTTCATTCATTTGCGAGGCTTATCAAAGTTAGAGAGATGACAAGAGTACTATACAAGATTTGGTAATTCAAGACAATCAAAGTAGAGTTTAATATCAATATGAGTGTATCAATCAATCCATTTCTTCTAGTTAACTCTCAGCTTGCCAAGGAACACTAGGATGTTTAAATGGTATGATTGAGTAAGAGAGTTTCATGTCCTAAGTAATATAACAGTGAAGCATCTTATTTACACCCACATCAATAAATCAAGTATATCAAAAACACTTCTAATCCAATCATTGTTTTTCAAGAAAAAATCATAGAGCAGTAATGAGACCATGCCAAGGACTTGTTTTGTGGATCGTCAAAAGATATCTTTTTATTTTCACTCTTTTCATGGATTGCTTGGTTGTTTCTTTTGCAAGTGCTTGCACAACCTTCGAGAATACCAATAATTTTTCCCATACATTGACAATGATGCCAATCATTTCATCAACTCATAGCCAAAATCCGGGGTTATACCATGGATCGTTCAAAAGCTAGCAGAGTTGTTGGCATCCCAAATGTGTGCACTAGAAACATAAATAGCAGAATTTTTCTTTTTCTCTTTTTTATGAGCTAGTACCATGGTTTGATCCACAAAGTTAGCTTTGGAATGTATCACAATTGTCACTAAACTTTATTCAATCAAACAAATCCTTTCAAGAGTGCCGTCAAGACTATCAAAATATCTGTGGGGTTAAGTATCTTCAAGGGTATACCCTCAAGATAATCATTCATCAAACAAGTCATAAAATTCAGACTTTTTCTTATTGAACTTGTTTGGCATTATTATTTCCCAGGCAAGACTTGGTTAGCTAAGATAACTAGAGAAAGAGATTCAATAACTAACCATCATACTAATAAAAAGCTTTACTTTAACTAAATTAAATTACTCGCATAGGCATAACATCTTAGCAAATCGACCAACTAAGATAAACAATGCAAGCTTCAAAAGTGGGAGACATAGGACATACCTCTCATAAGCGACTTCATGATTCTCTTCCTTATAGGGATGTGTTCCTTCAAAATATCAAAACACGATTACTCTCATAATAATATAAAAGCAAAGAGGAAAAGTGCAAATCCACAGTTATGAAAAAAGGAAAACGGAAAAATCTTTTTGTATTTTCGAGGAAAGGGATTAAAGGATCGAAAAGATCTTGAGACCAAGCAAGGGTTTTAATAAAAACAAATAAAACAAAAGAAAACTAAAATCAAAGGAAAAAATCGAAGTGTTGGAACAAACCAACACGAGTGTTTGAAAGCTCCCAAGGAGCTAAAGTATAACCTCATTATTACACAAAGAAATTTAAAAGGGGAACACATCCCCAAGCTCAGGCTTTTGCAAGCCCCTTTGTTGCTCATTGTGGCGCTGGTGGATAATCTCCCAAGTTCCATTGGCCATGCCAATTTTGGAACTGGGTGTTAAGGCTTGCATTGGCATCTCGAAGGTTGATGGAGAGGTTGTTCATGTTTTGGATATTTCCTTTGAGTGCATAGATGTATTCATAGGTGGTGTAGTAGTTTGGTGGCTGCTCATTTTGTTCGGGCTTTTCTTGTTCTACTTCTTCATCTTCTCCTCCTCCTCCCATGGGTATCTCTTTTTGGGGTAGATTAACCTCAACCTACGCATCATATAGCAAACGTCCCTCCTCGATAGAGAAGAGACCATTAGGCAAGGGATCTAGGATCAAGTGATCCGCTCTAGGTTTATTGAAAAAAATATCTACCATGAGTTTTAGAGACCATACCACATGCTCTTAGAGTACGGAGACCGAGACGGTGACTTCCTACCAACGATTGGATATTACCTAGGTTGATATGAAGTGTAAGTGCGAGAACGGTCACAACTCCCCCTCCGCATATGGGTCCAAAGATTGAAGAGCATGTTGATTAAGGTAAATCACAAGCAAAGCGCCCAAATTTGGCATTAAGTTACAATTAACAATAGCAGCCTTAGCAAGGATCAATATGTCCTCCTCATTAACTCTAGTATACTCACCATGTGCCTGCAAGGTGTTAGCAATCACATAAAATAAATAACGGATAACAGGGTGATCAATTTGGTTTCCCTTGGGTGTGTCTCCACGAATTCTTATTAAGTTGAAGTATTGCCAAGGTGCAGGATATAAAATAAAAGTAGTTCTGCATACTTAGGTGGCATTGTTGGCAAACCCAAAGCATTGAGCCCATTGGTCGAGTATTAAGACATACTCACGGTTCATGAGGCGGAATTTGACGCGGTCAACTCCGGGCCTTTGTTCCTCGATACAATAGTGATGATCCACTGTATGCGTCAAGGTGCTGAAGAATTCAAGTGTCAAGCGGCGATATGTGGCGACATCCTGAAAGACAAAGGCATACAAACCAACATTGTTGCAAAGTAAATTGAAATCAGCCTGAAAGCCAAGTTGGTTCAGGATATAGGGACACACCCACTTGGTGGACTTGATTTTCCGAAGCTTTATACAGTTGAAACGGTTAAGATGGAACTTCTCGGTGAACTCGATACCAGTTGACTTGGGGGTCAACGTATCAATGGGTGGCGCAGAAGATGCCGCAACCACCGCACGTGTACGGCTCCTCGTGTTCATCTAAAAATAATAAGATAGAATAAATAAGAAATAATAAAATTTACTAATAATAAATTTTGATCCAATATAAACATAGCATATGTGATCCTCTACACTAGTTACAAAAGAATCCTCCTCTAAAACAATACAAAGCATGCTCAATATCAAGATTGAATAAAAAACAATACATAAGTCTAGATTGACAATGGTGAATGATTGAGTGAAGATTTTGCAAAAAATAACTTAAGGATCGGAGGAGAATCAGACCTAAGATTAATTGAGTGCAAGGAATCGAAGGAATATTGAGTAAATTTGAATATCCAATGGAGGTGGTTTGGAGTTTGGAGGAAAAAGAAAGAGAGATTGATATTTGGAGATTTCTGGTTACTTTCCTTAGGGTGTTTATGCTGGCCGAGTACGTGGTACGGGTGGGCGGTATGGCCGGATCTCGCCCATACCGGGTGACTTATCTTGGAGGCGACGACTGCTCCCAGACGGTGCACTCGGTACGGGCGCGCGGCACGGTCGCGCACGCCCATACTGCTGGTAGTTATGAACATGGTATAGTTTGCTTAAAGTCTGATGTTTGTTCGAGGATACGGTATGAGCGAGTCCTACCGTACCGTAAATCCTTATCGACACTGTTTGCTGCGGCAAAAATCAATCTTCCTATTTTTCTTCGACTTGAGGTGGTACAGGCGCACGATACAGTCCCTTCCGCAATTCAACAATTTGATTAGTAGCTTCGTGCGCCTTTCCACATATCATCATAAATAAAATAACTGTAAACATAGTTCATAAAAAATCAAGCAATACTTTAGGCCATGTGTTAGTAAAAATAGATCGAGATTTCCTGATTTCTTCTCTCTCCAAAGATCTTCTTGAACACTCTTTATTTAAAACTAAACTAAACTAACAAGACTAACATAAAAGTTAAATTTTATTTCACATGGGTTTTCTTCCATGAAGCGCTTCTAGATAAGGTCGATTAGCTTGACCTTGATGGAAATCAGTTGGGTTTGAGGAGTGGAATACCCACTCCAAAATAGTTGGCTTTCAAAGTAATTATACCATCGTCATCAATAGGCTTGGACTTCTTTTTCCTAGGGAAGTGGAGTATAAAAGGATCTCTAGATGGTGGGCCAATTCTCACATTCCCTTCATGTAAATTAATCAAAGCTTTAATAGTTATTAGGAATGGCCTACCTAAAATCAAATCTTTAATAGTTATTAGGAATGGCCTACCTAAAGTTTAATTTATCAAATAAGTTTTTGGAAATTGTTGAGACGCTCGCACCAAGATCACAAAGTGTGAATATCTCATTGACTCCCAACTTAACTTTAATAGTAGTCTCAAATATATCATCTAGCTTAGCAGGAAGCTTATCAGCTAGTCTTTTCTACTCCAACTCTATCTCACGAATTTTAGTTGCTACTTGTTGTATAAATTGTTGGTACGTAACATCGTTACCTTGTTCTATACCTGCATTCTTCACGGTGATCATCTTCAATAAATCTTCCACGGTATACTCCGGTGTTGGCGCATTGCTGTAATCTAGCTCTTCATGTTTTTCTTTATTTGTTGCGACCCTCATCATCTTGAGGTCTTCTATCGGATTTGCCTCGGTATGAGCCGGTATAAATGTTATAACAGTTTGTTCCAACGAGATATTGCCATGATTTTATCCATTATTATTAGCATAACTATTATAAGGATCTCCTGCAGGATTTGGATAATGTTTTTGAGCACTATAAGCATAATGATTTTTCCATGCAAGATTAAAAGGAGTACGAGCTATAAAATTAACATCATTAACATCGGTAGCGATAGCATTAACTTGGGTATCATCTTTACCTTTTACTATGCTTAGCAACTTGTCTACCTTAGATGTAAGCTCTTCATTATTTACCTCGGTAATTGAACTTACTCTCTTCGAGGTTCTTTCCACATGCCGTTGGGCATGGTTATTTTGTATATCATCAAGAAGTTTCTTTGCAACACTCACTTGCTTTCCCATGATTATTCCTCCTGCTACAGTATCTAGCATAGACTTAGACATTTGGTTAAGACCATTATAAAAAAATGTAATATAAGCCACTCTTCCATCCCATGACTAGGATAGTTTATTACGGATTCTTTCATCCGCTCCCACGCAAGTTCTAGTGGCTCACAGTATTCTTGTCTAAAACTTGTAATGTTGGATCTTAGCTGCATAGTCTTAGTTGGGGGAAATTTTAGTCATAAACAAATTAGTACATTCCTCCCAAGATTTAATGGTGCCCTTTGGTAGAGCTAGAAACCAATCCTTAGCCTTTCCTCTAAGAGAGAAAGGAAACAATCTTAATTTGACAACATTTGGATCTACATCCTTAATACGCAACATGTCGCAAATTTTAGTAAAAGTATTTAAGTGAAAACCTGAATCCTCAGAGGATGACCCCAAATTGGTTTTGTTGAACCAAGCTTAAAATGTTAGGCTTAATTTCATAAGTCTCCGCATCAACAACAGGTTGAGTGATATGTGCACGAATAAAGTCATCTATGGGAGTAGCATACTCCCCAAGTCTCTTTTAAGACATGGCTCTTATATTTTTGGTAATTTTTAAGTAATTAAAACAAATAACAAGTAACTATTTTTTTTGGGTTTTCAAATAGATGACAAGAAAGTAAACTAATAACAAGGATAAAACTACAAACTAATAATAAAACTAAAGACAAGGTCTCTGGTGACCTCACCAGGATAGCAAAATTTCTTCCCCGACAACGGCACCAGAAACCATCGATCCGGATTCACGGATGTAGTAATAATAGATTTTTCCCTAGAATACCTAGGTTTAATCAAACCTTGGAAAGAAATGCTAAAAGGAAATAAAAAGTACACGTCTTCAAGACTTTGTTTCTTTGTTTTACCTTAGTTTACTAGACCAATCTAGTTTACTTTTATAGTGGGTTGAATCAATGTATGGAGATAGGCCAGGGTTGAAGATCCACCTGCAGCTACACATCATATGGGATAAAAGATAAAATAATAAGCATAGTCATGTGTAATGTTTGAATGAAGATAATCTCTTGTGGGCAACACATCCTAATATAATAAAGCCCCCATGATGCAGCAGGCATAGCAATAGCATTTTAATCCAACTGAGTGCACACCGAAGCCACGGGCTACAAATGATTATTAAGTGAAGAACATAGATTAAAGAATTAAGTGGTGATGTTATTGTGATCCCGAATGGGGCGCTAAGCGAAGACCGTACTACCCTTTCTGTCACTAGGATTCCTATGAGATTGCTACTAGCCAAGTATCTCACGTCAAGCCTTTATCAATCCATGGGATCTTGGGTACCTACAAGTCCACAGATCGAGACAAGAGACAAAGAAACAAAAGATACAAATCTCAATTGAAAACAAAATACAATACTCCCATGATTAGATGCACATAGTTGCTGCGAGGTTTCTCCCCAACTTGCAGCCCGTGAGGACTACTCACTCATAACAAATAGATCAAGGATAGAAAACATTGTGCAAAATACTTAGATTGAAATCAAATATTCTTACAATGGTCGCCAAATCACAATGAGATCTAAAGTACAAAGCAATGGCTATGGCTAGTGGAGGGATGGATGGTGGAATGGATGAACAATGGTGTGGATCTCCTTTGGTGGTGTTGTGATGAAATCTGAGAATGGAGGCTCTCTAGGCGGCGGCTGGAGCCTCAAAATATATAGGCGTCTTCACAAAAGTTCTAGGGTTTCACGAGACGAAGCCACCGGCACCCCGTACGAGCGGTCCCTGCCCATACTATCGGTCGTTATGAGCACTGGCGCTAGGAATTTGCTTCCTAATTACTTGGCCGTGTGTACTTCCTCAAATTACTTCATTATTACTACTGATTTCGCATTAAAACCCATGATTTCCTAAACAACATAATTCAAAGTAAGGTTTTGCACATCTTTGCAATTATAATCATTAGTGCCAAATGTTGAGAGTTTCTTGTCAATTTCTTGACCATAAATGATGTTTAAACGTGGAAAAAGATGGAAAATTTCAGAGCCATCAGTCACCTAGAGTGCGGGCTAGGTTTCCCCACCTCTCTCTTCTTCAGGCGCTTGCTCCATTTCTACCAAATAAAGCCCTCTGATCTAGGGCCTCATAGCATCGATAAGATCTCGGTTTTGATCGCTTTCTGCATATCGTATCTGGGATGCCACCCATATTCCCCCCTCTAGCTCGAGTTGTTCCATGGCTGAGCCACTCACGAGGGGAAGAACAGTCCTCTATTAGCGGAGGGAGGCATCACCTTTCAGGTGAAGTCTCACGACAATTTTTTTAAGCTGATGCTGCCGAAGAAGGCGACCATCGACTAGAAGAACTCATGGTTCTATGACAAGGAATCGACCCCAATTGGAGAGGTGGCGATCCTAGCACACACCACGAAGCAGAGCAATCCGCGGCAGTTGTCAGTGAAGGAGCTACCTCACTCGCAGAGGGTGGTCATCACGGAGATGATCACCCGAATGATCGAGCTGGAGGAAGAGGGATTGAAAACGATCAATCTCTTTAATTAATGGCTCGGTTATCGGCTGGTTGCTCTGATGAACCGGACGACCCTAATGTGTGACTACACGGGTCGCTCTGGCCTGTCAAGGATGAGCTCAACACAATGGATCACGGAGGACTACGTCGCGGCCCTCAAGAAAATCACAGAGGCGACGTATGCCGGCATGGTTGACGAATTCCCCCTGTATAGGCCGGAAAATACGTCAGCACCCACGGTAAGCGACTTCATTTTTTCTTTTTCAATCATACCTCGTGAACTCGCCTGACTGACGTATTTTCTCATAGACGTTCAAGATCCTTGAGTACTGGTTTCCCCCTCTAGATGAGGAGGTGCCGCAATATCTTCTACATGGGGAAGCAGGATACTCCTCCACCGAAGTGGAGGAGGAAGAAGAGATCTCCAAAGAGGAGCGCGAGCCACCTTCGGCGACTCGCAAGATGCGCGACAAGAAGCGACAGGCTAGTCATAGCCTCGGGGAGGAAGACAGCGACCCAAAGGTCGTCATGGAGGAAAGCTCCAAGCGGGCTCCGACGCCATCCAAGCCCGCGGCCGACCAGAAGGCCTCGCCAAAGTAGCAGCGCCAGACGAGCCTGCTGGAAATGGGGTGGTCGCGGCCCATCAGGCCAAAGCTGGACAAACCCGTGCACATCACCACTAGTCTGCGAGCCATCCCGGTCGCCAAGTAAGTGTTGACATCCTTGTCCTTTAAGCCTTTCGTACTTTTTTTGATTTTCCGAGTTTGTTAATCATCGCGTTTTGTAAGGGCGGCTGAAGAAGATCAAGCGCGGTGCCATAGCAAAGGTCATGGCCTAGCCCACCGTGGTAGCGGAGGGACCTTCCATGAAGACGAAGGACGACACTGCCGATGCGCCCGAAGCGGGCGCAAAGAAGAAGAAATTCGACCCTCTAGCAGTGGGTTCATCATGAGCGACCGATGCTGGTGGGGCGGCACCTCAAGCGAAGGGGTCGTCCGCCGAGGGGGTCGATGTCGCGGAGGTAGATCCTCCCGTCAAGGCCAAACCGGTGGTGACCGAGGTGCCCGCGGTAAAGACTTCTTCCTTCCCACGATTCCTCACGAAGGCCATGGATGCCCACTCGCCCATAGTGCCTAAGGTCATTGACAACCGCACCGAATCAGCGTCGCAGCATCAGGTTGGCGGGACATCTTCGGCGTCTTCCGCGGGCGCTATCAAGCTTCACCGCCTTCTAGGCGAGGCTCTCCAGGTAATCCTAGTCTCCGAGGGTCCGATAGCTTATTTTTGGTGACTGGGCACTTAGAATTTGCAGTCCCTAGTCCCCGAGGGTTGGGTCGCCAAGAATGGGCAACTCAAGTAAAAATTGTACCAACGTTAAATTTGTTGTTGTATTGCAGACCGAAGCAACCAACCGCGATCCGCGGAACAGCGGATGGAAAAGGAGTTGGGGACGGCACAGGAGGAGGAGTGCCAACTGAAAGCTTCAGTGGGTAAGTTTTATCTTGAATTTTTGTAGTTTTCTTGTGAGTCAGGTGTTAATAGTTTCACACATTGTGCAGAGAACCAAACCACCGAACTGGCAAAAGCTCGTGAAGGCTACATGCCAGTTGTTGAACTTGAATCAGTGAATGTCGTGCTTGCCACGGCAGACGAGAAGGCGAAAGCAGCGGTAGCAGCGGCGGATTGGCACCACGAGGCGTCCAACTCCATCATCGTGGACCTGCAGGCGAAATTCTCCAATTAGGAGAAGTTCGTCAAGGGGAGCTGCCACCGCCTCCTTGGTGAGTATTCTTGTGGTTTTTCTTTGTAGTGGGGGAAGTCCCCGAGTGGGTCATTGTGGCATTAGACTCGTTTTTGATACATTCTGACTTTGCAGATGTTGTAGGCCAAGGTGACGCATCCATGCGGGATTTCACCGCTGAGCAGTGCATGAATACGGTGTTGAAAGCTGTGCGGTGTCATCATCATGTGTTTTCACCATTCTCCAGAATATTACCTCGACCGAGGTGATGCCCACACGGTTCATGGACGTGTGATAGCATCTGGAGTTGGCACCCGCAGTGGTGTAGTGGATGTCGTGGTCTGCCTTCCGTCACGGAGCGACTACGGCACTGAGCCTTGGGCTCGCCCATTGACTTCGACCTTGACAACGTCACGAGCGGGTACCCATCAACGACTGGGGCGGTTCAGACCACCGAGGTCCTTGATCTACAATCAAAGGTGGCTCCGTATGCACAACGCGTACTGGTGATGAATGATCTCCTGCCCTACCAGGCGACGCTGGTAGTGTCGGGTGACGTCGAGCCGGAGCATCGGGAATTTCCCTCAAAGCGCCTATTTTGGTCGGTGAGGGAGAAGAAGTTGTCGACGTACCCGACCAAGCCTGTCAAAGTGGCCAAGGCCGCGAGTGGTGCTTCAGGTGCACAGCCTGCAAAGTAAAAGGTCTAACCATGTAATAGGGTTAGTGCCAATTGGCTGTGTAAAAACTTTGTGTTTATATGAATGCATGGTGTTTTTCCATGAAGTGGCTGTGATGTATGGTTGTTTGTGCTTTCAAGTAATTTCTTTGTGGCTTTAGTGCGTCGGGGGTAGCTAGTGCCCGAGCATGTTGATTTAGGTTTGCACGTGCGTGACTTGTTGTAGCACCCTGTTCCCTAATGGCCTCGAGGGTGTCATTCCTTGGCATCTTAATAGGATCTCTAGACTGGCCTCACAGACCAACACTAGTCTTTTCTGCACACTTTTTCCTCACCCGTGCACACCCAGTACCCACTTCCGGATCGGCCAGCCATCCTCAAATTGCTCTGAGCTAAGCACGCTTAACATCAGAGTTCTTTTTGGATGAGCTTCCGAAAAAGAAGTTGCAACTTGTTGGTATGAGTATCCTATCAATCCTATTAAGCCATGTGCCTGGATCTCACATACACCCACCCTTTAGAAGATCGATGCCCTCATCGATCAAGCACACCACATGAACGTTCCCTCTTGGCGCACATCTGTGCGTCCAGTGCCAACACATGTCTCATGTCGTGTCCACTCCGGGCCACACCCGGCATGCTCCACATGTCCCGCCACTGACCCGCATGCCTGTTTAATCGTGAGGGTCAGCTCTGATACCACTTGTAGCACCATGTTCCCTCTTGGCCTCGAGGGTGATACGTCGTAAACGTATCTATAATTTTTTAGGTTCCATGCTTGTTTAGTATCAACTTTGCTAGGCTTTGTCTACACTTTGAGGTATTTTTATACATTTTCTAGGACTAACCTATTAATAAGATGTCGTAGTGCCAGCTGCCTGGTTTTTGCTGTTTTTGGTTTTAGAAAAGCTAGTAAGGAAATATTCTCGGAATTGGACGGGACAAAAGCCAAAGTCAATAGTTCACCGAGGAGAACACAGAGACCGAAGGGCAGCCGGAGGGGCGCCATAGGGTGGCCACACCCCCCCACACACACGCGGGCTCACCCTAGGACGCACCTGGGCAGGGTGTGAGCCCCCTGGCCGCCCTCCTACCTCGCCACTTCGCCCATAAAATCTCCCCGATGCCAAAACCCTAAGTACCCGATCAGATCTCCACGAAACAGTCCTTAGCCGCCGCCACCATCGTCCCTAGATCGAGAGGGATCTGAAGCTCTTTCCGGCACCCCGTCGGATGGGAGAGATCATCCCGAAGGATTTCTTCATCACCATGTCAGCCTCCGGTATGATGCATGAGTAGTTCACCCTTGGACTATGGGTCCATACAATAGCTAGATGGTTGTTTCTCCTCCTTTGTGCTATCATGTTTAGATCTTGTGAGCTCCGTTCATGATCAATATCATCTATTTGTAATCATACATGTTGTGTTTACGGGGATCCGATGGATATTGAGATTACTATGTCAGATTGATTATTGATTCTATCATGTCTTATTGGTTATTGATTCTATCATGTCTGTGTTGTTTGAGATCTTGCATCCTCTCCGTTTCTAGTAGCTATCTTGGCCGAGTTGATGCTAGTGACTCCAAGAGGGAGTATTTATGCTCGATAGTGGGTTCATGCCTCTATTGAATCTGGGGAAGTGACAGAAATCTCTAACGTTGTAGATGTGATGTTGCCACTAGGGAGAAAACAACAATCTTTTGTTCATGGAACAATTGTATTGTTTACTTTACACACATTGCTTAATGCAGTTATTCGTTGCTTGCAACTTAATACTGGAGGGGGTTCAGATGATACCTAAAGGTGGATTACTAGTCATTGATGTAGTTGGATGGCGATCTATGTATATTGTTGTAATGCCCAATAAAATCTCATAGGATCATGAATGTCTAGTATTTGCATTGTTATGCCTTGCTCAGTTCCTGTTAATTGCCCCGCTGTAATTTGTTCACCCATAATGTTATGTTATCTTACTTAAGGAGAACACCTCTAGTGATCTGTGGACCCCGGTCCAATCTTTACCATTGATACATCATCCACTATTACTCTTTACTCTCGACAAGCAACCATTACCTTCCACACTATACGTTTAATCCTTTGTTTTCAACAAACAAGTAAAATTGACAACCTCACTGTAAGTTGGGGCAAAGTCTTGACTTTGTGTTATGTAGGATTCCAAGTTGCTGGCAACACCTTGGAAGTTGTTTACTTCCTCCTACTGGTTCGATAACCTTGGTTTCATAACTGAGGGAAAACTTACTGCTGTGCTCATCACACCTTCCTCTTGGGGTTTCCCAACGAAGATCTACAGTGATCTGAGCTCATCAAGACTTTTTCTGGCGCCGTTGCCGGGGAGTAAGGACAGTGTTGGGGATATGCTATATGGGTATCCTCATAGCATGTCACTTATCCGGATAACCTGGGTGGCCCATGCCGGATAAAGGAAGGCTACGGTGGAGTCACCAACGTACCCGGAGCCTTGGAGTGCAGGATACACAAGACTAGTAATAGACGGTGTAGGACTCTGTAACCTGTCCGGCTAGGACTTTTCCCTGTAACCCTAGGACCTGGCGACTATATAAGTCGGGCCTATGGGAGCCTTTAGGGCACAATCTCAGACGTTCATAGACAACTTCAGACAACCTCGCACAGCGACCTATCTCTGTAACTCAGCGTATTGCCCTTATAGTGATTTATAGTAGGAGTAGGATTCTGCCACCGTCATGGGATCTGAACCTGGGTAAGCTGTGTTACCTCGTACTGGCAACCGTCATTTACCCTTGCGTCTCTAAACACGCACTGTGAGGACCCCTCCATGGCGTACTCTTCGGCAATACCACGACAGTTGGCTCCCACCGTGGGGCAAGAAGCGCTTCATGCTCTTCAGCGGGCGAGGACCAAGATCTTCGCGGGAATCGGCAAAACCGTAGCCATCGGCCGTGTTCTCTTCTCCGGCAACGTTCCGATCGTCCCTCCTGACGAGTTCTGGATCCCGGCGAAGACGAACCCTACGCGGTGTTTAATCGTTCCTATCGAATACATCCACCTCTTCATCGGCGATACCTACTCGGGCACTAGTTCCCTGGGAGTTGGAGGAGCATCAAGGCCCGCACGGACCACCTACGGGCAGGATACGTTCGCGGAAGGATCGATGTCGGGTCTCTTTTCGGAGTTTGCCGGCAAAGATCGGAAAGCATCAAGGCCCGCACGGACCGCCTACGGGCAGGATACGTTCGCGGAAGGATCGATGTCGGATCTCTCCTCGGAGTCTGCCGGCAAAGATCGGAAAAATTCAAGGCCTACCCAAACCGCCCCTGTGCAGGACATAAAGGTGGAAGATCACTGCAAATCCGCCGGCTTCGCCCGTGCGTCTGGAAAGCAGAGATCCAAGTTCGTCGGCAAGGTTACCATCTTCGATCTAGCGCGCTGCATTCAGAGAGAAGGCGAAAACCCCCGCGATTACCTGACCAGGTGGCTCCGTATACGAGCCGATCTAGCCCACTACCCCGATGATAACGCTTTGTATCACTTCGTGGAAGGACTGGACCGTGGCACGCTTCTCCAGCATTCTTTAAGACGGCAGCAGGCAATAGGACGCCTTACCCTCGAAGAGATGGTGAGCACCGTCAACAACTACGCGAAAGCTGACGCAACAGCCCAGATGGAGCTTGCGCTCAGAGATGGAGAACCTCCGATTCAGCAACCGCCACCACCGCCTCCCGCCGCCATCGTCGCAGCAGCACCACCACCTCCAGTCATCATCGAGGCCATTGCACCTCCACCGCCCGTCATCGAGGAAGTCCTGGCACCCTCCAACTCTATCATTGACGCGCTTTATGCTGATTTCAGTGCAGATTCAGAGGAGATAGAATTCAGTCCAGAAGAGCTAGACTCCGCTATGCAGGAGATGGAGGAGGAGTACTCGCGCGACGAGCAAGCCAACAACACCGTCACGTCTCGAGGGGTGTTCGTCACCATTGGGACTGCGATGGATGAAGATCAACCCGGACGAGCTCCGCCTATAGCACTGGAAAAGGGGAAGGGGCCACTTATTGCTGCTGACGATGATCACGCAAAAGTCATGCCTCCTCCGCCTAACCCAGTGCAGCAGTCGCAGGAACTCGGCACCAGCCCGAGCAACAACAACACCGCAAACTTGCCGCCTCCAGCATCTACGTCTGCAACAGCCCAAGTTACTCTAGCTGATAGAGTGATGTACGAGAATCTCCTTGTCGAGCCACTGACCGTTTCTCATATCCGGAACGTGACCCAGCTTGACGAGAAGCGCCGGCAGCTGCTGGAGGAAGCGCAGGCCATCGCGGATCAAGGCGCTAAGCTAGATCGAGATCTGGTCAATGCGCAGAAGTCCATAGAGAAAGCTAGAGCAATGGAGGCCGAGTAAAAGACTTTACTGCAGCAGCAGAAGTCTAAGAAAGCTCCAGCTCGCGTCATCAACGATCCTGGTGTACAGCGCAACCTAGGATGGGCTCCCTCGAAGCCGGCACAGGCCAAGCCATATATTGACAGTGAAGGCAAGCAGGTGATTCCCACCCCACTCCTTAACCTCGCAGTCGCCAAGACCCTTCTGGAGCAGGATAGATCACCCGAGGAAATGGAACAGGTCTATGACCTAGTGGCCAAGGTGGTGAAGCAGTAGGACAAGGCCACCTCTCAGAGGCTTGAGTCTGACCCGGCGCTCTACCAATCTAGCCAGTACAAGCCGCCAAGGGACAGATCTCCTCTTGATGTCAGGTCCCAGACGGGTTCATCAGAACGAAGACGGAGGGATGCGCGCAACAGGAAGGATGCTATCCCCATATCCTCCGACCACGGAGAAAAGGCCCGACCTCGTCGCCCATTGCCACCGCCCCGATCCCCCCGACATCGCGAAGATTACAAGACTCACCATTGTGCGGATATGCCCCCACCAAAGCAGTGCGACATCGTCATCCACGACAACGCGGAGCAGAACCATCATGACGGAGAGCGCAACCAAGGACACAAGAGCAGGTCGCGCCATGACCCTCCGCGTTCGCCAAGAAACCGTAACAGCAAGAAGGCTAACCCACCGCCACCTCCGCCTCCGTCACCACCAAGCAGTCACCATGGCGGAGGAGGCCCGCGTCGTTCACGCAGCCCATCCCGACAAGAAGAAGAACCCGGAGCCGTATGATGCATGTTCGCGGATCGATAAGATCCACGAGGCCCGGGAAGGACCATACCTGGGACCACGTTGCTTTGGACCCGCAATACGGTCCGCAACTTACCCCAAAGGTTTCCGGATTAACAAGACTATCAAGACCTATGACGGCACTACCAAGCCAGCCACATGGTTGCAGGACTACGACAACACGGTGGAGATTGCCGGAGGCAACCCCAACGTCGCCGTCAAGTACCTCCCATTAATGTTGGCGGGCACGGCCCGTCAATGGATCGACGACTTGCCAGAGAAATCCATCTACAACTGGTTGGACATGCAAGAAGCATTCACCAAGAACTTTGAGGGTACATACAAGCGTCCCTGCACTGTGGGCGATCTACAGCGGTGCGTGCAAGAGAAAGACGAGACATCTCGCGCCTACCTCTCTCGCTTGCTGGACATGAAGAATTCCTGCGGAGGAGTGCACGCCCAGACCGCCATGGCCGCCTTCATCGACGGATTGGAAAGAGGCACATTGCTCCGACATAAACTGAAGCGCTTGCAGGACAATCACCAGCTTGACTTGAACCAGATGATTCAGTTGGATAGTGAGTTCATAGCCGCCACCGACGATGCTCGCTGCTCCTTGCCGGCAACAGCCGTTCCAACTCAAGCTCGGAGGAACAGCAGTACAAAGCGGAAAACCGCTCCAGAAGAAAAGCAATCTACCGACATGGTCATTATGACTTTTGCAGGACGAGGCGATGGTGGACAACGTGGCCGAGGAATGGGAGTTGGTCGTGGGCAGCAACGAGAAAGTGAAACAAACCTCGGTGCCGCTCCATGTTCCCCAAACTTATGAGGAGTACCGCGATATGTCGTGCCTCGTACACCTTAACGCCAACGGAAAGGCCACCCATACCAATCGACACTGCAAGTTCGTCAACGACCTCAAGGAAGACCCGGAGTCCGGTTACAAGCGAAGTTGGAAGAACAGAGCGCGAGGCAAGGGCAAGGGGAAGAAGAAGGAGGAGGAGTACAAGGATTTGAGTGACATGGACGAAGACGTTGACCCCAAGCACGCCTCCAAGAGCGACGACAAGGGCAAGAACCCCTTCGCAAAGAAGGCTCCAGTATACCACACTTTCCTTGGCACACCCACTGTCCGACAACAGAAGACCTCGCTGAGGATCCTGATGGCTACTCTCCCCCAGTTCCCCAGTACCTGCGCTGGTCGGAAGTTCCAATCACTTGGGACGGGACGGACCACCCAGACCTTATACCTACGGAGAACCAGTACGCCATGGTCATCAACCCCTTGATTGACGGTGTGGAGTTCACCAAGTGTATGGTGGATAGTGGAAGCAGCATCAACATCATGTACCTGGATACACTGCAGAAGATGAACTTGACGGAGGCAAACCTAAGGCAAACCAACACCATCTTCCACGACGTAGTTCCTGGTCGGGAGGCTCGGTCCCTTGGGTGCATTACACTTCAGGTTGCCTTTGGCGACGTTAACAATTACCGCCAAGAGAGCATGACCTTTGAGGTGGTCCCCTTCAAGAGCGTGTACCACGTCATATTCGGTCGCGACATATTCCACATGTTCATGACCAAGCCATGCTTCGTCTATAACAAACTCAAGATACCCGGACCAAAGGGTGTCATCATCGTATCCGGAAGCTTTACCAAGGCAAGGGACTGCGAGATCAATGAAGCAGCCGTTGTAGAAGCTATCCTCTACAGCGAAGAATTCAAAGAGATCTAGAGCAAGGTCAATGACTCAGAGATGCCCGCGTCGAAGAAGCAGATCTCCGACTCCGCTCCTGCGTTCAAGGCCGCCATCGAGACCAAGCCGGTGGAACTTGTGGTAGGCGATGCCTCCAAGGTCACCGCCATTGGGACGAACCTGGATCCCAAATAGGAAAGCGCGCTTGTTGAGTTCCTCCGTGAGAATAGGGACATCTTTGCCTGGCAACCTGTCGACATGAAAGGTGTACCTAGGGAACTTGCCGAGCACAGCTTAAACATTGATCCAAAATGTAAACCAGTGAAAAAACCTCTACGACGCTTTGGAGATGAGAAGAGACGCGCCATTGGCAAAGAGATAGCTAGGTTACTTAAGGCTAGATTTATCTGAGAAGTCCTTCACACCCAATAGGTGGCCAATCTTGTACTTGTCCCCAAAAAGGGAACCAATGAATTAAGAATGTGCGTTGATTACACTGGCTTGAACAAAGCATGTCCCAAAGATCCGCTTGCTTTGCCTCGCATTGACCAAGTCATTGAATCGACGGCTGGCTCAGAGCTTTTGTGTTTTCTCGATGCATACTCAGGATATCACCAAATCAAGATGAGGAAGTCGGACCAATTGGCCACTTCGTTCACTACCCCATACGACACGTTTTGCTATGTCACGATGCCCTTTGGGCTGAAAAACGCAGGTGCTACGTACCAGCGGACAATGCAACGTTGCCTCCACGACCAAATTGGTCGGAACGTTCACGCTTATGTTGTCGTGGTTTTCTCGACAAGTACGCCATAGGGGTATCCCAACGACGAGTTTAGAGACGTGGGGGAAGACGGAGAGCGCCCGAGTCGGCGTGACACAGTTTACCCAGGTTCAGATCTCACGACGGTGGCGAGATCCTACTCCTGCTATAAATCACTATAATGGCAATATGCCGAGTTACAAGATTGGGGGTTCGCTGTGTGCGGGTAGTGCTATGCACTTGGTGTTCTATCTGAGTTATGCCCTAAAGGCTCCCGTAGGCCGTCTTGTAAGAGCGCCAGGACCTAGGGTTACATGGAGAGTCCCAGCCGGATACGGTTACAGAGTCCTAGACTAACACTAACTAGTCTTCGTGTCCTCCAAGGCTTCGGCTTCCATCTAAGGCGGTGGCACGTCGTCTTCCTTTATCCCTGCTGGACCTCCGGCTTCCTATCAGCAACTGGGCCGCCTGGTTATGCCATAGGCCTAACCACCAATTGTGGGCCACCCGGGCTTGCCGGTATGAGACTATGCCGTAGGTATACCCATTTGGTATATCCACAACAGTAGCCCCCGGAGTTCTTCAAGATCCTCGCGTTCTTCCGTCTAGCTTTGAGCGTAAGTATCACATCGTCTTCAACTTGTAGGCGTGCTTCGCGAAGAATCTTGGAGAGCTCCCATATCATATTCTCATCCGACTAAGCCTAGCCAAAGAGTTGCTTGTATGCTTCTATGAACGAATCCAAGGCGGAGAACTCTAACGAATCGTTAGAGATTCTGCCAAGCTCTAGGAACATCTTCAATATTATCATCCATGCAGGACAATATGTAATCCGGAAAAAATCATGGCTACTGGGCCACGGTCGTAAAAGCTGCCAAACTGCTGACTTAGAGCCAGCAAAGCCACAGACATAAGAGCTTGCCGAATTAAGGTCTTAGAGCCTCTCATATCATGGGCGTTTAGACCATCGAGCCGTGTAACCTAGTGAAACATCCGCGAAGGCAAAGTTGATGTCGAGCCCCGGGTTTCGCTAGCCGGATTTTTCACCGTCTTGAAAGTTCTTGACATAACCATATGTAGCCCCCGAGCATTGAGTCGGCTTCCATGATGAAGGCGGCTTGATACTCAAAAGAACATGCATAGTTGTACATCAAACTATTGTAGCCCCCGAGCGCCAAGTTGGAGTTTCAAAGGAAAATCGTCTTGGTGCTCTCAGAGTAGTTTCAGCAAAAATCTGAACAGTGTAGCCCCCGAGTGCCAAGGCGGAAATTCTTTTGGCTTTGTGTTCTAGAGAGAACTTCACAAAATTCAGCATCGGTGTAGCCCCCGAGCGTCAAGGTGGAATTCACATGAATTTTCCGGCTTGATGCTCAAAGAGAACTGCACCATATCTTGGAGATCAACGTACTGTAGCCCCCGAGGATTGTTCCGACTTGATGCTCAAAGAGGGACAAAGCTCCTAAGTTAGAGATGTCAAGCCCCCGAGCATCGTTCCGACATCCTCAAAGACGGCTCAATTCTTGGTTAACAACTGCAATTGCAGCCTCCGAGGTGTCAAGCCTAGTGAAAATCCGGCTTAAAACACCTTAATCCAAGGAACGCGGTAATGTCCAAGCGTTACGTACCTGAAACATAAACGTAAAATACAAATGTATTAAATTGTTCCTTTAATCGTGTCCAACAAAAAAATGTAAGGCGGAACAAACATGGCCTTTGAACAAATGCTTTAAAGCTAAAACAATGCAGCAATTGAACACATAAAACTGTTTAGGAGGAAAAAACTCAACTAATTTAAACAGTTTATGTAAAATTTTATTTAAGCAAGTGCTAGCTTATCCATTATTCTGGTTTTTATGCTTGACCTTTCGTGATGCGGAAGATTCGTAGCACAGAACCATGTCCTTAGGTGATGATGCCTAATGGCACCATCCAGAACCCAAGGCCAAAACACCCGCTTTGAGTGCCGAAAAATTACTACTCCGGAATCCACATAAAAACAATAGAAAACGTGTATCCAGAAAAATTAAGCTAACGTCCGAAGGCGGGATTTTTGCAAGATACTGGGGCCCTAAAAGCAAGCCAGTAAAAATTTTATACTCACGAGCGCAAGGCAAATCGTGAAAAAAGGTATGACCAAAAACGAAAGTGGTAAAAGACGCAGGATATAAGTGAACCAATCTTAATCTTATGATCATAAATAATTATAAATAGGAACTTAGCTGTTTTGAGTGTAGCCGGTGTTGTTCATGGCGAAGACCAATCTGGTCAGGACGAAGCTGGTCGGAAGATCGTCACAACATGAACGAAACCAAGTTGCTGCCGTATATGTAAGTAGCTTGTCGGCCGTTTTGATGGAACACGGTTTTTTTTTGGATGAGCGTAACACAGACAGAAATCAAACTCGGCGGTGCCTGCCGACATGCGGATTGAAATCCACGCACCGTGGCTAGCTAGCCTAGTTTGATTTTGCTCTGGCATTGCTTTTTCTTGGGATTTGTGACCCTTCACCTTTGCTTGAATTTGCTTGATTGGCGTGTGTGCAGCACCACCACACAATCACGTAGGCCTCTTGTAGAATTGTCGGCAGCGATGCAAGCAGTTCACGCAAGTTCTGATTGAGTCGGTCCAAGCCGGAGATTTTGCGCTGAAGTAGCTACCACTAGGTAGGGACGCGCGGCTTGCCGCGCGCTTGCCCGCCTACGGCGGGCAAGCCGGTATGAACAATGGATAAAACAATCAAGTAAATTTCGGTAAAGAACCTTACAATCTAATTGTACTTTAATACTTTACAATACATCTGTAGAACATAGTATGACATAGAAGTACATCGATATTGAAAATGCAATAGAAATCTCAGTGGTACTGGCGATACAGTAACGAGCAATGAAAACAAATAGGTCCAGCAAAGCCTACAAGCTGTTTATGCAATTCTGTAAAAACCTATTTGGAAATTTTACACAAAACAAAAAAGTGTACCACTCTGAACCTTTCGTGTCAAGTAGAAGGCTTTCTAGATCCGTTTGGAAAAATCTGATTCCTTTAGGTGGATGAAATCCATGGTGGTGATCCCTTCTTTCCACTTCTTGCCACAACATGCATGACCCTTATCTCAATTAGTCTATCCATTACAGTATTATGGCAACTGATTTGAACCGGCAGAGTTGCAACACCGTAAGAACTGTTTTTACTCATACCTGCAGGCACAATATTAAAGGTCCATATATATGCAACCATTTGTATCTATTTCTTGATACACCTCTAGAAAAATGGAACAAAACAATGCCACCGAGGGCCATGCCAATAGAACATGCAAAACTGTCTGACAATAGCAAATCGTAAATCACAAGTTTTTTATAAAGCAATTCTAGAATAAATGAATTAAGCCTTCTAAGAAAGTAAGATCGCGAAGAGGGTTGGGTTACCTTGCAGTAATTGTAACCTTTCACAAATTACCCTGGCAATGGAACATGATATGGTTTCTTAGTCCATAAAACAATTAAACTGAAGAAAATTATCCTATAACAAAAGAAATAATAATACAATCATCACCTGACCAAAGGCCATGATTCGATCTGCTAACCAGTCACAGCTGCACTCTAAAAAAAATGCCATATCCATGTTGAGACTTGAGACCATGCCTCCATGCCTACTCTAGAAATAGCATTTTGGTGCCAATCCTAGATCAGATATACTCAGACACCAAGTACCACTATCTGTAGAGAATTGTGTGTGCTTGATCAATATAAGAGAATTCTATGGAATTCTGCTGGTGATAGCACCTACGCCTTTTTATTGTAGTTTACGTCTTCAGACTTCATCGTTTCATGTGTAAAGTAAAATTAAATGCTCCCATAGAAGGCCTAACTTGAGAAGACAATCCAGTTAATGACCTCTATGTCAATTTGCACCAATAATACCATCTAAGTTGCAGACATGACAAGGCAGCTCAACAAATGACATGGTCGCGCAGAACTAAATGAACACGAAAATACATATGGCCATGAGAAAAGAAAGGAATAAACTATAAACATTTGGATCGACAGACCTCTATCTAGTTTCCAAATACACCAACTAAAGCTAGTATGTGCAAACAGAAATTATGAGATACAAATGTAAACCTATCTGCTTTTTCAGTTATTGATTCATCTGATGAACAACTCAAAGTTTCCACACACAGCAAAGCATGTACTCTGTAGGAGTAAACAGGCGATACGCATCATCTGACAAATAAAATCAATTGTAGTTCAAGTATTAGATCTGCACTTGAAATCTTCCAAACATGCAAATACACGAGAAAGCATCCACAAATGCTTAATCTCAAAAGGTGGTGTCTTACCTGCTATAAATATCATAGTTTAATGGAACACCAAACCATTCTCGCAATCTGAACTATGCGCTAATCCATTTCTCAAAATATAAACCTTTTTTATTGTGTTCACGGATAATATACTCTCTGAAGTTGTCTTTCTTCTCAACCAAGCAAAGGTCTGCACCATCGGCACCATTTTGTCTTTCTTGCCATAATGTGTCTAGTATCATTCTTGGAACCAGTAAGTTTTTCTTCGGCAAATCTGCATGGTGATAGGTCAAATGCCAAAAGGGACATATTGCCATGTTAAGGAGCAGAAGATAAAATATTAAATTCATGTTTTTTTGGTAAAGATGGTTAAATGTTTATTATCTTGTCAAATAACCTGTATAGGAAGGGACAATATCATCAAGACCAGGTGGGTCACCATCTTCATTTCGAATTCTCAAGGGTTTTTGTTTGACTGGAGTTATCTCAAATGAAAGTCATGTAAGTAGCGCAAAGTGTATGTTCTTCCAGATCGAAACCGTGTGATGCCAGCCCTGATATTCCATCCCTGATCCATAATAGTTGGTGGGGTGATCATATCACGTTTAGATTATCACTGATATTATCACCCCACCCCACTGAAGTTGTCTCCTTGTAGGGATATATGCCCAGGTTATCACTTGCTCTCTCTCTCAATATGCTTGGTAGACCTAAATTATAACAAAAGGTCACATGCCGAAGATTGTGTAGCACAGGCAGATGAGACACTGAAAAATATTTCTTCCCTTATTAAAGAAGCATTTATTCAGTGGGAAGAGGAGATCGATGACCTGAGCATATGTGACAACCATTGTTGTGACATGAAGTCGGAGCATGAAGTGAAAGATTTGTGCAACAATGAGTACAATGTGAAGTGGCAATGCGTCGAGCCTATTGCGAAGTTGTTAAAGACATGTCTTCAGGTTCTGTAGCTCAGACGACGCCGGCACAAATATTTTTTCCACATGGATGGATAGGTAGTAAGAATCGTATGACTAACATTCCAAAGAAAAGATATGGAAATATAGTAGTGCACGCACGCATGTATTTTGTATTTATATGTGGAATATATCGCCATAGATCAGCAATCTGTACGTACCAAGTCGTTTCGGTGGCTCTGTAATGTGTACAACTGTTTGTGTTTATCAATCTTCTATCCGATCTATCTTGACTGAAATAGTTGATTAAAATATCGTTTGTAAGAATGCTAGAATTTACCATTTCCTGTATTGCTGAAATTGCATTTTGTTCAAGCTACTTTCAGAGACTCAGGGAGACAGTGTCACGACCATTTTATCTTGTAATAAAAATACCAGACCATAAAAGAAGGGAAACTCGTTCTGTAATGGGTTTAGGTAGAGGGATGTAAAACATCAATGGTTCAGTAAGTATATATAGGGCAGTACTTTCTAAGCTGTTCTAAGACAACAGAAACCAGAATTACAGAAAACTCAGTTCTCATCGACTACAGGGTGCTAATACATTGGTTCAGGATACATGACTAAATTGGCGATTCTACAACCATGCTCACACATTCATAATACCAATACCGAACACACGTGCCCAACTATGAACGGCGTGCACATATAAATTACCAGAATCCTAAGTCACGCCGTAAAATACATCAGTATTAGAAATGCTAGAGAACTTTCCGAGCAGAGCACAAGCTTAGAATGAAGTAGATAGGAAGACCACATATCATTTAAATTATGCCCAAAATCACAATGAAGTTGACAAGGGTAAAGTAGAGTACCATCACAGAGTAGCTAGACCCACATTTGTTTTCAAAAACAATGCTTCTGAGGGAAAAGCATTGGTCTATTAAGTGCTACGTTTAAGCAGACCACCAACGTACTGGCAGGTTGTACCAATAGGACCTTATGAAATGCTAACAACTAAGCCATTGGAGGAGTCTGAGGAACAAGCTCGAAGCTTTCAACTAAACTGATCAGAAAAGATGGCCACCGTCCAAAAAAACTATTTGCCAATATATTCACAATAAACTTGCACACAATAGAAGAAATATGACCAAATTCGCTCAGGTTCTGCCTGATCTTTGAAGCAGCAATGTGCATGTTGATGAATGGAGAAGCAATGTGCATTAGGATTTGTTAGCAATACTAAAAGCAATCCCTGTTCCCCGAGAACAACAAACATCACCCACTACTGACCTTGCTGAGGTCGTAGAGTCCAAAGATAACTTCATTGGACCCAATTAGAATCAGATGTCATTTTCTTCTGCTTCAGTCAGTTCCACATCCTAGAAATATTAAAGCAATTAGTCAAAATATTTTCTTTTCCCATAACATGATATGGCAGTAGATTGAGATGGAAATAGATTGAGAACCTAGCGTGCATGAACATTATCACAAACCAACAGGAGAAAACCTAATCTAGCAATCCACCCCCCCACCCATTAATCCAACACCAAATCGTAGTTCCTGCACCAACCTGCAACACCTTCCAAATATGTAAGAAAAAGAGGGGACAATTAGCCAATCTAGACAATTCAACACTTGAAGAGCATATGGCACGAAAAGGTAATCCATGTGAGATCACATCCAAAGCTACAGCTGCTGCCCGAACACAGAAGAAGCAAGCATTCAGTCAGCGGTGGCCTCATAATCACAGGTGTTCTTGAGGATGACATGGGAAAAGAGAGGCCTACCTGAGCATACAGTTTTATGAGCATTTTGTTGATAGGAAGTCGCTTAGGTGCTTATGGAGAAGATAGAGCGCACGGATGTTATAGTTTCTCGGTGAACCTACAACACGTAGGAGAATCATATCAAGAGAAATTAGTAGGTAATATAAATATTGCAAGTTTAGGACCGAGGTCACTCTTCTTTCAACAAAAATTAAATATGAAGGCTCTATGTGTATGGTAGTTTCCAGTTCTCCATAAGACTCATGAAAGAGCACATTAATAATTACCATAGTATATGCTTCTATCTTCCAATACCAAAAACTTACCTTGTGTTCTATTAAAGATAACTGGAGAGATCAACCCATGCAACAGGAAAAAAGTATATAAATAAATATTACCAAAATAATCATCTAATCTGAAAAGGAACACAACATAAGAAAAAAGAATTTTACCTGACAACAACTAAACATAACTCCACAGAGGCAAAATAAAAAAATAAGAACCAATGAACTCCATCTCTGAGACAAAGAGAAACATGGTTCAGAAGCAGACACATCTTCTTAGCATAAAAAAAATGAAAATGCATGATTCATATTACTCGATTCATGTCATATATACTACTTTCAAGTGAAATAATAGAAGAAACTGCATAATCAATTTAAGTAAATCATAGATCAATCTATGCAGGGCAATGATATGTTCCACCCAAATGCAAGGTAACCAATTGAGCAAGCGCCATGCAAAATAACCAAACAATTGTACTCCGTATGAAATATAACAGAGAAATTCTTTCATACTCACAATTACCTAATTTTTATTCAACACTAATATAATTCCATAAATCATGTGTACTAATTAAAGAGTTAGTCACCTCCCCTTGCATTAGCATGGCATCCATAACTGGGGAAATAGATCAAGAGGAACCCACATTCCAAAATTAAATCTATAAACCAGAAAATGTAGATACTTGTATTGTGTGATCATATATGTACTGTAAAAATTAATTTACTCAATCTCAACTTTATGCCTCAACATAGTTCAGTATCTACCATCAACAAATAATCAAGTACCTACACCATCAAAAGACTATCAATCATTACACTCATTGTCAGCGGTCCTCTTATCGATGCCACAATAGGCCTAGCAGCTTGCCTAGGCCTCCACGGTGCTTCTCGGTCTCGCCTTGGACTGGACCACGACAAAAAAGTCATTATCCCACTTGGACAATCTGTCGAGTACCTGGCGTGCCTAAATATTATGATTAACAAGTAGAGATCTGAGTTCATACATACAGTTTGCAAAATCCAGTGTCAATAATGTGTCGCCCTCCACGTCAGATCCCCAACCTGATGTTGCATGTGATCATCACAGCCTGATTGTGGATACCGATGACCTGGGCATCAAAGTTGTCAAGTATATGTGCAGAGAAGGATGTCTAGAAGCATATGATAACTCTGAAATAATTTTACCCTAGATGTAAATTACTAAATAGTTTCCAGGTAAGTAAAAAATTGGCATATCAAGAATCATGCCCATCATTTTCGTTACTCATCCACCACCAAATTGGTTCCTTACAACAATGTGGTTTAATTGGATGTGAATTTTATCCTGTTTAGCAAAAGAGGGATGATCATGACACATTCATTAGTAGAATCATATAAGATCAGCACTCATGAGCTGCAAATATATATGTAAAAAATCAAGCATAATGTACTGCAATTAAAATCAGAGAGAGAGAGAGAGGGGGATAGATGAGACTCGGGGTGTTTCCACCACCCTTTGCCATGGCTGCTGCAGCCTGCACGTCCTCCTCCAAAGCATTGGTACTGCCCTAGGAGAGAGAGGGTCTGAGGGTGGGTAGGGGGATTGGAGACTTACGATGGATCTGCACGGGAGATCGCCTGCTCCTACTGCAGCCTGATAAAAAATTGCTCATAGTTCGGGTGCTCCTCCATGGGACCCCATCAAGAACTACTCCAAAAAATCAACTCCAAACCCTGCAATCCCTCCTAATCTAGCAACCATCCACGGATCTGACCCTAAAATCAAGAACTAATCCAAAAAAATCAACCACAAGAGAAAGGGAGAGAGGGAGGGTGAGAGAGACCTGTGGGTGGAGCAGGAGCCGTCGGGGTTGAGCTCGACCACCTCTTTCAGCCACACCATCTGCACCTCCATCGTGCAATGGCCATGGAAACGAGCCAACCACATGATGGCAAAACGGAGCTCGGGACGCCGTCGTCGCGACGACAAGGGGTTAGGGAGGAGCCAACGGAGCACATGCGGGGATTGGGGTAGTCGATCTTAGGGCAAGGAAGTTCACCGCGATTGGGGACGAGGAGGATGCTGCCATGCTTGAACCGTGGGCGGGTTAGGCCCGGCTTGCCGCCTCTGCTCCACCGCCGTGCTCAGGACCTAGAGGTGCCATCTCCGCCGCCGCCACTTCTTGCCGCTGCCGCCCACCAGATCCTTTGCTCCGCGTCGCCTCCTGCCCTTTTTGCTCGCCGGCTCCTTCGCTCCTCGCCTCTTCCTGCCTTTTTCCGCACGCCGCCACGGAGAGATGAGGGAGACGAGAGGAGGAAGAAGGGAGAGGGGAACGAGTGGGCGAATGGGAGCGGATGGATCCTTGGACGGTGATAGGGCTTGGCTAGCGGAATGACAAAATTACCCCCGTGCGGTCTGTCAAACCACGGTGAAACCACCGCGCGCCCTCTCCCTCTTGCCATCGGCACAACCTCCACGTACCATCAGTCTCTGACTAGCAGATCCGGCGAAATGCAGGCCCCATCGTCAGGGGTGGTAGCTAGCGCGGGGCTGAGTGCAGGTATGAAAAGGATCAACAGAGGCACTCAGATGGACGGATATGATCTCCTCGATCGGACGGTTCGGACCATCTGTAGCTAATCGGACGGTCAGAAATCGTTTGGAAGCTCTATCCGATGGCTCACAGGGCACATGGCCTCTATATTCTTGGGAGGGGGTAGAAATATCTTCTTTAGATGGGAAGCAAAAACAACAGCCAATTGAGAATTCTCGACGAGTTCGGCTGAGCATGGCGAGGAAAAGATTTCGCTGACCGCGACTAGAGGTCCAGAACGAATCACGCGAACACTCGCCTACAGCCACTTAAGCCGAAAAAACTCGCCGTTTTGTTGATGAAGATCCCTGTGACGCCGCCGTCTTCACCACACGCTCGAGAGGAGAGACGATAAATTCTCTTCAAACTCTCAAGAGCGATGACGAAGCCAGCGCGTCGACGAAGATGCGATTTGATCGCCGTCAAAGACGGCGAAAGATCCCGCCCGGATCCGTGCTGTAAGCGCCTCTTGTCCCATGGTGGGCGCCAACTGTCGTGGTTTTGTCGACACGTACGCCATAGGAATATCCCAACGGCGAGTTTAGAGACGTGGGGGAAAGACGGAGAGCGTTCGGGTCGGCGTGACACAGTTTACCAAGGTTCAGATCTCACGACGATGGCGATATCCTACTCCTGCTATAAATCACTATAATGGCAATACGTCGAGTTATATGATTGGCGGTTCGCTGTGTGCGGGTAGTGCTATGCACTTGGTGTTCTATCTGAGTTATGCCCTAAAGGCTCCCGTAGGCCGGATTATAAGAGCGCCAGGACCTAGGGTTACATGGAGAGTCCCAGCCGGATACGGTTACAGAGTCCTAGACTAACACTAACTAGCCTTTGTGTCCTCCAAGGCTCCAGCTTCCATCTAAGGAGGTGGCACGTCGCCTTCCTTTATCCCTGGTGGACCTCCGGCTTCCATCAGCAACTGTGCCGCCCGGTTATGCCATAGGCCTAACCACCAACTGTGGGCCACCCGAGCTTGCCGGTATGAGACTATGCCGTAGGTAATACCCATTTGGTATATCCACAACATATGTGGACGATATCACGGTGATGTCTAAAAAGTCAAATAACTTAATTTCCGACTTAAAATAAACCTTTGATAATATCCGGAAATACAACATGATGCTTAATCATAAGAAGTGCGTCTTCGGGGTTCCAGCTGGCAATTTGTTGGGTTTCATTGTTTCCCAACGTGGAATCGAGGTCAACCCGGAGAAAATCAAGGCCATCTTAAACATAAACCGTCCGACATGCCTAAAGGACATTCAACGACTAACAGGTTGTGTTGCAGCAGTTAGTCGGTTCGTCATCCGACTTGGAGAGAAGGCTCTGCCGCTATACAAGTTGCTGAAGAAGACGGACAAATTCACGTGGACGGATGAAGCAGATGCAGCATTGAAGCAACTCAAGGAGATTCTTTCCTCCGCGCCCATCCTTGCAGCACCCGAGCCTGGAGAGCCCCTGTTAATTTACATGACGGCAACCAACCGGGTTATCAGCATCGTCGCCGTGGTAGAGCGGAAGAAACCAGGCTATGAGCACGGAGTTCAACGACCAGTTTATTATGTGAGCGAGGTCTTGACGGAGTCCAAGCAGCGTTACCCGCACTACCAAAAGATAGCTTATGGAGTATTCCGTGCTTCCCGGAAGCTGAGGCATTACTTTCAGGAGCACCCAATCACAGTGGTGAGCAAGATTCCACTGTCCGACATAATCAATAACAACGACGCTATAGGAAGGGTCGCGAAGTGGGGCATTGAACTCGCTGCCTTCAAGATCACCTACAAGAGACGCGGCGCTATCAAGTCACAAGCATTGGCGGATTTTGTTGCAGATTGGACGGAGATGCCAGATGATACTCCGTTGCCAGATCCAGAGTACTGGGTGATGCACTTTGATGGATCAAAGCTGCTCAACGACTCGGGGGTTGGTGTATTGCTACAGTCACCAACAGAATACAAGCTACACTACGTTCTGCAGATCCACTTCAAGGCTACAAACAACATGGCGGAGTATGAAGCACTTATTCACAGACTGCGTGTAGCCAAGGATATTGGCATCAAGCGCATAGTTTGCTGTGGAGATTCCGACTTGGTTGCCCAGCAGGTGGCTGGCACCTAGAATGCGCGGAACCCTATGATGGCGGCATATCGAGACGAAGTGGACGAGATAGCCAAGAGCTTCTTGGGCTACAAAGTCAAGTATGTACCTAGGTAACAAAACGAGGCGGCTGAACTGTCTAAGCTTGGATCAGGGCGCAAGCAAATTCCGCTAGGAGTTTTCCTAGAGCACCTGCGCACACCATCTGTGAAGGGCGCCGCATCGACAACCCAGATAGAGTTGAATCTTTCGTCAACATGGTGACTAAGGTCCCTCCGGCTTGGACAAAACCGTTCATGGAATATCTCGAACACGGAACTTTGCCCGACGACGAAATCGAAAGACGGCAAATAGTACGATGAGCAAAGGGTTATACCATAATCAATGGGAAACTCTACAAAAGGAGCACTACTGGTGTATACCTGAAGTGTGTTTCCCAGCTAGAAGGTATGGAAATCCTACGCGAATCCATCTCGGAGATTGCGGGCATCACGCCACTCCCTGATCGTTGGTCGCAAAAGCCTTCCGGCAAGGATTCTACTGGCTGACCGCGAAGGCGGATGCTGACAAGATGGTTGAGACATGCATGGGATGCCAGTATTATGCCCGACAACCACATGTTCCTGCTGAAAAACTGCGAACAATACCAATAACTTGGCCATTTGCAGTCTAGGGGCTCGACATGGTGGGACCGTTACAAACATCACCCTGTGGGTTTACGCATCTGCTTGTAGCAGTTGATAAATTCACTAAATGGATAGAAGCTAAACCCATTAGAAAGCTTGATGGGGCAACTGCCCTTAGGTTTGTCCGAGATCTAGTGGTGAGATTTGGTCTCCCACATAGCATTATCACCGACAACGCCAGCAATTTGTCACAAGGAGAAGTGGAGGCATATTGTTGGAAGAAAGGCATCCGACTTGATCTTGCTTCTGTGGCACACCCACAATCTGTGGCATCCCGCAAAAACCACTACTAGAAAATCGCGCTGAATTTGTGCATTGCATCGTCATCATCATAGGTTGTTTGTCAAAACTATTTCCGCAAAGCCCGATTTGTTTTCCAAACGCCCCATCTTTATTCAAACACCAAAACCGGGTCCCCGAAATATTTTGTTTTGGCCGCTATCGGTTTGCACACGGCCCGTTTAAATCAAATAAAATCTTTATTTATTTTAGCGGGGGCAGTCGAACGGGCCGTTTCGACCCGAACGGCCACCCCCAGGATTTTAAATCGGTCCACCAGACAATCCTAAAGCTACCAGTTAATATACCCAGCCCTCCTCTCCACATCATCCCACCCAATCAGTGTGCCACCTCACCCTCTTCCTCACCCCTCAATCGGACGACACATCACCCCACTCCTCTCTCTCTCACCTCCTCACACCCACACACACAACACCACGCACGCCACCTCCCCACACCGGATCCCCCACCCCGCTGACCCCACGCCTGGCCCACCTCCTGGAACCGTCCCCATCTTCTCCCCCTCGCACGCGCGCCTGCAGACCCACCTCCCCCGCGTCGCTCGCCCATCCTCCCTCTCTCTGCCCACGCCCGACCCAGCTCGTCCCTCCCTCGCCCGGGCCGCGTCCGCCGCCTGCCCGCTCCGCCCGCCCGGCGCCCGCTCGCCGGCTCCGGCCTCCCCGTCCTCCGTCCGTCGCCGTCTGCGGCCCCCGTCCCCTCTGCAGCTTCGCCCCGCGGAGCCCTTCCGGCCGCGCCTCCCAGCAGCCCGCTGCCTGCCTCCGCCTCTCGTCCTCCGCCATCCCTGAGCGCGCCGCCGTCGGCCTCCTCTACCGGGGCCCCAGCCCTCTGCAGCAGCTCCTGCAAGCCCGCAAGCCCGCGGCGCTCGCGCCCAGCTGCGATCCTCGGTCGTGTTCCGTTCATTACCAGATGCGGCTGATCCGGGTCTCCTAGTGGACAAGGTAGCCCATCGACAAGCTCTTCCAAGATCTTCCGAGGATCCTACCCGAGTTCTTCCACGAGACTCTCGAAGACCGACCCCGGAGTCTGAAGCCGAACCGCGATCCTCGGAACGTCATGATCTACTGCGCGGATGAGATGGCCGAGGCCCGGAACCGCAGCGCCAAGACCTACTACAGACGCCATGATCGTCGACATGACCCGAAGACCCCGGAGGCGCCAAGACCTACCCCGCTAGCCGAGAACGTTCCCGCGAGACCGCTCCGTCGAACCCTGGACCCGGAGACCGAACCCCGAACCCCGGAACCAAGTTCGTCGAGACCCTAATGTGTGACCCTTTTCCTCGATACCCTATTTTTATAAATGATATCAACTTGTTGCATTAAATCATTCATCTCGCATGCATATTTGTGTGGTTTGGGGGCCTTATGCCGATTCACCTGATAATTAAATATGGGGCCCATATGCGGGCAAATCTAGTCTCATATTGGCCTCATTTAAACTTGTGTAGCAAACCGGTAATATATTCTGCCTTGTTAAACAACATCTAAATTGCGGGGGTTCTAAATCACTTGAACCATCTAATAATTGTCGGGGCCCCGGTTCCGCTTAATATGACCTAATTGCATCGCACCTTGCCATGTCATACATCATACATGCATCATGCCGATCTTCTGCTGTAGTATTAAATAGTGCATCCGGTGTTTCTTCTAGTGTTTTGCTTCTTCGCGGATAAGGCCGTTGAGTTGATGTGAGCTTCGTCCGATCTTGGTTGAACCCTCGGCAATGTTTTCAGGCGAGCATCTCCCCCTTTCTACCTATCTTACTTTCATAGTCTTTATTCCCTCCTGTTGATCTATTGCTATCTGTGTTGCGATGCTCTAGTTTTCGTACCCGTGATATCCCTAGCCTTATATTGCCCTGGACACATCCTATTACCTGTTGTTTGGTAGATAGTTGGACTTGCGCGTCGTAGTCGCTTGCTCAAGTGCTGTTGCGTGTCGTCAATCGCCATAGTTGATGGAGCCTTGCCGCATGTTTGTTGTTGGAGATGATTATGGCTTTACTTACCGTTCACTTTCATTCCTGTTTAACAACTAAAATTGAAGTAAGCAGAGGCATCGGTGGGTGATAGATAATATTTGGTTTCCGAACGCCCACTTGTGTCCCGTAAGACCCCGAGTACTTGATACCTGTTCCTTGATTTATCGCGCTATCCACATCCGGGAGGTATATGACCCCACAGGCGAGCTTGATTCAGTCTTATTTCTTGGGGCCACAAACTAGTTTGAGGTTTTATTTACGATCCTGTACTTATGCCATGCTACTTATGTATTTACGATTGTGCGACAGATAGCACATTGTACTGTTTAGGTAAGCGGAGTGATTACGCGGTATCGACACCCCGAGTTTTTGGGTTCCCAGTCTCTTACAGCCATTGACGCAAACCTTGAGTCCGTCTCGAAGCTTGCTTACTTCGTTGCGGGTAGACTCCAAGGGGTGGCCCCCTGAAATATTTCTGAATCCTGTGATTGTTCAGTCGTGAAAGCCTCGTTGGGTTTTGAGTTGGTTTTTCCGAGGTTGATCGGCGTGTGTTGCTATTGGTGCACCCGGCGGGTAAAACTTTCAAAGCCGTGTCGCGGATATGGACGACTTGGAGCACAGTATCTCGATCATAGACAAGCATAACTAAAGTTTATTGCTATAAATTTGACTTTATAATGACTAGTAATCAGCTTCACTATAATGGAATGGCTAATTAATACTGCCCACAATTGCTTGTTTGGAGTGTAAATGCGACCATTGTACCTGACTAGTAAGTATTGCAACTACAACGGTATGGCTGAATAAAAGTACCAATAACTGCTGGGTTTTTGGGGTATCTCATGCTATCTGTATCTGATTAGTAAGTGTTGCAACTATAACGGAATGGTTAACTAAAAGTGGCCACTGCTTACTTTATCAGAATGATTATCTAAACCTGACTAGTAATTGCTGCAACGATAACTGAATAAGTAAAACTGCCAACTGTGTGAGTTCCTCGGTTGACTTCCTCGTTTGGTCTCGAGGGGGAAACACCAGGATGGGTTTGTTTGGTGAAAGCATCAGGTTGGTTCCGAATAGGTCTATCTTACCCCTCTCTGATAGTCGCCAGTTGTACCGAGTCTCTATAGGTTGTTTAGTGCATGCTGCCGCTTCAGTCCACCATACCTATGTGGCGGACCGCAATTCTAGCCTCGCCGTGTCTTGGCCTCGATCTTGACGCTCCTCTTTTTCCTTTGCCCTTTGTCGGCACCCCTTTTGTTTAAGCAGGTTTTGAGATCGACGTCGTTAGCAGGGTTACCCTTCCGGCTTGGCCTGGGCAGGGTTATGGACGCCATTGGTTATTCTACAGGGCTCTTAGCCCCATTTGTATCTTGTCCGTAGTCGGACGCTCTGTCATTTTCAAGGTGTTTTGGATCTTTGTACCTTATATCTGTATTCTTGACTCATGGAGTCGCTGTTATATATATCTGTTCTGTGGGTCCCATCGAGGACTGTTGTGTAATGTTATTACTTCGTTTTCCACCCGCACGAAAGTGCCTGGTGGGCACCTTTGAATCGTTTCTATGCGGGTTTGGCGGGTTTTCGCTAAAACTTGCATAGGTCCGATTCTGAGGGTGTTACAGAGTGGTATCAGAGCTCAGCAGTTACGATACCCCACAAGTCCAGCCTGTAGGATAACCTAGCTAACGGCCGAAGTAGAAGTGTCAAAACTATTTTTGAAAATCGGTTGGATAGTTCTGATTAGGTCTGATTTTACTCCTTACCCCTTTGCTATTCCTCTCTTACCTCTACGTGTTTTGAATCCGCTCTCGCCTCTTTCTTCGAGTCCAGGAATTCTCGTGGTTGGGTTTTCCGTCGTACCTTCAGGGTTTCGCTTCCTTCTTTGATAACGGTGTTCTACCACCCGGTGTTCAAGCTGCCTGATGAATCCGTCTACGGTAGTACCATTCTTTGTTCCTTGTTTGTGCCTTCCGGTGTTTCCGACGCGACGACATCCTCTACGCCAGATCCGATGCAGAGTCTGCATCACTCCGTTGTTCCGAACCTCGCTTGTCGAGATCTTCAGTCTGATTCCGAGAATGGTTGCACGCTTTTCCACTGATTGTGCGGAGTAATAGTTTGGGTGCGTGATGGATTGGCCCCCATGCCGACTCCCCCTTCTATTCGCTTTTGTACATTGAAGTGGACGAGAATGCATCGGTTCCCTTTTTTCCACCGAATTTAGAGGTGGCTTTATTTGTGGATACCTCTGCCTTCGATCTTTTGTTTTCCGGAGTGTTCTCCCGACGATCACGGACAACGATCTCTTGTTAGTGGTGTCGCGAGGATCTACACGGCCAAGGATCGATCGCCGACCTTCCTTCCGGTACCATGAGGCGGATCTCGAGGGCGAGATCCCTTGTTAGTGGTGTCGAATTGTGGCATCCCGCAAAAACCACTACTAGAAAATCGCGCTGAATTTGTGCATTGCATTGTCATCATCATAGGTTGTTTGTCAAAACTATTTCCGCAAAGCCCGATTTGTTTTCCAAACGCCCCATCTTTATTCAAACACCAAAATCGGGTCCCCGGAATATTTTGTTTTGGCCGCTATCGGTTTGCACACGGCCCGTTTAAATCAAATAAAATCTTTATTTATTTTAGCGGGGGCAGTCGAACGGGCCGTTTCGACCCGAACGGCCACCCCCAGGATTTTAAATCGGTCCACCAGACAATCCTAAAGCTACCAGTTAATATACCCAGCCCTCCTCTCCACATCATCCCACCCAATCAGTGTGTGCCACCTCACCCTCTTCCCTCACCCCCTCCAATCGGACGCTGACACATCACCCCCACTCCTCTCTCTCTCACCTCACTCCTCACACCCACACACACAACACCGCGCACGCCACCTCCCCACACCGGATCCCCCACCCCGCTGACCCCACGCCTGGCCCACCTCCTGGAACCGTCCCCATCTTCTCCCCCCCGCACGCGCGCCTGCAGCCCCACCTCCCCCGCGTCGCTCGCCCATCCTCCCTCTCTCTGCCGCTCGCCCCGCGCCACCCCTTGCTCGTCCTCCTCGCCCGCCGGGCCGTCCGCCCGCCCTACGCTCCCGGCGCCAGCGCCCGCTCGCCGTCTGCGGCCTCCCGTCCTCCGTCAAATCGCCGTCTGCCCGTCCCTCTGCATCTTCGCCCCTTCCCGGCGCCTCCCTTGAGCAGCCCGCCGCCCTGTGGGCCCGCCTCCTGCCCTCGTCCTCGCCATCCCTGAGCAGCGCGCCGTCGGCCTCCTCTGCAGGGCCCGGCGGCCCTCTCCTGCAGCAGCTCTGCAAGCCCATAAGCCGCGCGCCTCGCCGCCCAGCTGATCCTCGGTCTCGTGTTCCTCATTACGGTCGGCTGATCCGGGTCTCCTAGTGGACAAGGTAGCCCGTCGACAAGCTCTTCCAAGATCTTCCGAGATCCTACCCGAGTTCTTCCACGAGACTCTCAAGACCGACCCAGTGCGGCGAACCGCGATCCTCGGAACGCCATGATCTACTGCGCGGATGAGATGGCCGAGGCCCGGAACCGCAGCGCCAAGACCTACTACAGACGCCATGATCGTCGACATGACCCGAAGACCCCGGAGGCGCCAAGACCTACCCCGCTAGCCGAGAACGTTCCCGTGAGACCGCTCCGTCGAACCCTGGACCCGGAGACCGAACCCCGAACCCCGGAACCAAGTTCGTCGAGACCCTAATGTGTGACCCTTTTCCTCGATACCCTATTTTTATAAATGATATCAACTTGTTGCATTAAATCATTCATCTCGCATGCATATTTGTGTGGTTTGGGGGCCTTATGCCGATTCACCTGATAATTAAATATGGGGCCCATATGCGGGCAAATCTAGTCTCATATTGGCCTCATTTAAACTTGTGTAGCAAACCGGTAATATATTCTGCCTTGTTAAACAACATCTAAATTGCGGGGGTTCTAAATCACTTGAACCATCTAATAATTGTCGGGGCCCCGGTTCCGCTTAATATGACCTAATTGCATCGCACCTTGCCATGTCATACATCATACATGCATCATGCCGATCTTCTGCTGTAGTATTAAATAGTGCATCCGGTGTTTCTTCTAGTGTTTTGCTTCTTCGCGGATAAGGCCGTTGAGTTGATGTGAGCTTCGTCCCGATCTTCGGTTGAACCCTCGGCAATGTTTTCAGGCGAGCATCTCCCCCTTTCTACCTATCTTACTTTCATAGTCTTTATTCCCTCCTGTTGATCTATTGCTATCTGTGTTGCGATGCTCTAGTTTTCGTACCCGTGATATCCCTTGCAGCCTTATATTGCCCTGGACAAATCCTATTACCTGTTGTTTGGTAGATAGTTGGACTTGCGCGTCGTAGTCGCTTGCTCAAGTGCTGTTGCGTGTCGTCAATCGCCACAGTTGATGGAGCCTTGCCGCATGTTTGTTGTTGGAGATGATTATGGCTTTACTTACCGTTCACTTTCATTCCTGTTTAACAACTAAAATTGAAGTAATCAGAGGCATCGGTGGGTGATAGATAATATTTGGTTTCCGAACGCCCACTTGTGTCCCATAAGACCCCGAGTACTTGATACCTGTTCCTTGATTTATCGCGCTATCCACATCCGGGAGGTATATGGGACCCCGAGCCGAGCTTGATTCGATCTTATTTCTTGGGGCCACAAACTAGTTTGAGGTTTTATTACGATCTGTACTTATGCCATGCTACTTATGTATTTGATTGTCGACGGATAGCACACTGTCTGTTTAGGTAGGCGGAGTGATTACGTGTATCGACACCCCAGTTTCGGGTTCCCGATCGCTTCTGACCATTGGCGCAAACCTTGAGTCCGTCTCGAAGCTTGCTTACTTGCGAAGTAGACTCAAGGGTGGCCCCGAAATATTTCTGAATCTGTGATTGTTCGATCCTGAAAGCCTCGTTGGGTTTTGAGTTGGTTTTCGAGGTTGATCGGCGTGTGTTGCTATTGGTGCACCCGGGGTAAAACTTCGAAAGCCGTGTCCGCGGATATGGACGACTTGGAGCACAGTATCTCGATCATAGACAAGCATAACTAAAGTTTATTGCTATAAATTTGACTTTATAATGACTAGTAATCAGCTTCACTATAATGGAATGGCTAATTAATACTGCCCACAATTGCTTGTTTGGAGTGTCGCTTGCGACCATTGTACCTGACTAGTAAGTATTGCAACTACAACGGTATGGCTGAATAAAAGTACCAATAACTGCTGGGTTTTTGGGGTATCTCATGCTATCTGTATCTGATTAGTAAGTGTTGCAACTATAACGGAATGGTTAACTAAAAGTGGCCACTGCTTACTTTATCAGAATGATTATCTAAACGACTAGTAATTGCTGCAGCGATAAGCGAATAAGTAAAGCGCCAGCTGTGAGTTCCTCGGTTGACTTCCTCGTTTGGTCTCGAGAAACACCGGGATGGGTTTGTTTGGTGAAAGCTTGTCGGTTGGTTCGAATAGGTCTATCTTACCCTCTCGATAGTCGCGGTTGTACCGAGTCTCTATAGGTTGTTTAGTGCATCTTTGCTGCCGCTTGATCCACCATACCTATGTGGCGAGGACACGGCAATCTAGCCTCGCCGTGTCTTGGCCTCGATCGGACGCTCCTCTTTTCCTTTGCCCTTTAGGCACCTTTTGTTTAAGCAGGTTTTGAGATCGGCGTCGTTAGCGAGGTTACCCTTCCGGCTTGGCTGGCAGGGTTATGGGCCATTGGTTATTCTCTGAGGCTCTTAGCCCCATTTGTATCTTGTCCGTAGTCGGACGCTCTGTCATTTTCAAGGTGTTTTGGATCTTTGTACCCTATATCTGTATTTTTGACTCATGGAGTCGCTGTTATATATAGCTGTTCTGTGGGTCCCATCGAGGACTGTTGTGTAATATTATTGCCGTTTTCCACCATACGAAAGTGCTGGTGAGCACCTTTGAATCGTTTCTATGCGGTTTTGGCGGGTTTCGCTAAAACTTGCATAGGTCCGATCTGAGGGTGTTCTGAGTGGTATCAGAGCTCAGCAGTTACGATACCCCACAAGTCCAGCCTGTAGGATAACCTAGCTAACGGCCGAAGTAGAAGTGTCAAAACTATTTTTGAAAATCGGTTGGATAGTTCTGATTAGGTCTGATTTTACTCCTTACCCCTTTGCTATTCCTCTCTTACCTCTACGTGTTTTGAATCCGCTCTCGCCTCTTTCTTCGAGTCCAGGAATTCTCGTGGTTGGGTTTTCCGTCGTACCTTCAGGGTTTCGCTTCCTTCTTTGATAACGGTGTTCTACCACCCGGTGTTCAAGCTGCCTGATGAATCCGTCTACGGTAGTACCATTCTTTGTTCCTTGTTTGTGCCTTCCGGTGTTTCCGACGCGACGACATCCTCGCGAGATCCGATCTGATGCATCACTCCGTTGTTCGAACCTCGCTTGTCGAGATCTTGATCGATTCGAGAATGGTTGCACGCTTTTCCACTGATTGTGCGGAGTAATAGTTTGGGTGCGTGATGGATTGGCCCCCATGCCGACTCCCCCTTCTATTCGCTTTTGTACATTGAAGTGGACGAGAATGCATCGGTTCCCTTTTTTCCACCGAATTTAGAGGTGGCTTTATTTGTGGATACCTCTGCCTTCGATCTTTTGTTTTCCGGAGTGTTCTCCCGACGATCACGGACAACGATCTCTTGTTAGTGGTGTCGCGAGGATCTACACGAAGCGCGAAGGATCAGATCGCCGACCTTCCTTCCGGTACCATGAGGCGGATCTCGAGGGCGAGATCCCTTGTTAGTGGTGTCGAATTGTGGCATCCCGCAAAAACCACTACTAGAAAATCGCGCTGAATTTGTGCATTGCATTGTCATCATCATAGGTTGTTTGTCAAAACTATTTCCGCAAAGCCCGATTTGTTTTCCAAACGCCCCATCTTTATTCAAACACCAAAACCGGGTCCCCGGAATATTTTGTTTTGGCCGCTATCGGTTTGCACACGGCCCGTTTAAATCAAATAAAATCTTTATTTATTTTAGCGGGGGCAGTCGAACGGGCCGTTTCGACCCGAACGGCCACCCCCAGGATTTTAAATCGGTCCACCAGACAATCCTAAAGCTACCAGTTAATATACCCAGCCCTCCTCTCCACATCATCCCACCCAATCAGTGTGTGCCACCTCACCCTCTTCCCTCACCCCCTCCAATCGGACGCTGACACATCACCCCCACTCCTCTCTCTCTCACCTCACTCCTCACACCCACACACACAACACCACGCACACCACCTCCCCACACCGGATCCCCCACCCCGCTGACCCCACGCCTGGCCCACCTCCTGGAACCGTCCCCATCTTCTCCCCCCCGCACGCGCGCCTGCAGCCCCACCTCCCCCGCGTCGCTCGCCCATCCTCCCTCTCTCTGCCGCTCGCCCACGCGCCGACCCCGCGCGCCGCTCGTCCCTCCCTCGCCGGCTGCCCGCCGTCCGCCGCCAGGCGTCGGCCTCAGCGCCGCTTCGCCGGCTCCGGCCTCCCCGTCCTCCGTCCGTCGCCGTCTGCGGCCCCCGTCCCCTCTGCAGCTTCGCCCCGCGGAACCCCTTCCGGCCGCGCCTCCCCGCGAGCAGCCCCGCCGCCCTGCGGGCCCCGCCTCCTGCCGCTCGTCCTCCGCCATCCCCTGAGCAGCGCCGCCCGTCCGGCCTCCTCTACCGCGGGGCCCGGCCCGGCCCTCTCCTGCAGCAGCTCCTGCAAGCCCGCAAGCCCGCAGCCTTGCGCCCGCTGCAGTCCTCGGTCTCGTGTTCCGTTCATTACCAGATGCGGCTGATCCGGGTCTCCTAGTGGACAAGGTAGCCCGTCGACAAGCTCTTCCAAGATCTTCCGAGGATCCTACCCGAGTTCTTCCACGAGACTCTCGAAGACCGACCCCAGAGTCTGAAGCCGAACCGCGATCCTCGGAACGCCATGATCTACTGCGCGGATGAGATGGCCGAGGCCCGGAACCGCAGCGCCAAGACCTACTACAGACGCCATGATCGTCGACATGACCCGAAGACCCCGGAGGCGCCAAGACCTACCCCGCTAGCCGAGAACGTTCCCGCGAGACCGCTCCGTCGAACCCTGGACCCGGAGACCGAACCCCGAACCCCGGAACCAAGTTCGTCGAGACCCTAATGTGTGACCCTTTTCCTCGATACCCTATTTTTATAAATGATATCAACTTGTTGCATTAAATCATTCATCTCGCATGCATATTAGTGTGGTTTGGGGGCCTTATGCCGATTCACCTGATAATTAAATATGGGGCCCGTATGCGGGCAAATCTAGTCTCATATTGGCCTCATTTAAACTTGTGTAGCAAACCGGTAATATATTCTGCCTTGTTAAACAACATCTAAATTGCGGGGGTTCTAAATCACTTGAACCATCTAATAATTGTCGGGGCCCCGGTTCCGCTTAATATGACCTAATTGCATCGCACCTTGCCATGTCATACATCATACATCCATCATGCCGATCTTCTGCTGTAGTATTAAATAGTGCATCCGGTGTTTCTTCTAGTGTTTTGCTTCTTCGCGGATAAGGCCGTTGAGTTGATGTGAGCTTCGTCCCGATCTTCGGTTGAACCCTCGGCAATGTTTTCAGGCGAGCATCTCCCCCTTTCTACCTATCTTACTTTCATAGTCTTTATTCCCTCCTGTTGATCTATTGCTATCTGTGTTGCGATGCTCTAGTTTTCGTACCCGTGATATCCCCTGCAGCCTTATATTGCCCTGGACACATCCTATTACCTGTTGTTTGGTAGATAGTTGGACTTGCGCGTCGTAGTCGCTTGCTCAAGTGCTGTTGCGTGTCGTCAATCGCCACAGTTGATGGAGCCTTGCCGCATGTTTGTTGTTGGAGATGATTATGGCTTTACTTACCGTTCACTTTCATTCCTGTTTAACAACTAAAATTGAAGTAAGCAGAGGCATCGGTGGGTGATAGATAATATTTGGTTTCCGAACGCCCACTTGTGTCCCATAAGACCCCGAGTACTTGATACTTGTTCCTTGATTTATCGCGCTATCCACATCCGGGAGGTATATGTGACCCCCCAGGCGAGCTTGATTCATCTTATTTCTTGGGGCCACAAACTAGTTTGAGGTTTTATTTACGATCTGTACTTATGCCATGCTACTTATGTATTTGATTGTCGACGAGATAACACCTTTGTCTTGTTTAGGTAAGCGGAGTGATTCTGCAGTATCGACACCGAGTTTTGGTTCCCGATCGCTTCTGACCATTGACGCAAACCTTGAGTCCGTCTCGAAGCTTTCTCACTTCGTTGCGGGTATACTCCAAGGGGTGGCCCCCTGAAATATTTCTGAATCCTGTGATTGTTCAGTCGTGAAAGCCTCGTTGGGTTTTGAGTTGGTTTTAGAGGTTGATCGGCGTGTGTTGCTATTGGTGCACCCGGCGGGTAAAACTTTCGAAAGCTGTGTCGCGGATATGGACGACTTGGAGCCTGATATCTCGATCATAGACAAGCATAACTAAAGTTTATTGCTATAAATTTGACTTTATAATGACTAGTAATCAGCTTCACTATAATGGAATGGCTAATTAATACTGCCCACAATTGCTTGTTTGGAGTGTCGCTTGCGACCATTGTACCTGACTAGTAAGTATTGCAACTACAACGGTATGGCTGAATAAAAGTACCAATAACTGCTGGGTTTTTGGGGTATCTCATGCTATCTGTATCTGATTAGTAAGTGTTGCAACTATAACGGAATGGTTAACTAAAAGTGGCCACTGCTTACTTTATCAGAATGATTATCTAAACCTGACTAGTAATTGCTAGCGATAAGCGAATAAGTAAAGCGCCTTGGTGTGAGTTCCTCGGTTGACTTCCTCGTTTGGTCTCGAGAAACACCAGGATGGGTTTGTTTGGTGAAAGCATCGAGTTGGTTCGAATAGGTCTATCTTACCCTCTCGATAGTCGCCATTGTCGAGTCTCTATAGGTTGTTTAGTGCATCTTTGCCTGCCGCTTGATCCACCATACCTATGTGGCGAGGACGCCAATTCTAGCCTCGCCGTGTCTTGGCCTCGATCTTGGCACGCTCCTCTTTTCCTTTGCCCTTTGTCGGCACCCTTTTTGTTTAAGCAGGTTTTGAGATCGGCGTCGTTAGGGTTACCCTTGGCCTTGTGCAGGAGGTTATGGACGCCATTGGTTATTCTCCGGGCTCTTAGCCCCATTTGTATCTTGTCCGTAGTCGGACGCTCTGTCATTTTCAAGGTGTTTTGGATCTTTGTACCTTATATACGTATTCTTGACTCATGGAGTCTTGTTATATATATCTGCATGGGTCCCATCGAGGACTGTTGTGTAATGTTATTACTTCGTTTTCCACCCGCACGAAAGTGCCTGGTGGGCACCTTTGAATCGTTTCTATGCGGGTTTGGCGGGTTTTCGCTAAAACTTGCATAGGTCCGATTCTGAGGGTGTTACACAATCCAACGGTCAGGTTAAGCGAGCCAATGAATTAATTCTGCAGGGAATCAAGCCACGTCTTGAGGCACCGCTACATAGATCAGCTGGAGCCTGGGCGGAAGAATTGCCATCTGTGCTGTGGAGTTTACGAACTACACCCAACAGATCCACCGGCTACACCCCTTATTTGATGGTATACGCAGCAGAAGCCATCCTTCCTTCCGACATCCTTCACGATGCACCAAGAGTTGCCGCCTACGATGAAGATGACGCTGAAGAATCCAGACGCCTATATGTGGACCTTCTCGAGGAAGAGCGTGTTTTGGCATGCCAAAGATCCGTCATCTACCAGCAGAAGCTACGCAGCTACCATAGTCGCCGCGTTCGGCATCACTCGTTTAAAGAGGGGGATTTTGTGCTCCGACTTAAGCAGAAGAATTCGCACAAACTATCCCCGCCATGAGAAGGACCGTTCATCATAAGCAAGACACTACTCAATGGGTCTTACTACGTTGTTGACAATCGTGAACTAAAGGATAGACCCAACGAGGATCATAAGCGTAAGCGACGTGACCCGGATGATGACTACCCGGAGCTTGATTGGCCATGGAACATAGCACAGCTACGTCCTTTCTACACTTAGCATTTTTTATCTAATTGTGTACCTCTTATATGATCAATGAAATAAAGCTCTTTGGTTCACTCATATTTCTGAGTCTTTTACCTCCTTTAGTGTTCATTTTTGGATCATGTAAAACCTTTATGCACAAGCTTTGAGTTTGCACTTGTGAAAATGGCTTAAGTTTTCTGGTCTACGCGTTCTTTGTCGTTTTTATGTGGTTTCTAGATTAGTGACTTTTGGCACTTATTGTCGGCGATTTAGTGCTCAGGTTATTGACGATGCCATTGGGCATCATCACCTAAGCACGTGGTTCCGACAACGAGTCTTCCGACTCACGAAAAGTCAAGAATAAGAACCAAAGTAATGTGGTGGGACTCGGAGGAATTTTGGTTGCCGCTGTCGATGATGTTCATGGGCACGAAGATGTCGATGTCCACCAACTCGGCAACTCTGGTGTCATAACCCGCGAGTGATGACAAGATGGCTTCATGATCAATCTCTTTGCCGTCATCGTCGACGTCGGGGATACAAGAGGTCACCGTGTCGATATCGGCACCTTCGTAGTTGGCCTTCACCATTGACAGTGCCATCCTTGCACCAGCCTGTGCACATGAAGCTTTCCAGCTTGTGATACGCTCGGGGGCTTGGCGCTGAATCTCCGAGTACTTCGCCACGAAGTCCGATGCCTTGATGTTTATCTGGAGGGGCTTGGCAATCTCCTTGGCCTGCGTGATGGCGGTGTTGATAAAGTTACCGGCAAGAACCATGCATTCCTTGGCTGGAGGGGGCGATCTGGTTAAACCCATAGGAGCTGCAAATTCCGACAAGGAGCGCATGAGTTCAACAATTCAAAGTATCCAGACTACAGAAATCCAAGACAAAGAAAACTTAATGAAGATGCTGGCTTCAGCTTGCCAAAGGGTGTCCGCCAAGGATTTACCCAGGTTCAGGCCCCCGGAGGGAAAACCCTACTCCTGCTTGTCTGCTCTTTGATTACGGCGGAACCGAAGGTTACAGGGGTGCGCAGATTCGATCTAGCGTGGAGGTGCGTATGCGAAAGTATGAGTCGAGGGATCTAGGTCGTGCCGTCCTGGCCTTTATATAGACTTAGGCAGGTCCCGGGCATAGACCTAGTGGGTTACAAGTTCTAGGGTTTTACCCCTTTGAATTTCCTATCTACGCTAGTCTTGCTCTCCAAGGATCCGAAGGCGTCATGGGCCTTGGCCACCCGAAAATCTTCATGGGCCGGCGTACATCCGCCGTGGGCCTTCCTTGGGCTGGACTAGGTATGCTGAGGTCACGCACCCGTAGGGTACAACCATGTCAGTAGCCCCCGAGTGATCAGTCGAATCGTAGATTCGACTGAGGACTCTTCAATCCTTCGGGTGTAACTATGTGTTAATAGTATGTGTGTAGGGATTGTTGATGCGTGTGCCTGACTCACCCGACAGATCAGGGTCAGTTAACTGTCTTAGGATGAAGCAACACGATCTTCCTCAGGTTCGAGTCCCTCAACTCGAAACTAGAACATATGCTGGCGTAATTCGACTCAGGCCGCGGAGGACTTACAGGAGTAGAATTCCAGTGATTTTAATTGATGTACCCAACGCGTCCGTCAGGTTTTTTCATCGCACCTGTTAGCACGGGTTTTTACTAGCAGAGCGCAGTGGTGTGCGTTGCCAGGCCATCAGATGATATCTGTAGGTCTTATCTTTGTGTCGCAGACACAACATCCGAATGTTTGTCACCGCGGAGGTGTTTCGGGTGGCCAAAGAGATCATTGCTCACTCAGCGTTTTGTTGGGGCAGAGTTGCCGAAAAGTTTTGAATGCTGATCCGAAAGATCGCAGTCGAAGATTTCATAGGGTGCGCGACCAGCTCTCCCTATGGGAGTAGCCCCCGAGTGTCTGTTCGAGTCGTAGACTCGAGCGGAGACTTTAGCTCAAAACATTGTTCAGTTGTTAAGTCCGTAGGACACAAAAATTTTCGGATGCTTAAATCCATCCTCCCTATGGGAGTAGCCCCCGAGTCCGTAGTGGAGTCGTAGACTCGACGTAGGACTCGAAGAAATATTTTGTCTTTATTCTTTTTCGGCCAGCGCTCCTGATAGGAGTAGCCCCCGAGTATTTAGTCGAATCGAAGATTCGAGTGAGTACTCTTAGCTGTGGAGCCGAAGAATTGTAGTTGGTGCTAGTATAGCTTTTGATGACATCAGTGCTGACGATCAATGACCTCAAGCGTCTGCTACGCCAGAGATGACTTGACTGGACGAAAGTGGGTCCCTCTTGCTGACCTTGAATTGACCGGTCACGCGCGGCGTGGAGATAATTACAGCGTCTCCTCGATTTCCGCGCGTAGTGGACGGCGTATTAACGACGGTTCGTTGTGATGCTGACACGTGTATGGTCAGATCTGCCATTGGCGTTAGGTCTTCAGGATGGACGGTTGCCGTGCATCGTCTTCGCCGTTATAATCATTGGGGAAAGCTGCAGTTTGTTTTCACCGCATCAGTTCTTGTTTTCACTGCCTCCTTGTGCTCTAGCGATTCTTGCTGCGCGTTGGGATCTCATTTCCATCTTCCCTTCCGCGCTTTCACCGCCGGCGCCGCCGTAGGACGATGGGGAAGCCAAAGAAATCGTCATCTGCAGTTGGGACCAGCGCCGCCGGAGGAAAGAAAAGCGCCACCGCTACCCGTGTCACCGACGGTGGCTGGCGGCGATCAGAGACGCGGGAGAGTGATCTCCACAAGCTTCGCGAGCGGGGTTTGATCCCGCAGGATAGGGAGGCCGTCAGACTCCCCGGCAATGAGGTAATCCCCCGTCCCCCAGCTGGTTATCGGGTTATGTTTCTCGCCTTCGTTATGCGTGGGTTTTGTTTTCCAGTCCACAACTTCCTCCGTGGACTGCTTTTTCTCTATGGCATTCAGCTTCATCATCTGTCTCCCAATTCGCTTCTCCACATTGCTTGCTTCATCACTTTTTGCGAGTGCTGGCTCGGCATTGAGACGCACTTTGGCCTCTTCCGGAAACTTTATTCCGTGAAAAGGCAGTCTGGTTTGGATGGTGTTATCCCATTGGGGGTTGCATCATCTCCCTTAGTCCCAATCTTCTTTTCTTTTCCTTCTCCATGTCCGAATCTGTCTAGTACTGGCGGAGGCGATGGTTTTACATCCGCGACTCCGTAGTGCCTGGGAAAGATTTTGGTCTTGTTCCTTTTGACCCCTCCCAGATAATCGAGCCAAAAAGATCCTGGAAAAACCAAATTTTGGATGGCGAGACAGAGGAGATAGAGGCCCTTTACCGTCGGGTGGAGGATCTCCAGCTGATTCCGGAGAAGGAAGTGAACGGCGTGGACATCATCCAGATGTTTCTTGAGCCTCGGGTGCAGCCTCTCCAAGCGAGGGCACACCCGATGTTTCTTTATTCTGGGTGCCGTGATCCGACGAGGGTTTCGGCTGAGAAAATCTCGGAGGGGGATCTTGACAGGACCCTTCGCTCGCTGCTGAAGTTCAAGGCCGGAGATGAAATCCCGGGGAAGTCGCCGACTCCTCCGTTTTCGTCGACGCTGGCCGTTCCGCAGGTGTAGATTCGTGCGCGTAGCGCTTTTTGTCGACTGCATATTTGTTTTCCTTGGTTTTCTTAACAAAGTACCTTCTTTTTGCAGAGCTTCAAGGTGCCGGGCATGGTGCCGCCATTGCCTGAGTTATTTCCGAATGCTCCGGATAATGACGTGGTGGATTCCGTGTCCGAGCTGCCATCGGCGCGATCTCCGGCGGAAGATGCCGACGAGTTGAGTGAGGATTAGACGCGCAAACGATCACGGAGCTCCAGTGAGTCTTCGGATGCCTCGACTCCTCCGACTCCCAAAAACCCTCTGTGCCTTGAGCGTCATAGTGACGGGCATGGAGGCTCTTCCTCTCCCATTCCTGCCATTCCTGTGCGGGCTGTAGTGCCACACCCGCCAGCGAAGCGGAAGAAGGAAGAAAAGAAGGAAGAGAAGAAGATGGAGAAGAGAGCCCGGAGGACTCCTCCTGTCTTTGACCTGAGCTCGCTGGACTCGTAAGTTTCTTGTCTTACTACTGTCGTTTGTCCTTCTTGATTTTTCACTTGTACTGATTGCTTCGTATGCAGGCATTCCTCCCATGACTCCTCCAGCGATGGTGCTCGGGAGATGATGGGGGAGTCGAAAGTTGCGTCTCCTCCTCCTCAAACGGTAGCAACGTCAGGGGGTGTCGCTCTGAATCCTCCATTGCAGGAGGTGCAGGTGGTTACGCCTCATAATTTCGCCAGCGGGCCTTCGGAGTCGCCATCAGAGCATGTAAGTATCTCTGCTTCGTACCACGGGAGGAGCCCCCGGGTGTCTGAAAAATTTCGTGTCTTGTTCTTTTTTCGAATCTTCGGGGGGGAAGCCCCCGAGTGTCTTCGCGTTCGAGTGTTGCCTTGATTCCTTTATTTGGGCGCAGCCCCCAATTCCTTTTTCTTACTGGTGTTTATTTTTCTGCAGCCTTTTGTGGAGGAGGCCAAGCGGCTGGTGCAGGAGCGCCTGGTGCTAGCGGCTAACCTCTGACAGCTTCAAGGTACCTATTTTTTTTGTTGCTTCTTTCATTTATTTCGGTCCTGTTCTCTGACGTTTGCTTGTTTCGAATGCAGAGGAGCATAATAACTCTCTCCGTGAGGTCGACGCTCTCAAGAAGAGCCTTGGTCAATCGGAGAAGAAGGCTGAGGCCGCCGTTGGTGCGAAGGAACGCCTCGAGCTGGAGCTGACTAAGGCAGCCGAAGCGAAGGAGCGTCTGCAGCAGGAGGCCGCGGACCGTGAGGAGCAGCTGGCCACTGTTGCGGCTGCGCGCGAGAGGGAGGTGGCAGGCAAGCTCATGGCTGCTGCCAAGGCTGTTTCGGGTGAGTGTTGTATTTGTGCTTCTTTCTTCTTGTCTTCTTCTGCGTTGCTTTTCGTCATGTCTCCCCTTTTTTTTGTCTCAGATGCCGCAGGCATCGAGTTTGACCAAGGCGCTCTGGAGCACGGGAGTGCTCTAGATGATGCTACTGCAGCGGTCGAAGATCGTTGCAGTACTGTCGTCAGCTCCCTTGCCAAGGCGAAAGAGGTCCTTGGCCGCTTCTACAAGGAGCTTGTCCCTAAGGGCGCGACCCTTGATGATGTGGATGCTCTGGCGGAGGCTTTGTCAGCCAAAGCGCCTGCGGTGTACAAGCGCAATCAGAAGGGCATCGACGCGTCTGTCGGGTTGGCGATGGCCTTGGCGACTGGAGAGGAGCTGGACCTGCCCCAGATCACCTCCCGGATGCCGACGACCGCAGATGGATCCGAGGTAGCTTTTGCTGCCTACTCTGCTCGCTGCAAGCGATATGGGCAAAAGCTCATTGATTTGCTGTCTGAGTATGCACTGCGGCAGCGGGTGAGGCCAAGGCTAGGCAGTACGGCTCCGAGGCGATGCAGGGTGCCGCGTGTTAGGCATTGTAGATGTAAGATAGTTTGTAGTCTGCTTTTGCTGTAAATATTTTGAGGAACACAGTCCTTGTGCCACGTAGTGGCCTTTATATGCTTAATGAATTCTTCTGAGTTGTGCTCTACCACTGTCTGAATGTTTGTGTCCCTTTGCTTTTCTGCTATTCTAGGTTCCTTGGTCAATTTGACACCTCGCTGCCGGTAGCCATGGCTACCATCGTTGGATGATTCCTCGCAACTCGCTTTTCTTCGGGATCGTGTTCGTAGTCTTGAGAGAGAGTTGCTTGGATTGCGAGGTCACGCCGATGTTTGGAAGTCCAAGGCGGATCGTGGTGCAGCCAGAGAGGAGTACTTGATGGCAGAACTGCTTCGGCTGTCTGAGCAGCTTCAGTGTAAGTTGTTCTTTTTTCGAGCTGCAGCTCAGTTCTTCGAATGAGCCTGCTGGCCTTGCCTCTTATTTTGTGCGATTGTCGTAGGTGCTAACCTTGCTCCGAGGGAATAGAAAGAGCATGTCGCTATTCGGGTCAATTGCTTGACTCAACAGGACATGGAGGTTGGTGGCTTCTTCTGGATGGATCGTGACCGTGCCATGGCTCTGGCGACGGTACAGGATCATGTACACCAGGTTTCGCGGGTGCTTCGCCAATTGTAGACGTCGCTTGCCTTGGTGTTGCACGTCATGTTTCCTTTAGATGTTGCGCCGACGAGCCTTGCGGGCATTCTGTCGAAGTTTTGGAGCGTGAGCAATGTCAAGGAGTTGGTACGGCAACAGCTCGTCGCAGGAGTGAAGGCTGCTTTGTCTCTCGTGAGAATCCACCGGCCTGATGTAGATTTGACTGTTGTGGCAGCTGGGCCGCCTCCTCGGTTGGATGGTGATGAGTGGGACATGCGTCTGCATTACGCGGCTGTAAGACAGTATGCCGAATAGGTCGTAGATTTGTTTGAGCAGCGTGCTTAGGTTATTCTTCAGAATAGGTAGTACCTGTAAAAGAGATAGATGTAAAATTTGTATATTTCGACTGGGCGTGTTGTGCCCCTTGTTGTAAAGGTTTGTTTGCTGTAAGCACGCAGTGCTTTGTTTGAGTACGTGTCCTTTTCGTTTGCCTGACGTTGTCAGCTACTCAGGTGTACACGCGTGATCCTCAGTCGATGAAATCGTGAGGTGGGGGGAGCCCTCGAGTGCGTTTGTAGCATAAAGTAAAGTTGCAAATAATGAACGGGAGTTTGGGGCGAGACACTTAGCTTTTATTTATAGCGTAATGGAGGAAGTACATTGTTTGGCTGAATAGCCTTGGCTGAAAAAGCCTTATTGAAAGTAAAGGGATAGGTAACTAGGGGTAGAATCGTCGCAAGTGCGCGATGTTCCATGGGTTGGAGTATGCGACTCCAGATTCCACGTGCTTGAGGCGATAGGCGCCACCTGGGATGACTTTCGGTGATGACGTAGGGTCCTTCCCATGGTGACTCGAATTTTGTCGGTCGCTCTTGCTTGAGTCGCAAGACGAGGTCTCCTTCGACGAAGGACTGGGCGGCCGCGGCTGTGGTAGTTATGAGACTCTGCGGGTACACCGATCGAGTCTTCTATGTCTCTTGCTTCCGAGTGTGTCGACGGCATCTTCGAGTGCAGCGTGGATTCGGCTTGGCAGCGACGACCGGGGGCCTGGTGGCGTGCCCATGGTAGCACGGCTCCTCGTGCACCATGAAGAACGGTGTATAGCCTGTGGAGCTGTTTGGTGTAGTTCGTAAGCTGCACAGGACGGATGGTAGCTCTTTCGTCCAGGCTCCTGCTTTCCGTTTGAGTGGACTCATGAGGCGCTTCTTGATGCCAGCGCCGATTAGGCCGTTGGCCTTTTCCACTTGCCCGTTCGTTTGCGGGTGTGCCACTGAGGCGTACCTGATGTTGATCCCGAGGCCTTCGCAGAAGTCCTGAAACTCCTTGGAGATAAAGTTCGATCCATTGTCGGTGATGATGCTGTGCGGTACGCCGAACCTGTAGACAATGGACTCGAAGAATTTGACAGCAGTTTTGCCTTTCTGGTTGGTAGCCGGCATGGCCTCGATCCACTTGGTGAATTTGTCGACTGCGACCAGGAGGTAAACGTGTCCCCCTTTCAAGGACTTTGGCAGTTTGCCGATCATGTCGAGGCCCCATTGAGCAAAAGGCCAGGCTATAGGTATGGGTATGAGCTCCGACCCGGGTGCGTGCGGTTTGTCGGCGAACCGTTGGCACCCGTTGCATCTTCGGACGATGTCCTTTGCGTCGCTCATGGTCGTTGGCCAGTAGAATCCGGCCCGTAGAGCTTTGGCGACTAGGGAGCGGCTGCCTGCGTGATGGCCGCAGATGCCCTCATGGATGTCTTGGAGGATGGCTTTCCCGTCACCGATGGTGACGCACCTTTGTAGTACACCCGTAATACTGCGCTTGTACAACTCGCCATTGATGGTGGTGAAGGCTTTTGACCGACGAGATATGCGCCGGGCATCTGTCGGGCTGTCAGGCAGTTCTCCGTTTAACAAGAACTGGAGGTATGGTCGCGTCCAAGTTTCTTCGACTGCCATGACCTGCATTAGGTTTACCATGGCGACCTATAGTCCAGTTTCTCGGGTCCTTCATGTCCTTCGGGCAGCGTAGCCCCTGAGTGTTCTGCTTCTTCGGGTGATCCCTTGGGGAATTTCCGCTTGATGGATGGCACGCAGATCTGTTCGAGGAACACACCTGGTGGCACCTTTGTGCAGGTGGAGCCGATGTTGGCTAGTCTATCGGCCTCCTCGTTGCTTTATCTTCCGACGTGTCGAAGCTCGCAGCCGTCGAATTCTCCTTCGAGTGCGTTATAGAGAGCGCGGTACGCAATCATGTTTTCAGCGTTCGCGTCGCACTCGTTCATCGTCTGCTGTACGACGAGGTTGGAGTCACCGTAGATGACCAGGCGCGTTGCGCCGCAAATTTTTGCCATCCTCATGCCGTGTATGAGGGCTTCGTATTCGGCCTCATTATTAGAAGCTCGGAATTTCATCCGAAGGACGTACTTCATCTTGTCGCCTTGCGGAGGTCGATGACCCTTCTCCTGCTCGACTTCACGCTTGGAGCCGCCGAAATCGTCCATGATTGCGACTTGTCGGGGTGTCTGGCGTGCATCTCCATCCAATGTACCAGGAAGTCCGGAAGGACTTGAGATTTGATTGCGAGTCGCTTCTCATAGACGATGTCCAAGGGTGACAGTTCGATGCCCCACAGGGCCACGCGTCCTGTGGCCTCTGGATTATTCAGGATGTTGTTCAGGGGTGCCTCGTTGACGACCATCACCTGGTGCTCCTGGAAGTAATGGCTCAGCCATCGAGCCATCATGAACACGCCGTAGGTGAGCTTCTGGTAGTGAGGGTACCTCTGCTTTGTTGGTGTCAGTACCTCGCTGAGGTAGTAGATTGGGCGCTGGACCCCGTGGGTCTTGCCTTCTTCGGGTCGTTCGACCACTAGAACGGTGCTGACCACTTGGTGTGTGGCTGCTATGTACAACAGCAGAGGCTCGCGCTCCTTTAGCGTGACCAAGACGGGCGAGGTGGAGAGGAGCCGCTTAAGGCTTTCGAATGTATCAGTGGCTTCCGGCGTCCACTCGAATTTCTCTGATTTGCGCAGTAGCTGGTAAAATGGTACGGCCTTCTCACCCATGCGGCTGATGAATCTGCTTAACGCCGCTATTCGTCCTGCGAGTTGTTGGACGCCTTTGAGGTTTTTCGGCTTCTCCATCGCCATGATGGATCTGATTTTCTTCGAGTTCGCCTCGATCCCTCGCTAAGAGATGAAGTACCCAAGCAGCTGACCCGATGGGATGCCGAAGGCGCACTTTTCGGGGTTGAGCTTGATCCTGTAGCGATCGAGGTTGTCGAACGTCTCACGGAGATCGTCGATAAGTGTTCTTGCCTCCTTGGTTTTTATCACTATGTCGTCAACATAGACTTGGAGGTTGCGACCGATCTGGTCCTTGAGGCAGGCCTGCATGCATCGCTGGTACGTATCACCTGCGTTCTTTAGCCCGAAGGGCATTGTGTTGTAGCAGAAAACTCCTAACGGTGTGATAAACGCCGTTTTCTCCTGATCTTCGACCTTGAGTCAAATCTGGTTAGAGCCTGAGTAGGCGTCGAGGAAGGAGAGTTTCTCAAAACCTACAGTTGAATCGATGATCTGATCGATCCGAGGAAGAGGGAAGTGGTCCTTTGGGCAATGCTTGTTTAGTGACGTGAAATCCACGCACATCCGCAGGATGTCCGTGTCCTTCTTTGGGACCACCACTGTATTTGCAAGCCACTCGCTTTCCTTGATTTCCCTGATGAAGTCTGCAGCGAGTAGTCTATTGATTTCCTTGCCGATAACCCTCGTGGTTGAACGATCTCGGATGGACTGCTTGGCGGCTTGGTGTGCGGAAAGGCGTTGAGTGCGTGCTCGGTGAATTCCACAGGAACTCTGGCATGTCCGCGGACATCGGTAAGATTTCAGCGCTCATGGAGGAATTCGACGAGCGTGCCTTCCTATGCGGGGCTGAGGTCGTTGGCGATTAGCGCCGTCTTGGAGGCATCCGTCGGATGGACCTGCACCTTCTTTGTGTTGACGGTGGAGTCGAAAGACATGTCAGGTGCGTTTTGCCTTGTGACTGGGGGTGCCCCATTGTCTGTCACCTCACGGAGCCTTACGAGCTCGTCTTGCATGCCGAAAGACTGGGAGATTTTGTTGAAATCCCTGTCGCATTGGTCCGATCGGGTGAATCTCCCGTGGACTGTGATGACGCCCTTCGGCCCTGGCATCTTGAGTAGCAGGTATGCGTAGTGTGGGACATCCAGGAACCTTGCGAATGCTACACGCCCAAGGATGACGTGGTATTGTCACGGCCAGTCCACCACTTCAAATTCAAGTCGCTCTTGCCGGAAGTTGTCCGGCTTCCCGAAGATGACGTCGAGCCCTATTTTGCCTAGGGGGAATATGCCCTTCCCTGGAACGATATCGTGGAACGTTGTGTCTAACTGTTCCAGGCTGCATTGCGGGATCCGCATTGCTGCTAGAGTGCTTGCGAACATTAGGTTGATGCCGCCGTCCATGAAGATGCGACTCATCTCGAAACCTCCGATCTGCGCCTCGGCACGGTAGCATGACTGGGCGGAACCAGCAAGGTGATCCGCACGAGTGAATGTGATGCAGGACTCCAATCCGCTGAGGTACTCAGGGATGGCAGGTGGGGTTGCCACGGCCAGGTTGATTTTTCGGGTGATTTTCTTCTGCACCCTATTCGTGGGGCGTCCCTTCTGGATCATCATTAGTGCTCCTTTCGGTGGGGGGTACCCGTTCCCAGCGTTGTTCTGTGCGGGTGCAACTGGTTGGTTTGGGCCTCCGATAGGCGGATGTGGAGGATCTCCATGTGCTATTTCACCTTGCGCAGGTGCGTTTCCGAATGCAGGGATTGGGGCTTGTTGCCTCATCTGCACCATGCTTTTGCTGAGTTTCTGGAACTTGCGGCAGTCCTTGAGCATGTGGCTAGCTTTCTTTTTGCCGTCCTGCTTGTCGATGTAGAAGTGGATGGTGCATGGACCCGAAAGTTTGTCGTGCGAGGTCCGTTATCGATCGCGGCGTTGCCACGATCTTTGGCGTCCGCCATCGCGGAAGTTTCCTCCGCGGTATCCTCCGCTGTTGCGGCTGTTGTCGTTGCGACGGTCGGCGTAGCCGGCCGCGACCATGTCGGGTCCGTCGCGATCGTCGTAGACGCGCGATCTCCTCTTGCTGGGGTGTGGCATCCCGCAAAACCACTACTAGAAAATCGCGTTGTTTTTGTGCATTGCATCATCATGACCGCATGCTCATGTCATCATGCCACATTGCATTTGGGCATCGTCATCATCTCGCATGTGCTGGTATAAAACTATTTTTGAAAAGCCTGGTTTTGTTTTCTAAACGCCCCGTCTTTTATTCAAACGCCAAACCCGGGTCGCCGGAATATTTTTGTTTTGTTGCTATCGGTTTGCAAACGGTCCAATTAAAGAAAATAAAATATTAAGTTATTTTTTTTAAGTGGGGCAGTCGAACGGGCCGGATAGACCCGAACGACCGCCCCAGGATTTAAATCGGACCACCTAACCCGCCCTTCTAAATCCTACAGCTACCCAACCTATTCTACCCAGCCCCCTCTCCACCTCACCCCACCCAATAGGATGCTGCCACCTCACTTTTCCTCTCTCCCTCACCCTATCCTACACAGCCACCTCACCCCTCCTTTTCTCCTCACAACCAACCCACTCCCCGACACACACAACACCAAACACCACACACCCAACGCACACACGCACGCAGCCGACCACCCTGCTGGCCCCACCCCACCACGTTCTCGCGCCCCCCTTGCCAAACAACTTCCCTTGCGCCCGATCCCAGCGCGCCTCCTGCCATCCTCCTCCCTCCGGCCCCTCACCGGCGACCCCTCTCCCCTCGCCGCAGCTCGCCCGCTTCCCTCCCCACGCGCTGCGCTTCCCTCCTCTGCCACCACCGGACCCCGCCGCCGCCAGGCATCCTCCGCCCCGACGACCTCCCTCCGTCGGACTCCCCCGAGCCTCCCGCTGCCGCCCGCAGACACTCTGCCACCGCCGCCTGCGTGGGACCTCGCGAGCGCCGCCATCCTCTTCTCCATCTCAGCGCGCCGCCGCTCCTCTCCGTTTCTCCGGCCACCGCCTCCGCACGCCTCGACCCCAGCAGCGCCCGCCGGCGCCGTGTGCCCGTCCGCCGCCCGTCCTCCCCGAGCCGGCCCTCCTCCCCCGGACCGCCCTCTCCGCCCGCCCCGCCGCTGCCGCGAGCCCTCCCGCCTTCCTCCCCGTCGGGCCGGCCTCGCCCCGCGCCCGCGGCCCAGCTTCCCGGCGACCTCCCTCCCGCTGAGCCGCAGCACCTCCGGCCGCCCTGCCCCGGCGCCATCCTCCGCCCGGCGACCGCCGGACCCCAAGCTCCGCCCCTCTCGTCCCGTGCCGCTCGTCCTCCCCTCAGTGCTCGCCGCCTCGCTCCGCGTCTGCCGCCGGCGACCGCGCCTCGAGCCGCTGGTGCCGCGCCGACCCTCCTGGCTCGCCCCGGCTCGGTCACCTCGCCCGGCGTGGCCTGTCGCCGAGCCGCGCCTCCGCCCGCCGTCGGCCGGAGCTTCCCCGGTGGTCCTTCCCGCCGATCCCCGAGCCTCCCTCCCGAGCACCTCGCGCGACCCTTCACCGGCCCGCGCGACCATCTGCGCCCGCCCTCGCCAAGACCACCCGCGCCGCGCCTTCCTTCTGCGGCGAAGCATGACCCGAACAAGTGTTGGTGCCCATCTTGTTGGTTCCATCGTGTACGTGCTCCTGCTGACGGATCTCCATGGGATGGTAGGAAGCGGAATCGTGCAGCAACCACGGCAAGACCAAGCGCTCGCCAAGTGGTCCCAAACCCGAAGGCAATGTGCCCGAAGTGTGGCGCCGAGACCATCACGAGGATGTGAAAGCCAAGGCCCGAACCCGATGACCACATGATCTCGCTGCGGGACGAGTCCCCGAACGATACCAACAAGATCTACCGCGGACGCCAGGTACTCCGTCGTGGACCGATTGAAGCAAACCCGAGGCGGTAGATCGACAAGTACTTCTCCCGGATCCGGCGAGAACCGGACGCCAAGGTCGTCGATGCTAAAGCGACAAGTGCTACATCGAGCGCCATGACCATCGACATGACCGAAGACCACGGATCGACAAGTACCCCCTCGAGGGCCGAGTGCTTCACCGGACACGGGACCACGGGCGGCAAGTTCTCCGTCTTGTACGCTCCGCCGATCCCGTCGAACCCTGGACCCTGAGACCAACCCCGAACCCCGGAACCCCAAGATCGTCGAGCCCCCTCAATGTGTGACCTCTTATCCGAGAACCCTATTTTATAAAAGTAATAACAACTTGTTGCATATTGAATTGTCATACTCGCATGCATATTGTGTGGTTTGGGGGCCTCATGCTGATTCACCTAATAACTAAATATGGGGCCCATATGCGGGCAGATCTAGTCTCCTATTGGCCCCATTTAAATTTGTGCATCGAACCGTTGTCATATCTTGCCTTGTTAAATCAACATTTAAATTGCGGGGTAGATAAATAACTTGAACCATCTAATTATTTGTCGGGACCCCGGTTCCACCTAATATGACCTAACTGCATCGCACCCTTGCCATGTCATGCATCATACATGCATCATGCCGATCTTCTGCCGTTGTATTAAATATTGCATCCGGTGCTTCTTCTAGTGTTTTGCTTCTTCGCGGATTGGGCCGTTGAGTTGATGCGAGTGCCGACCCGATCTTCGGTTGAACCTTCGGCAATGTTTTCAGGCGAGCATCTCCCCCTTTCTACCTATCTTACTTTTCTAGTATTTATTCCCGCCTGTTGATCTTTGCTATCTGTGTTGCGATGCTCTAGTTTCGTACCCGTGATATCCCTTGCAGCCATATATAGCCTTGGACACATCCTATTACCTGTTGTTTGGTAGATAGTTGGACCCGCGTGTCGTAGTCGCTTGCTCAAGTGTTTTGCTTGTCGTCAAGTACCACAATTGTTGGAGGATTGCCGCATGTTGACGTTGGAGATGATCATGGCTTTACTTATCGTTCACTTTAATTACTGTTTAACAACTAAAATTGAATTAAGCAGAGGCATCGGTGGGTGATAGGTAATATTTGGTTTCCGAACGCCCACTTGTGTCCCGTAGGACCCGAGTTCTTGACACCTGTTCCGAGATCGAGCGCGCTAACCACATGTGGGGAGATATGGGCCCCCCATTGATTATTACCTGATTTCAAAGTATTGTACTCGGGGCCACAACTAGTTTGAGGATTTATTTACTATCCTGTACCTATGCCATGCTATACTGCTTTATTTACGATTGTGTGAGGAGCACGCTGTACTGTTTAGGAAGCGGAGTGTTTTGTGTCGGCGGTCCCGATTGGGGACTTCTCGTTCTGACCAGCGACGCAAAACCTAAGTCCGTCTCGGAGCCCGGCCGACATCGTTGCGGGTGTACTTAGTGGGGTGGCCCCCCGTACTTGCTTTGGGTCTGGGAACGTCGTGACTTAGGCCCCGCCGACATACCGATGGGTGTATATGGCGATCGGCAAAAGGGTCGAAGTGCCTGTGGATACTTTGGTGCACCCCTGCAGGGTTAAATCTTTTCGAGAAGCCGTGTTCGCGGTTATGGACGACTTGGAGCACAGTGCTTGATCATAGACAACTATAACTAAAGTTTATTGCTATAAATTGACTTGTATCCGATATGACTAGTAATCAGCTTCACTACAACGGAAGGGCTAAGTAAAAGTACCAACAACTGCTGGGTTTTGGGTTATCTCATGCTAATTGAATCTGACTAGTAAGTGATGCCACTATAACGGAATGATTAACTAAAAGTGCCCACTGTTTACTTTATCAGGAGGAATATCTAAACCCGACTAGTAATTGCTGCAACGATAAGCGAATAAGTAAAGCGCCAGCTGTGAGTTCCTCGGTTGACTTCCTCGTTTGGTCTCGAGGGGAAGCGCCGAGATGGGTTTGTTTGATGATAGTATCGAGTTGGATCCGAATAGGTCTTTCTCACCCCTCTCGATAGCCGCCGGTTGTATCGAGTCTCTATAGGTTGCTTAGTGCATCTTTGCTGCGCTCGATCCACCATACCTATGTGGCGAGGACCGCCAATTCTAGTCTCGCGTGTCTTGGCCTCGATCTTGGCGCTCCTTCTTTTCCTTTGCCCTCTGTCGGCACCCTTTTGTTTAAGCAGGTTTGAGATCGGCGTCGTTAGCGGGGTTACCCTTAAACGCCTTGGCCAGGGTTATGGGCGCCATTGGTTATTCTTGGGGCTCTTAGCCCCATTTGCATCTTGTCCGTAGCTGGACGCTCTATCGTTTTCAAGGTGATTTGGATCTTTGTATAATATATCGTATTCTTGACTCTTTGAGTTCTGTTATATATATCATTACATGGGTCCCATCGAGGGAATTGTGTAATGTTATTACGTATTCCACCCGCGAAAGTGCTGGTGGGCACCTTTGAATCGTTTCTATGCGGGTTTGGCGGGTTTCGCTAAAACTTGCATAGGTCCGATCTGAGGTGTTCTGATTGGTATCGAGCTCAGCGATTGCGATACCCCACAAGTCCACTGTAGGATAACCTAGCTAACGGCAAGTAGAGTGTCAAAACTATTTTTCAAAATCGGTTGGATAGTTACGATTAGGTCTGATTTTACTCCTTACCCTCTGCTATTCTCCTCTTACCTCTCGTGTTTTGAATCCGCCCTTTTATCTTTCTTGAGTCCAGAATTCTCGTGGTTGGGTTTCAAATCGTACCTTGAGGTTTCGCTTCCTCCTCGATAACGGTGTTGCTACATCTGGTCTTCATGCTATCGAGGAATCCTCCGTCAGTGGACTTCTCTTGTTCCTTCGTGCCTTCGGTGTTTTCCGCGATGACATCATCTACGCCAGTCCGATCTGAGTCGCATCACTCCTTTGATCCGAACCTCCTCGCCGAGATCTTCAGTCTGAATCCTGAGGGTTGGTTGCATAATCTGTCTATTCGGGTACATAGTAATGCTTTGAGTGCGGGATGGAGTCGCGACCATACCACTACTCCTATCATTCGCTTATGTACCTTGAATGGTGGATCGATGCAATTTACTCCTTCCATGAAAGTTAGAGGTGGCCTTACCTTTAACTTCGACCGTTGTTTATCCGGAGTGTTCTCTTGACGAACAGGAACAATGACCTCTTGTTAGTGGTGTCGCGAAGATCTACACGAAGCAAGAAGACGCAGATCACCGACCTTCTTTCCGGTACCATGAGGCGGATCTCGAGGGCGAGATCCATTGTTAGTGGTGTCGAATTGTGGCATCCCGCAAAACCACTACTAGAAAATCGCGTTGTTTTTGTGCATTGCATCATCATGACCGCATGCTCATGTCATCATGCCACATTGCATTTGGGCATCGTCATCATCTCGCATGTGCTGGTATAAAACTATTTTTGAAAAGCCTGGTTTTGTTTTCTGAACGCCCCGTCTTTTATTCAAACGCCAAACCCGGGTCGCCGGAATATTTTTGTTTTGTTGCTATCGGTTTGCAAACGGTCCAATTAAAGAAAATAAAATATTAAGTTATTTTTTTTAAGTGGGGCAGTCGAACGGGCCGGATAGACCCGAACGACCGCCCGAGTTTAAATCGGACCACCTAACCGCCCTTCTAAATCCTCACTACCCAACCTATTCTACCCAGCCCCTCTCCACCTCACCCCACCCAATAGGCTGCCACCTCACTTTTCTCTCTCCCTCACCCTATCCTACACAGCCACCTCACCCTCCTTTTCTCCTCACAACCAACCACTCCCCGACACACAACACCACACACCACACACACGCCCTGCTGGCCACCAACTTCCCCTGCGCCCGATCCCCAGGCGCGCCTCCCTCTGCACCATCCTCCTCCCCTCCGGCGGCCCCTCACCGCCGGCGACCCCTCCTCTCCCCCCTCGCCGCAGCTCGCCCGCTTCCCTCCCCACGCGCTACGCTTCCCTCCTCTGCCACCACCGGACCCCGCCGCCGCCAGGCATCCTCCGCCCCGACGATCTCCCTCCGTCGGACTCCCCCGAGCCTCCCGCTGCCGCCCGCAGACGCTCTGCCACCGCCGCCTGCGTGGGACCTCGCGAGCGCCGCCATCCTCTTCTCCATCTCAGCCTTGCGCCGCTCTCTCCGTTCTCCGCCGCCTCCATGCGCCTCGACCCAGCCAGCGCCAGGCGCCGTCGCCCGCCGCCCGTCCTCCCGAGCAGCCCTCCTCCGGACCGCTCTCCATCGCCGCGCCCTGTCCGCCTTGGCGCCGAGCCCTCCCGCCTTCCTCCCGTCGGGCGGCCTCGCCCGCCGCCCAGCTACCCCCCAGCGACCTCCCTCCCGCTGAGCCGCGGCACCTCCGGCCGCCCTGCCCGGCCATCCTCCGCCTCCCCGGCCGTCGCGGACCCCCAAGCTCCTCGCCCCTCTCGTCCCGTCTGCGCTTTCCTCCCACTGGTGCTCGCCCCCTCCGCTCTGCGTCTGCCCCGGCGAGCGCCTCGAGCCCGGTGCCGCGCCGACCCCTCCTGGCTCGCCCCGGCTCGGTCTGCCTCGCCGGCCGTGGCCTGTCGCTGCAGCGCCTCGCCGCCGTCGGCCGCCGGAGCTTCCCCCCGGTGGTCCTTCCCCGCGCAGTCCCCGCGAGCCTCCCTCCCCGAGCACCTCGCGCCGACCCCTTCACCGGCCCCGGCGCGACCATCTGCGCCCCGCCCCTCCGTCCAAGACCACCAACCCGCAGCGCCGCCTTCCTTCCTGCGGCAGAAGCATGACCCCGAACAAGTGTTGGTGCCCATCTTGTTGGTGCCATCGTGTCTGTGCTCCTGCTGCTGACGGATCTCCATGGGATGGTAGGAAACGGAATCGTGCCGCTGCAACCACGGCAAGACCAAGCGCTCCGCCAAGTGGTCCCAAACCCGAAGGCAATGTGCCCAGAAGTGTGGCGCCCCGAGACCATCACGAGGATGTGAAACGCCAAGGCCCGAACCCGATGACCACATGATCTCGCTGCGGGACAGAGGTCCTTCGGAACGATACCAACAAGATCTACCGCCGGACGCCAAGTACTCCGTCGTGGACCCGATTGAAGCAAACCCGAAGACGGTAGATGCGACAAGTACTTCTCCCCGGATCCGACGCCGAGAACCCGGACGCCAAGGTCGTCGATGCTAAAACGACAAGTGCTACATCCCGAACGCCATGACCATCGACATGACCCGAAGACCACGGATACGACAAGTACCCCCCTCGAGGACGCCGAGTGCTTCACCCCGGACACCAGGACCCTGGACGGCAAGTTCTCCGTCTTGTACCGCTCCCGCCGATCCCGTCGAACCCTGGACCCTGAGACCAACCCCGAACCCCGGAACCCCAAGATCGTCGAGCCCCCTCAATGTGTGACCTCTTATCCGAGAACCCTATTTTATAAAAGTAATAACAACTTGTTGCATATTGAATTGTCATACTCGCATGCATATTGTGTGGTTTGGGGGCCTCATGCTGATTCACCTAATAATTAAATATGGGGCCCATATGCGGGCAAATCTAGTCTCCTATTGGCCCCATTTAAATTTGTGCATCGAACCGTTGTCATATCTTGCCTTGTTAAATCAACATTTAAATTGCGGGGTAGATAAATAACTTGAACCATCTAATTATTTGTCGGGACCCCGGTTCCACCTAATATGACCTAACTGCATCGCACCCTTGCCATGTCATGCATCATACATGCATCATGCCGATCTTCTGCCGTTGTATTAAATATTGCATCCGGTGCTTCTTCTAGTGTTTTGCTTCTTGGGATTGGGCCGTTGAGTTGATGCGATGCCGACCGATCTTGATTGAACCTTCGGCAATGTTTTCGGCGAGCATCTCCCCTTTCTACCTATCTTACTTTTCTAGTATTTATTCCGCTTTGTTGATCTTTGCTATATGTGTTGCGATGCTCTAGTTTCGTGCCGTGATATCCCTTGCAGCCATATATAGCCTTGGACACATCCTATTACATTGTTTGGTAGATAGTTGGACCAGCGTGTCGATCGCTTGCTCAAGTGTTTTGCTTGTCGTCAAGTACCACAATTGTTGGAGGATTGCATGTTGGCGTTGGAGATGATCATGGCTTTACTTATCGTTCACTTTAATTACTGTTTAACAACTAAAATTGAATTAAGCAGCGAGGCATCGGTGGGTGATAGGTAATATTTGGTTTCGAGCGCCCACTTGTGTCCCGTGGGACCGAGTTCTTGACACTGTTCGAGATCGAGCGCTAACCACGGTGGGGAGATATGGCCCCCATTGATTATTACCTAATTTCAAAGTATTGTCTTGGGGCCACAACTAGTTTGAGGATTTACTATCCTGTACCTATGCCATGCTTTCTTGCTTTCTTTGATTGTGTGAGGAGCACGCTGTCGTTTAGGAAGCGGAGTGTTTTGTATCGACGGTAACCGATTGGGGACTTCTTTGCTTTACAGCCATAAAACCTAAGTCCGTCTGAAGCCCGGCCGGCTTCGTTGGTGTACTTAGTGGGGCCCCACGTGCTTGCTTTAGTGCAGGAACGTCGTGACTTAGGCCCGCCGACATACCGATGGGTGTATGTTAACCGATCGGCAAAAGGGTCGAGTGCTGTGGATACTTTGGTGCACCCTGCGGTTAAATCTTTTAGAAGCCGTGTCATGTTATGGGCGACTTGGAGCACGTGCTTGATCATAGACAACTATAACTAAAGTTTATTGCTATAAATTGACTTGTATCCGATATGACTAGTAATCAGCTTCACTAGCGGAAGGGCTAAGTAAAAGTACCAACAACTGCTGGGTTTTGGGTTATCTCATGCTAATTGAATCGACTAGTAAGTGATGCCACTATAACGGAATGATTAACTAAAAGTGCCCTGTTTACTTTATCGGAGGAATATCTAAACGACTAGTAATTGCTGCAACGATAGCTGAATAAGTAAACGCCAACCTGTGAGTTCCTCGGTTGACTTCCTCGTTTGGTCTCGAGGGGAACGCCAGATGGGTTTGTTTGATGATAGTATCGGTTGGATCCGAATAGGTCTTTCTCACCCCTCTCGATAGCCGCCATTGTATCGAGTCTCTATAGGTTGCTTAGTGCATGCTTTGCCTTTCATCCACCATACCTATGTAGGCGAGGACCGAATTCTAGTCTCGCCGTGTCTTGGCCTCGATCTTGGCGCTCCTTCTTTTTCCTTTGCCCTCTGTCGGCACCCCTTTTGTTTAAGCAGGTTTGAGATCGACGTCGTTAGCAGGGTTACCTTTCCGGCTTGGCCTGGGCAGGGTTATGGACGCCATTGGTTATTCTTCAGGGCTCTTAGCCCCATTTGCATCTTGTCCGTAGCTGGACGCTCTATCGTTTTCAAGGTGATTTGGATCTTTGTATAATATATCTGTATTCTTGACTCTTTGAGTTGCTGTTATATATATCTGTTCTGTGGGTCCCATCGAGGACTGTTGTGTAATGTTATTACTTCGTATTCCACCCGCACGAAAGTGCCTGGTGGGCACCTTTGAATCGTTTCTATGCGGGTTTGGAGGGTTTCGCTAAAACTTGCATAGGTCCGATTCTGAGGGTGTTACATGGGGCGTTCCCGTCTTCGGCCGTAGTCGTCCTCTTCATCCGATTGTGCTCGGTGAATGCAATCTTCGCCGTCGGCCCACCTGTTGGCGATGTCCATGAGGTGGTCGAGTGTTTTGGTCTTGACGCGCCCGAGTTCCTCCTTGAAGTCTGGGCGTTTGACGCCATCCCTGAAGGCGTCGATGGCCCTATCTTCGGAGATGTGTGCTGCGGAGTTCTTGGTGGTAGACCAGCGTAGTATGTACGAGCGAATGGATTCGCCCGTTTTCTGAGTGCAGGCTCGCAACTCTTCGATTGAGGTGGGCCTTTTGCTGGTGCCCTTGAAATTTCGGATGAAGCTGTAAGCTAGCTCCTCCCAGCTTCGGATGGACCCTGATGATAGGCTGCTGAGCCAGACCCGCACCGCTCCTGTCAGCTGCAGCTAAAGGCATTGCATGGCGGTTTCTTTGTTACCGCCGTGCAACTTGACGGATGACAGATGGTCACTGAGCTAGGCTTTTGGATCTTGCGTGCCGTTGAATTTCGGAGTATCCGAAGGAAGCTTGAAATTGCGTGGCATCTGTGTTCGCCGAACAGATCTGCTGAAGCATCGGGCTCCACAGAGTTCTCCTTCGTCTTCGTCCATCTCGGATTCAGACGAGCATGCACGTTTGGCTCGTGCTTTGTCGATTTTGCGCTGTGTAAGCGCGTCTCTGGCGTCGTAGTCGCGTTTATGGCGACGCGAGCTCTTCTTCCTTCGAGGAAGGTCGTGTTCCTCTTCCTCTTCGGATGAAGGGGTGGGGCTCCGGTCGCGCCTGGTCGGAGCTTTCTTCTTCGGCTCCGCAGGAGCATCTTGGTGGAGCGCAGCTCCGACAAGTCCGAGTCCGGTGAGTGCGGACTTATGCATGGCTCTTTTCGGGTCCCCCTCTGGAGGTGGGTGGGCCGCGAGATACGCAGTGGCTGCCATGATCGCAGCTTGCGGTGTCTTCGGGATGATGTTGCCGTCGGCATCCATCTCCATGAATGATGTGTGGAGAGTTCGGGTCACGTCACGGCGCTCCTTGGGATCCATGTTCTCCACCCAAGAGCGGTGCTTGTTTCCTTGGTTTCTGTTCGTGCTAGAGCCGGGGGCCATGGCGAAGAGCGCAGCTCGTCGCGCACTGGACTCAGAGGCTGCTTGCTTGCGTTTGTCAAGTGTTTCCTGCATCTTGACTTGCTTCTTGTGCTCCTCGATGAGGAGGAAGTGGTATGCCATCAGTAGTTCACGTGAGGCGTCTGCAGGCAGGACTATATGCTTTGCTACGGCCTTGGCGATGCTGGACCCATCCTTCTTTGCTGAGTTGAATGATGTGGTCGTTGTTTTCCTCGTCGGGTGGGGGGGACTGGCTTCTTCTGTTCCTGCCATTTCCGCCGTTTCTGTCCTGCGGGTTGGGGTTCGGGTTGGGCGGCGGGTTAGGCGTTTGCTGCTCCTGGATGACTGCGGCGCATTGGTAGCGCTTGTAGATCGGTCCGCTGCTGCCGCAGCTTTCAGATCCGGAACCGTAGGTCCCTGCATCTGATGGCGGATCGCACAGATCGGAGTTGCAGCTGCTGCTGTCATAGGAATCATCTGCTGATGATGTTGTGCGTAGCACGGGGTGTGGGGCCCATGAAGCGGGCCTGATTGATGGTAGGGGCACCCGCTCAGGGAGGCGGAGGGTGCCAGTTTGCCCCACCTGGAAGCAGAAGCTCCCGAACAGGATTTCGAGTCCGTCGCCTACGGGCTCGAAGTCCTTCATGGTGGCCGACGAGTGGGCGGTGAAGTCGAAAGCGCTGAAGAGGAGGTGAATCTCCGTCGCCGCAGAGTTGTAGATCGATCGGGTCGGGACCGTCACGACCGCACAATCAGCAGCCCCAATTCCCACAGATGGCGCCAATTGACGAGGTTTCGACTCGTCAATGCCCATTGTTATGGACTTGGGTTTTGGAGAAGATGGGGATGCTGGAGATCATGGAGCAGTTATCGACAAGCAACTGGGGACAGGATTTACCGAGTTCGTGCACCGGAGGGAAAACCCTACTCCTGCTTGTCTGCTCTTTGATTACGGCGGAACCGAAGGTTACAGGGGTGCGCAGATTCGATCTGGCGTGGAGGTGCGTATGTGAAAGTATGAGTCGAGGGATCTAGGTCGTGCCCTCCTGGCCTTTATATAGACTTAGGCAGGTCCCGGGCATAGACCTAGTCGGTTACAAGTTCTAGGGTTTTACCCCTTTGAATTTCCTATCTACGCTAGTCTTGCTCTCCAAGGATCCGAAGGCGTCATGGGCCTTGGCCACCCAAAAATCTTCATGGGCCGGCGTACATCCGCCGTGGGCCTTCCTTGGGCTGGACTAGGTATGCTGAGGTCACGCACCCGTAGGGTACAACCATGTCAGTAGGGCCTTCATCGAATCCTCATGCATTTTCAGCATGTCCTTCCTCTCCTGCTTAAGAATCTTGTTTTCGCTATCCAGCTCTTGAATATGCTTGGATTGCTCGACAATGTTCTTAGCCTTGGCGATGGTTTCTAAATGTCGGAAAAAGAAAAGTACACAATGAGTACTCGAAGAATGTGGGCACAAAACCAAGTCGGAATGCGCATTAGAAAACAGACGCTTGCTCTTGGTGATTTGTTCCTTCAAGAAGGCAGTTTTACCCTTTTTAGCTTCTAGATCTGCACGCATCTTCTAGTACTTGTCATTGGCCATACCCCTCCGAGCATTCTCATTCTATGGAAACAAGAACAAATTTAAAACGTTGTTTAGTCTGCTTGGAGCATCTAGTCGGAAAATTTCCACCTAGACGCTCGGGGGGTACAGCGAAAGTTTTTTACTTAGCAATATTCTTAGCTTTTCTTTAAGCATCTAGTCGGAACTAGTTCAGTTCTCGATTAGAAGCTTGGGGGCTACAGTATAATGTTTTTAACTCAGATATCTGCTTAGCTTTTCTTTAAGCATCTAGTCGGAACTAATTCAGTTTGAACTAGAAGCTTGGGGTCTACAGTATTGAAATTTATAAAACACTGCATATGCTAATCTTAAAGCATCTAGTCGGAATAGTTCATTCCATCTAAATGCTTGGGGGCTACAGTGAGAGTTTTTTCTAGCTTAGTCACTCTTAGAGCATATAGATGCAAAACCTATGGTTTTCCGTTTACATCCTCGGGGGCTACAGTGGGATACTCATAATGCAAAAGGCAAAGAAAACTTACAAGTGCGATGATCTTGAGGTTCGTAGCACTCTCGGCCAGCAGCTTGGCAAAGGATTCTCTATTTCCTTGCAAGATTTCTGCTTGCCGGCGGAGCTCCACTAGACCGCACGTCAGAGACGTCGGTGCCGCACCAGGAACCAAAGCAGTGCTACCCGGTGTGAGTACCGGATAGACTATCTTCAGATAGACTATGGTTTTCTGGGATGCGGGGGCGCCGCCAAACGGCAGAAGTACCAGCTCCCACCACCGCCTTGCCGCCACCGATGGCATCCTTAGCCGGAGCTTCAGCCATTTGTTGAGCGGTGCTCTCCTGTGTTGCCTGCTCGCCGACAACAGCGAGTTCAGTAGAGGCGCCAGAATCCACTTCCATGACGGAAGGGCCTGATGCCTCCTTAGCTTGTGAGCTTGTCGGGGCAGACGAAGGCTTGACGACATGAGTGGCAGGGGCGATGGCGGGGGAGGCGTCGCGATGCAGCATGTCCTTGATATTACGAGAAGCCCCCGATGTTTTGGAGGTCTTCTTGAGGCTGGTCGTGGCTTTCTTCCTGAAACGTGCAAAATGCATAAGTACAGGAACAAGACAGATAAATAGACAATGTCGGAGAATGAGAAGCTTACACTAGTGGGGGTGCTTTGGCAAAGGGGATCCTGGTGGTTCTTCTCTTTTCCGCCTCCAGGGCAGCAGTAATATTTTTGGAGGCTCCACCCTCCGTATTCTTCTTCTTGCCTCCGTCGGCAACGTCAGAGGTGGAGCTCTTCCGCTTCCGCGCCAACGGAGCTTCATCGTCGGACACGACCGTGACTTCCTTCATCTTTGGATCATATATTTTAGGAGCCATGGTCATCTCGTCTATGTCGCTAAGCTGTTAAGTAAGAAATCACCGTGTTAAGATATGATGATATTTGCAAGACGGAAGAACTGGAGTATATGTCGTACACGGAAAATAAAAACCTACCTTTGGGCACTTGTCGTCTATGAACATGTCGTAGGTGATGGTGAATCCGCGCTTCTTATCCTTCACCTTGAGGATGTCCTTAAGGCGGAGCTTGATGGAGTCGCTCGAGAAGTTGTCGACGGAGATGCGGAGGCTATCCCTTCTATCGCTGGTATACTCGTGCATGAGCTTCGCGCGGTGCTACAGAGGTTGGTTTCGCCTGATGAACCAGCACATGGCTAGGTCCAAGCCGGTCAAACCCGTCTCTACAAACCACTCTACCACCTTATGGCGCGAGAGGCTTCAATGTCGGAGGTAAGGGAGGCCTGGGATCTCCACGACGAGGCTTCAGCGGCGGCTCCATCAACGAAGTCCGGGAACTAACTTGTTGGCCATACAGCGGGATGTCTGGGCCGTAAAAGTACATCCGTTGCCAATTCTTGCAGGACTCGTGGCCGACGATGTCGGGGAACCGCCGGCCAGGTCGAATCTTGAAGCTTATGGTGCCACAGTTTCTAAGCTCTTCCTTTCTATGTCCGGCTTCACGTTTGACGGTGAAGAAGTACACAAAAAGGTCTAACCTAGGCTTTATCCCTAAGTATCCCTCGCAAAGTGCCGCGTAGTTTCTAAGCACTAAGATACTATTGGGGGAAAGGTTCTGGGGCTGGACTCTATAATGGTTCAAGACGAAGAGGAAGAAGTTGGAGATGGGCAGGGAGATGCCGCGTACCAGTTGAGCTTTGAGGTACACCTTTTCTCCGGCTTGGGGAGAAGGTGTCACCTCGCCGGCCGGCGCCGCCCGCCAGGCAAGTCCCTCCATCGAGGGAAGGTAGCCTTCGGCGACAATCTCTTGGATATCACAGTCCGTGATATCCGAGCTGCGCCAGTCGCCCTTATGCGAGTCTGGTTCCTCCTCCACTGGCTCTAGCGCCGCCAAATTTGGGTTGCCGCCGGTGGACTCGATCACCGCCGACGCGGGGATGACCAAACCTTCTGGGGGCACGACGACGGAGCTCACCGGCTTCGCCGCGGCTTCGCTCAACGCCGCCATTTATGGAGAAGTGCTACTGCTAGCCATGGAGTGAAGATTGGGTGCGACTGGTGCAGATTGGAGATAGGGTTTTTTCGAGAGTTCTCGCGGAGAGATAGAGGAGGCACGCGACTGGAGGAAGAAGATGATGCGAGGAGAATGAGGTAAAAAGTGGAAATTTCCCCACGGTTACTATTTATCATCTTCGGCGTCAAGATTCGTGCAGCTTGATCGGACGGTTGCCACGTAGACGACGTGTTCGCGAACATGCACGGAAATTTCGCCACATCTCCAACCGTTGCCTCCAACGGTTCGTATCGCTCGCGCGGGAAAATCGGACATGATTGCGTTCTATGCATGTGTGAGTTACGAGGCGTCGCTGACCTAAGCCTACGTCGTCCTAGCTGACATGGGTAGATGAGCCGTCACATCGAAGATTCTGACATGGACGGATTCAATCCAACTATGGAAGAGTACAATGTAAGATTCAACATTTCTCCGGCTTACAAGTTGAAGACGGAGAAAACTTTGCAGGGTTCTTTGGGAGGACTACAAGATATTGCTTGACGATTTGCCGACATCCAACTAGACGGAGCATTCATCTGAAGAGGCAAGATGGCGCAAAATCTCGGAGTTCTCCGGGGGCTACTGTTGGGGATATGCTATATGGGTATCCTCATAGCATGTCACTTATCCGGAAAACCCGGGTGGCCCATAGTTGGTAGCATGGCCTATGGCCTGATGGGCAGCCCAGTTAGATGGATCCAGAAGGTAGGCCCATGTCGGATAAAGGAAGGCTATGGTGGAGTCACCAACGTACCCGGAGCTTTGGAGTGCAAGATACACAAGACTAGTAATAGACGGTGTAGGACTCTGTAACCTGTCCGGCTAGGACTTTTCCCTGTAACCCTAGGACCTGGCGACTATATAAGTCGGGCCTATGGGAGCCTTTAGGGCACAATCTCAGACGTTCATAGACAACTTCAGACAACCTCGCACAGCGAACCTATCTCTGTAACTCGGCGTATTGCCCTTATAGTGATTTATAGCAGGAGTAGGATTCTGCCACCATCGTGGGATCTGAACCTGGGTAAGCTGTGTTACCTCGTACCCGTCAACCGCCTGCCTTACCCCACGTCTCTAAACACGCACTGTGAGGACCCCTCCATGGCGTACTCGTCGGCAATACCATGACAGACAGCTTCACAAGGGGAGTCCTTCACAACCATTCTCTTTACTTTGTTTTTGTTTTTCTTAGCTTCTTTTGCTTTGTTTTGCTTGCTTCTTTTTATAAAAAAATACAAAAAAATAGTTTCGTTTGGTTTGCTTTTTCTTATAAATAACACACAAAAAAATTAGTTCTTCTTATAGTTGTCACCTTGTTCTAGCTCACCATGTAGATCCCTAAGTTCACCCTGACATACCTTTCAATAGGTAGTGGCTCTATAATTGGGTAAGAAAATATTGAAAAATTCTTTAATCATATTATCAAACATGAGGATTTTGATGATAGATCCTTAGAAGAACTTGCTCCTAATTATGAAATTGCTGGAGCTTCTTTAGTTCACATGTTGGAGGCTAGGTTCGTTAACCTTAACCCCATGATGCAAATAATGTTTCTTAAACTTAAAGAAGTGGAGGATACTGAAAAGAGAGATTTTATTCTAGAAACTTTGCTAAAGGAGTTTAATGATGTTGCTAAAGAAGCCAAAAAGGTCTTTTATCATTTTAATATGCTAGGATCATGTGTATATGTTATGGGTACATTAGGAAAGATGGATAAAACCAAACCCAATGGAGAGGAAATTAAAATACCCATACATTTTAAACTTGTAGGAATGCATGAAGCTTTAGAAAAGAATTTTGGTTGGATTGTTCATTTGATGAAAGTAGTGAACCCAAGAGAGTTGAGAGAGGATCCTCTAGAATTTTTTTGGATGAGATACCTTTCTTAGTTGAAGAAATTTCGAGAATTGATCTTAATGCTTCTTCATTTGAAAATACTTGATTCTTACTTTTTGTGTCTAACTTAAAGGCATTAAAGAAAAGTACTTCTTGGGAGATAACCCAATAGTTTTGTTGAGTCTTGGAAGTTATTACTTTTGTAAAACCTCTCCTTATACTTTTTGTATGATTTTTGTGCCAAGAATAACCTCTAATGAGAGAGAATTAAGATTTGGACAAGTTATTTGCGGTGACCCAGCATACCAATGCATGATGTAGTATACTATAGTCGTTGACATAACACCAATGAAACACCGTTCACTAGTATTACATCCCTCAGAATGGCACAACAGAAACACAGCAGGTCCAATACATGGCTAAAGGTTACCACTCACTCTTTACACAAGATCCAGAGAACACTCTAGGTTAAAGAGAGAGAAAGAACTTCTTACGAAGGAGAATCAAAGATAACAACGCATGCACTACTATACTATTAAGACTAGTATTTTAACTAAGGGGTTGGCATTGATGCTATTGCAATACACTACAAAATTAGGTTCTTGGATAGAGATTATATTTCTATTTATTCAGTAACTTCGTATTCACTTGAATTGATGTATATGTTGAATTCCTTGACTTCATTGAAGAGCTTTAGCTTTGGATGATGAGTTCTGGAGCATACATTGATGTGTATGTTGTCAATCCCGACTTCAGAATCTAGCAAGGGTTAAGAAGATACTTTGAGTACGAGCGTACTCAGCAAATTCACTAGAAAAGGAGTGTCTGATGCACTATAACTACAACCACAGACCGTAGGTCGTAGGCAATGCAAGTTTTCACAAACATTTCTTCAAAGGTTGCTTTTATTCTGAAAAGCTATGTCCGTCAGCCTTCACGAGTTTACCAGAAGTTTCATGGAGTCCCTTTACCGCCGCGTTCGCAGCTCCGTCCCGGAACAGGGAGTAACAAGTTATAGTTCTTACACTCTACAAAGGTGCATTACTTTTCCAATGAGAGATCAACTCCTTGTTGCACAACCGAGCAGCTTACCCATCCAAAATTCCATGTTGTGGGTCCCAGTAGTTGGTCCAAGCCAATCACTGCCCTCTCCGCTACCTCATATGTCTGCACGATCCTTCGGGCTAGCTCACCTTCGTTAAGCCCCCCTTTCGGGCAGGATAAAACCCTGCTGAGTTCTCGAAGACTCTATGACCTGGTGTTGCCCTGGCAAGTGCCATATTAAATGGTCCATCCACTAAACACCATCCATAGATAATCTAGACACCAAAAGTGTGGGGCGTAAGGATGCCCACCCATATGTTGGATCCACACAAGGAATCACAACGTCACGTTAAGTTCGTCTTGCCTCCATACAAGAGGAAAAGGATCCAGCTGACTTCTCCGTCCCATTCCAAATCTCATGGTTAACGCGTAATATACGGCGCAAGAATCACTGACGATATTGGTTGTTAAGTCCTAGATATTATGATCCTTTTCTACCGGAACTTTTATAGTAAGTTATTACCTCATGGTAATAACTTATAACCACATTATTATGAAAATAGTGTTTTCAGATCTTTTTCAAATGCAGGTGTCCACATTGGATTTGTAAAATACTTTATAGAAAACAACCAAACGACATGAGCAAGTGTGAATTGACTTTTGTGATTGCAAGATTATGCACTCACGGTCTTCGAGTTAGTATAAGATCCAAAATCTGAAATTAGCATCATTGGTCCGGTAAGGACTAATGTTTAAAGAAGCAATATGCTTTTATGCATAAGTAATGTGATGCACGTTATAAACGCAAAATCCCGGGGATAACTTGTTCTAGGGTTTGGATTATAGAAATGGTTACTTTAAAATGTGTTTTCCTTTTATATAAGTTTCACACTTGTGCTTCTTGTTAGGGCTGGTGAATGTGTGTGAACAACATATACTTATGCAACAATAAAATATATATCTATGAAATGCTATTCAAAATTGTTTACACTTTAATAGTTTATCTCCAAACTTTACTTTATAAGTAGAGTCCCTTATAAATAGCTTAAGTGTTATTGCCCCTAGGTATACGAGTGAAGTTTGAAGTAATATGATCTTGATTATTTGTCACATATTGTCTGAAGTGGAAAAACGAATAACTTTTGAAGAAAAGATTTCTTTTCTAAGGTTTAAACAATCTTTGTGGTCAGTTACTGGTGGTCGATGTTATTTGTGTTTGCTTGAATAGTTTTGGCTTGAGATGCTTTATCACTTGACTAGTTCAGACCAAAGTTAACTATAAAACATATAATAATGCTTATAGTGTTATATTTAGATTCTTGTAGACCAAAGTAAACTTTAAAACGAAGATGGTTTGAAAGTATAATGCTTATGATATTTGTATGTTGTGTACCTGGTAATGTTTCCTTAAGGTTACTTAAGAATGATTATACTTTTACTTGGTGTAGTGGTTTATTGAGTTTATAATGGAATAGTAACATTTACCTTTTTATAGATGAGTGGTTATAGTTTATAACCTAAGATATAATATTGCTTAACTACTTATGGATTTACCATAGTGTGGTGGTAGTTGTTGTAATCTGGTGGTTAAAGTAAAGGAAATAAGTTTTTATTTAACTACAATTTATTCTTGATGATCTTAGATTTATTAAGGATTCTCTTTAGAAAATATTACACACCTATGGTTGAGGAGAATTCAATAAGATTGTAATTAAAATGTGTTAAGCTATTTGGACTACATATTATTAATGTTGAAGACTAATATTATTTATTAGACTCAATTGGTTAATTTAGAAAAATTATCAAAAAAATTTATTTACCCTTAAATGAATTATCAATTAAATAACTAAGTTCATATTTGAGTTATTAAGATTTTTGAATTTTTATTTAACTCAAAAGTCAATATTATATTTTTAACATGTAGATGTTATTTTTGTGATCATTTTGGTATATTACATTTATTTTTGTGATTTATAAATAATAAGATATGATTTATAAATAATAAGATATGATTTATAAATAATAAGATATGATTTAATAAATATTTATCATAATAAATATTTATCATAAATAATAAGATATGATTTTTTTACAATTTTGATTACTTTATAATAAATATTTAATTAAGTGAAATAATAATACATGATCATGGTTTTAAATTATAATTTTTATCCTTATTTTTTTAAAGATTTTTGGTATTTTATTTATATTATTATCTTTTACCATTATTAAAATATGAATTATTAAAGTTTTATTATTTATAAAACCACTATTAAATAATATTTATTTAAATAATCATCATAATAATATTTGATAATAATTTTAAGTTGTAGATTTTATTTTTCTACAAATTTTCATATATTATAGACATTTTTCTGAATTATAAATCAAAAGTTATTAATTAAACAAGATTTAATCATTTATTTGATTTCTGGAATATTAATAATTAAGCTTATAACATTTTATTTATTTCTTAAACAGGAAATACTTTTTATAGCGCACCAATACCTAGCCTGAGTCACTGACCAGTGGGCCTATGTCCACCTCAGCTCTTCAGGTTAGAAAATATATTTGTTACTGACTGATTGGCTACCCCAAGTCAATGACATATGGGCCCTGGACCACGTCACACGCCACGCTAGCAAAGACTGGTCAAACTAGCTGACGTGCTTCGAACCTGACGTAGACATGGCGTCATATGGTTTGATCCTCACTGGTTGAGGATGGATCGATCGATCTAGTGCGTGGGCGGGGTTGTGGCTAGGTGCGTTGGATAGAGGAGATCAAGGCGAACCTATTGGTGGTGGCACCGCTACCTAATGGCCACCGGAACTGCATCGGAGACAAGCTTATGCGACGGCCAACGGCGGTGATCAATGAAACTAGGCCTACGGTGAGAATTAACAAGCGAGAATGGTGTCTAGAGATGCGTAAGCTTACCCTGATGACGATAGGGAGGTCGAGGAAGCTTGGGGAGGCGTGATGACGGCGAATCGACGATAATGGCCACGGCGGACGAGGAAAAGGAATGCTCGATGTCATATGATTCCCGGCGTGCGGGCTTCCGTGCTTGGTCCTAGGTGAGTCAGTCCACGACGGCGCTTCCAACGGTGGCTAGCACGAGGCGAGGGGTGGTCGGACTTGACCGGAACTATGAACTCCGACGAACTAGGTTTTCGGGTGAGGAAGGAAAGTGGTGCTGGAGAGCGAGACTGGATACGAGATTGGTATGAGAGGATAGAGGAGTACGCGGCGATCTTATCTACTCCCTCCATGGATGGCGGCACGCATCGTTGCGCGGCGATTGATCGACGGCGGAGCTCCGGCCAACGAGCTGCTTCCAGTAGGCGAGGTAGACGACAAAGTCGTTTTTGCAGAAAACCCCCTGGCGCTTCTTTCCCCTCAACCCGCAGTCCTTCCCTGGCCCCACTCGTCAGTCACAGGATAGAATGAGTTGGGCTGGTTACTGGGCCTTTGTGGGCTGCACCTGGGCAACAGGTAAGCAGGTAAGGGTTGGGCCACGGCCAGTTCTTGTTTTTTATTTGTTTTCCATTTTCCTATTTTCTGTTTTCCTTTTCAGATTTGAATTTAATCTTTAATTTGAACTTTTCTTTGTAGAATTTATTTGCTGGATAATTGTAGTAATACTAAAATACATTTAGTATCATTTGTGAACTTTTATTATATAATCATTTTATATTTCTTTTATTATATAACCCCTTTTAATATTTTGTAGAAGCTTTTCTTATTATTTTTCTCTCCACTTTTAATCATGGATTTATTAAATGATATATTCTTATTTGTTTATAAAACTTAACTCTAATTGACTCCTAGTTTTGAATGGAAATTTTATATATGTATAATAATCCTATATCATTATTTGATGTATGAAATATAATAGAAATTACTATAGTTATTACTACTTCCATTAACTTGGAAATGGTAATGTATATATAATCTATTATGATAAACAAAGAAGTTTAGGGTTTTGAATTATGAATATTTACACTAGGGTCTAGGGTTTTTAATATGCTTAGATTCCTTTATGGATGTGAGTAGAGATTAAATAACTAAGCATATTGTTTTCTGTTTGGAATATTTGATGACATCACCTTTAGGACTAGAAAGTTATATTTAGATTGTTTTATAGAAAGGTATAGATAAGTATACTTTTAAGCACATATAATGCAGATGGTTGGAATTGACAGAGATGTGCTTATGTAATTTGCTATGGGGAAATATTCCTATTAAGTGATATAGATATAAGATGAGGAATTCTTAATATGAAATGGATATTATTCTTGGTTTGAGATTTAGAGTTGATTGCTTACCAAGAATAAATAGAAGAGTAATTTATAACATATTATTATATGTCACAATCCTAGATTTCTAATTAAGGAATTCCTTTCCTAGATATAATACTTCTTCCTATCCATCATCATGGTTAGAATGATGAGCTTTACTTATTAAAATCTTCTTATTCATAAATTATTCTTCTAAACTCATGGATGAATCCAATGAGTTTGATATTAAAGCATTTCATAGTTTACTCATATCCTTGCTTGGTTGTACCCACTACTCTACTATTGAAAATCTTCAATTCAACAAGTAGTTATTCCCAACCCACTCATAATCTTCCTTGATCATCCATCACTAATATTTCTTCAATAGATATCTAGATCAAAATACTTCACATCAAGTGTTGGTATTTCCCAAGAGGAAATTACTATTTCTATAATCCCATGTTGCTCTAGCATCATCTTAATCATACTATCTCGTCTCTACTTAACTCCAGTATCTCATACCCCAACCTCACATTATATTAATGTGACTTGTCATAGCTATCTTAGGATAACTTATCTATACTAGGGTTCCAATCATGTTTTATCCACCAATACCACTTATACATAATATAAGCATTCAATATTGGTGAATAAGGCTTGATCATTATAATCTTTTGATCCTTTATGTTTTAGGTTTCCAATTGGCTAATCAAGGCTTCCATCCATACAACATTGTAGTTGTATTATAATTATCTTCTGTTTAGCTCTATTGGATTAAGAGATAGAATTCATTGACTATACTTACTTGATCCAATAGGACTACTCCTGGTAACTATCTTTAGTATTCATCTAGGGAACCCTCTTTGTTACCATATATATCTTTATTTCAGATAAATCTTCTATCCCACCAGGAGTGAGTTTAACTCCTTCTATTATTACATTGATTGGATTCTTTTCAATCATTCCTATCCTATAAATGATTTCTAAAGCTAGCATTACTATTTATATCTTCTAAGTTGTTTCTTTATAGACACTTAAATGTGAGCTATGTTCTGATCAAGAGTTTGATAGGTTGAGAATGGGTGAATCAATAGTTGATTTATCAACATTGATGAACCACAGATAAAGGAATATAACTCAATAGAGATGATAAGGATTGATATGGAAAGAAAGATATATGGTGAATGATCTAAACTTAGTTTCTTTCCTACTCAATCTTACTTAAGCGGTAGGGTTAGGTATTACCATGATACTCATGGTATATGCAGATGAGATTAAGATATAGTTGTTAAATTCTTATTATTTACGTTATATCCTCAACTTGGTACTTATGAGTGATTATAATGAATACTATAATATGATCACATAAGGATCAAATATAAATCATAATGTATCAGGGCTTAACTTTTATTACATTTGATCTACCCTTAGATCAAATCTCCATTACCCAAAATAAGGTTTTAGCAAAGGTCATATTGAAACTTATCGCAGTCAACTTGATGATCTACTTCAATTCCACCAAGTTAAGAGAAGCTTCAATCACTTTGACAAATTTTGTTCAAAAGCACGAAAATTATTTGGATTTTCTATGCATGAATGCAATGCACATACCTGGGTTCAGCTTATTTCTAGGCTCTAATTCTGGGATGTTACATTGTTGTCGCGAAACAGATTTTTGTGCTTCATTGTAAAAATTCGTGAAAAATCTCTGTATGTCGGATTGAGCTGTAATTTTATTATTAAATACCCTAGGTTGTTAGCTAACTTTCCTTAGTTCAACACTTTTCGATTTGAACACTTATTCGGATTTTCGCTAATTCCCTTATACTTCTTCTTTTCTAGACATTCATTGGCATAATGTCCAACCTCTTTGCAACTGCAACATTGTACTTGGCTTTTGTCCTTCTTCTTGGGTTTCTCCAAAGCTAGGAGTTCTTCTAGTTCATGTTCTTCATATCTCACCTCAAAGGTGGGAAAGTCTCCTTGTTTCCTTAATCATTTCTTTGGATAATACATACGTTTCCTCTTTTGTCCATCAAGGTGAGTCATAGTGCATGGAGGTGCGAGATGAGATTTTCCTTTGTCTTCATCCTTCTTGGTAGAAGTTGTTTCCTCATGGGGGTTTCCAAAATTTTGTTGCACTCCACCTTGTTTCCTTTGTTGAACTATAGAATAGATGGGGCATTGGATAGGGACATGATTATTTCCTTCACATAGGAAACAAGTAGCTTGAGATATGGGGCATTGATTAGTTGGATGTTTCTCTTCACAATTAGGGCATTGATATTCATGCTCTTTAGAAGTGTGATCCATGTCTCCACAAATATTGCGAGCTTGATTTCCTTCTATAATATCATCCTTGACATAATTGTTGTCACAAACTCCTTGGGAAAGGTTGTCTTTCATGTTGATCATGTGAGTGGTCATCCCTTGCAATAATTGAGATTGATTTTCCAAAAACTTTTGCAAGGTTGGGTCTAACTCATTGTTGTTGGCTAGAAACTGAGTTGTCATATGATTCAAATGGGTTTGGTTTACTAGTAGTTGTTCTCTCATGTGCATCTCTTGGTTGTTGTTGTCACCATTATTGATATTGGAGTCTCTTGGGGAAGTCATCTGTTTGGGTTGGATTGGGATTAGAATAGGCAAAAGATTTCTAAGGAAATAGTCTAATCACACACAACAAATCACACAAGCAATGTGCAAGCAATCACAAACAACCATTCCACTCAAACAACAAAGTTCAAGCACATTTTTAGGCAACAAAATATTTTTTCTACACTACATAAGTTGGTGGGTTGATCTAAACTAAATATGGTGGTACAACTATATGGTTTTCTCGAGATCATTCCATTCTTCTTGGTTGTTTCTTCATGAATGAGATCATGGTTTCCTTGGGAAAATTCTTGTGTCTTGGTCACAAAACTTCAAAAGTGATGATGGTTCCTTCTAAGTTGTGTCTCCTTAGTCTTCAAGTCTTGAGTAATATTTCTTGTCTCACTTGTAGTCCTTAGTGATGTCCAAGTTGAAGTCCTTGTTGAAACTAAAGTTGAAGTCTTTGGTGAAGTTGAAGTTGAAGTCACTTGAGTTGGTGAAGTCCTTTGCTCATGTTGAAGTCTTTGCTCATGTTGAGGTTTTGTCCATCAAGTTGAAATAGAAGAGTTGTAGAATCAAAACCAAAAAGGTTGAGGAAAGAGTTTACAAGATTGTTTGTAAATAAGTTTTGGAACAAATACATCTCCTATTTTCTAAGGGGTTTTGTCCAATCCTAGGGTTACCATCCTACAGGCAACACAGTGCTTTGATACCATCTGTAGAGGTCCCAACCTTTAATAAGGTAGAGATCCCTGTGTTTACAGTGCTAGTCCCTGGATCAATAGCTAGCATCCACAGTTAATATGTAATATCAAGAAACAAAGGTCATAATACAACTTTACAACCAGGAATAAAATAATTCATTACATATTACATAGCTCATTTGGCTATCTCATTACAATGCAGCAGAAATAACTATAGCAGGGAATCCTTCATCTTCAAAGTGCCACAGGCAATCATGTTGGTTGTAGACTTGTAATCCTAATCAATACACTTCACTAACATCAAACAAACCTGCAACATAATAAGTTACAGCCACAAGGGTCAATACATTTGAATTGTATTGGCAAGTGATACTATGGTAGTATAGTGGTATCTATCATCTATATGCATTTGGCTAAGTGGAGCTTAGGCTTGCTTTGCTCAAAATATATTTTCCTTATCGTTTGAGAACACTAAGTTTTTGTTTGGCAAAAACTCCCAAGGAAACACCAATAGAAATTGGTGAACCTTCACCCTTGTTCAACCACAAGTTTTAACTTAGAAAATTGGGATTAGGAGATTCTTGATAGCTTCCATGTCTTGATGCTCAAATTGTCCATTGCCGGGGACACGGCTAAGTACTTAGATTTTACACTCTGCAGAGGTGGTACACTTTCCCCACAAGACTCGACATGCATCGAGACAAGATCTTTCAGAAGCCTTCCCTTAGACCAGAATGGATGCGCTCCAAACCTATCAAACCCCTACCACCAACTGTCCATTTGGCTAAGTTATTGCAACCTATATGATCCCGGCAGAGCCCATAATGCCAAGTGGTTGCACTTGAAGCTTCTCAACATTTGACATCTCAAATCTCTTTGTTCCTGGGTGGCATTCCACAAGTGAGATACACAAGGTAAAACATAGAAATGGGCCTTGTGTAACCACTCAACAAAAATCCTTCCAAGAAATTCCATTCCACCCAGGTGATTCATTCACTTAGTTGTTTTATTAAACAAAACACAAGTCCTTGACTTAGAAATATTCCATAGCATGAATATAATCCACCCTTGTTTTCTACTAGCTAGGCTAAGCATGATAGTAGTAGGAATCTTATCTTAGAAAATTCTACTAAGGTTTCATCTACTAGGATTTCCCATGGCATAGTACACTTAGTAAAATTCCATGCAAGTCCTACTTAGAAATATCACTAATGCATAGTGAAAATATTGGGACAAAAGTATGAAGCACCACTTGCCTTTTTGGTAGAGAATATAAGTTCACTCCTGATCTTGCAATAGTCACACTCCTCAAATTTCACTACAATTCAATCAAGGCACAAATATTCAATCTACCATTCAAGCAATCATCACATAGAATAATAAAAACAACGCAACGCATGCAACCATGCCAAAGATTGTTTTATTTGGAAAAGTGATTTCTAATAGGATATAAACATTTTAAAACACCTATTGGTCATTTATATATGTGGCAAAACCAGTTGATAACAAGTTAGTGAAAATGGCCATTGTAAGTCATTTATGTTTTGCTAGAGATGATTCAAATCAAAGTAACATTTTCTAGTGTTTGAAAAATATATTTTTAAACACAAATGTTAGTATTTTAAGGTCAAGTGTTTAATATTAAAAACCATTTGCAAGAGGTTTTACCTGTAAACCATTTTTATACCAAAGTAATAGTTTATGTTGTTGAAAATGCTTTTTAGCAAAGTAATAATTTATAGGGTTCATCAAATATATTTTTAAATCCTAAAACTTGATGTTTAGGGTCAGAGAGTTCAATTCAAATCATTTTCCAAAGGTTTTACTCAAAAAACATTTTTATACCATAATCAATATTTTTAATTAACTAGAAATGTTTTAATTCAAGGATTTATTCTTTAGCTTCACAAAATACACTTTTAAATCCATAAGTTGGTTTCTATGGTTAGTAGGTCCAGAACAATCCATTTACCAAAGATTTTATCACAAAAATAATTTTAGAATGAATTTTATATTCAAAATATGCCTACACAAGTTTCTGTAAAAACAACTAAGTTTACGGAAGAAAATTACTGAACAAAGCACATGGTTGGAAAGTACTCTTTTTACTGATTCCATTGATATAAAATTTGTAAAATCTAGACGTGTAGATTTAAAGTTATGCAATTTACAAATTCACACATCTAATAGAAAAGTTTCTGATTTTAAATCAAACACTAGGCCACGTGGAATGTTCTAATTGGCCCATACCGTTTCATTTGGATCAGGTGATGTGGAGCGTTAGATTTTAAACAGATCGTGCGTCTCTGATCTAGCGTACCCCTTCGCTTTAAGTGATTCTATCGCAGCCGACGAATCGAGATCTAACGGACATAGACGAGTTGGTCAAGTTTGGGGGGCACTGGCGGCGGCGCGCTCAGATGATGAAGTTACCGGCGAAATAGGAAGCGCGGAAAAGGGAGAGAATGCTCACTGGGTTCGCAGGAGGTTGGAGAAGCTCGACGTGGTCGTTTCAGCAACAGGGGCGCACGATGCTGCTGGCTATTGCTAGCCGTAGTTGTCGTCAGTGTCGGGCGTCTCGGCTCGTCGATGTTGGCGAGGATTTATGGCATGCTAGGACAAACGAAGGGTGTAGTTAGGTGCGTAAGAGTGTCACGGTCACAGGGGCATCACAGAGAGGGGAAGGGGAGGTCAGAAAGTATCGAGGGAGATCTTCGGAGAGGAGACAGACGGGGGCGCTGCTCTGGCGAAGACGCAGTCGAGGTTTCAGGGCGAGCGCGAGTCAGCTGGTGGTACTAGAGTGTGCGCCTAGAAATGGGGAGTAGTCTCGTGGTGGATAGGGGTAAAGGGGAGGCGAGACTTGGCCGGAATCGTTGCCGGAGGGCGTCGGAGGCAGTGAAGTTCGAGCAAGAAATTCGAGTAGTCTGGCGGCTCAAGTGGGATGGGATCTAAGGGAAAAGAGAGAGGGGAGGGAGGAGTTTTATCGAGCGTGGTCGTAGGGAGTAAAGGTTGCGGCATTAAGGAGAATTAAATCCGCGGAATCAAGCCTGTAATGGCGACGAGGTTTAGGGGAAGTGGTCGCGGGTGGGGAAGATGGTCTGGCAGGTGGGGCTGCTTCGTCAGCGAGTGAGAGAGAGGTGCGGTGGGGTCCGGACGTCATCGACTACGCGGGTAAGTTCGCGGGTGTGAACCGTTTTTCTACGGGGAGAGGGAAAATGGGCTAACTGGGCCTGGTGGGTTTTGTTGGGCTGGGCTGTTTTCTTTTATTTTTTCTTTTCCTGTTTCTTTTTCTTTTTCTGTTTTTCTTTTATTATTTTGAATTTGTTCATTTGATTTCAAATTCTTTTTTCATTTCAAAACTTTCCAAAATTTTCAGTAGGTTTTTAATCTGCTCAAACATGTATTTTTAAAGATAATTTTGGAATAATTTCTTTGTTCTTTTTATGGTTTTATTCTTTATTAAAATAAGCACTTGCCTTTATTCAGATAAGATTAAATATATTTTCAAACTCTTTATTTGAATTCTAATTTCCACTAAACCTTTTCAGTAGGTTTATTTATTCAAATGGGGTGTTAAATAATTGACTTTGAATTATTTAAAGTATTTTAATATGATTATTAATCATTTAATTTGGGCAAATGTCTTTATTCCAATGAAATCAAATATGGTTTTAATTCCATTAATTTTATTTAGATGATTTCTTTGATTCCATTTAAGTTAATTAAATAAATTTTATTCCTCTTTGGGTAAATTCCATTTATTATTTTTCCCATGATTTAATTAATCATTTCTATTAGGGATTTTGTCTTTATTCAAAGGGAATATAATTTGGCTAATGTCTTATAAATTTATTTGTATATTCTTTATCCATTTTTTCTTTTGGATTTGGATTATATTTATTCCATTTTCTTATGGACCTGGCCAAGTTTTATTTTGGATTTTGAATATTCCTTATTTATTATTTCTTTCTTTATCTTATAAAATCCATATCTTTTTATTTATAAATCCAAAATTGGTGATTCCAAGTTTTAAAATCTTTATTTAATATTTGTTTATCTCTTAAATCCTTTTGGATTAATTTGGTCACCATTGGTATGGATTTTAGACAGGAGCTTTATTAGATTTGGAAATTATTTCCTTCCAACTTATTAAATTCATAAGTTCTTATCCATTAGGATTTTAGAGTTTTGGTTTATTTTCCATGTGTTTAAATTTCAAGATGCATTTATGAAGAATACATTTCAATTGATTTGAATTTAGTTGTATTCAAATTTTATTCAAAGTTTGTTCAAGATGGGTTTTTAAGTTTCCATTTAGAAACAAAAGTTTCTTTTCACCCTAAATTTCATCAATTATTTATTTTGTTTATTTATTTTTCACATTACAAAATTTGGAAAATTTTGGGATGTGACAGTATTGTGGTATTCTCCTTTGATGCTTTGTTTGGGTTGACTTGGCACATGCTCACACCATGTTATGACTATGAACCAGTCACCTTTGCCTCTTTGATCACTTAGTTTTTGACTTGTGGTACCACTTTATGCTTTGATTGATAATGTTTTGTCGCTCTGCATGATTATGGACATTATTTCTCTCTTAGTTAGTCGCTCCCAGTCTTATGCTAGCCTCCACTTGTATTGAGTAAGCTCTACTCATGCATCCAACTCCCAATAAACCAAGTTATTCCAAAGTGTCCACTATAAATTCCTATGCATGGTGTGTTACACCATTCCAAGTATATTTTTGTTTTATATATCTTCCAAATTAAACTTGTTATGTGAAAATTAGTGATTAAAGCTCTCACAAAATTGATGGCACACTTTATTTTTCTTGCCCCTAATAAACTTGAACCATTGTGTCATATATGTTGTATATGCTTGCACTTATAAGTTGGGAATTAGCAGAACCGTGCTGTCATGGGGAACACTTTCAACACTTGTAAATATCTACCCAGTTGATACATGCTCTTTTGTTTATGGATGTCGGCGGTGTGAAATAAAAGGGGAGCTTGTAAGTTCATGGAGTTATGTATATGTGTTAGAGAAACGCCTGGGCCACTAGCCTAAGCCATGCCTAATCATGAAGGAAACTTGCAGCATAACCATAGTGAGAAATCTGTGAAGCATCCTCAATAAAAACCTATGCAAATAGCAAATAAAAAGATCGCTGAGATGCTCATTATCTATTTCCTTGTCATTTTGATATGGGATAGCTCCTGTATCTTGGGGCAAGGGGTACCCCGTTTGTGGTTCTTTATGATACACATATACTTACTATGACAAGAACTTACCGGTGACTAAAGTTGAGTAGCATGAGGAACGGCCCTCGTACTGAAGGGACATGAGATTGCCAACTTATACTTTGTCAAGCATATACTCCATACTTTGTTCACTTTAACCTTAATCACTTCAAGATGCTTATGATAGGGGCAATGTGAGCTGAAAGCTAACAAGTACCATAATTTTTGAAAGCTCTTTATGAAACTTGAAATCCCTACTTCCCTTTGAAGGGCCTTTCTTCCACTTTTATATTGAGTATCCACCTTCTATCTTTATGCACCAACTAGGAGAGCATGGTTGTCATTCTTAGTTCAATGTGCATTTTCCCAAAACTTATTGATTGATTCATAATGTTGATATTGCTTGTTCTTGATCTATTTGTATCTAGTCACCCTTATGAACTTTGAAAGTGTCCTATGCATTTATGTTTTTCTACTCCATGAGGGACAAGTTGAATGCCACTATGTTATGTTTTCTATATGTGAAACAAATAAACGTCTTTCAATGCATTGTTATTCATGATCTTTGTTTGTATCCTTTCATGTTGCAACATAGTTACTATGTCCTATTGTTAGAACTTCATCTTTCATGATCATGTTTAGAGTGCTTTGATCCCAGCTTTCAATTCTTGCAAATAGTTTGATCATGATTGTGATGGTGCATGCCACCTCAAAAATTATTCTTTTTTATCACTTACCTACTCGAGAATGAGAAGGAGTTAAGTTTGAGGATACTTGATATGTCGTAAACGTATCAATAATTTTTGATGTTGCACGCTTATTTAGTATCAACTTTGCTATGCTTTGTCTACACTTTGAGGTATTTTTATACATTTTCTGGGACTAACCTCTTAACAAGATGCCGCAGTGCCAGATGCCTATTTTCTGCTGTTTTTGGTTTTAGAAAAGCTAGTAAGGAAATATTCTCAGAATTGAACGGGACAAAAGCCAAAGTCAATATTTCACCGAGGAGAACATAGATACCGAAGGGAAGCCGGAGGGGATCCATAGGGTAGCTGCACCCCTCCATGCGCGGGCCCACCCTAGGCCGCACCTGGGTGTGGGCCCCGTGGCCACCCTCCTGCCTCGCCTCTTCGCCTATAAAAGCCCCCCGATGCCAAAACCCTAAGTACCCGAACAGATCTCCATGAAATAGTCTGTAGCCACCGCCACCATCGTCCCTAGATCAGGAGGGATCTGAAGCTCTACCCGGCACCCTGCCAAAGGGGAGAGATCATCTCGGAGGCCTTCTTCATCACCATGCCAGCCTCCTGTATGATGCGTGAGTAGTTCACCCTTGGACTATGGGTCCTTTGTGCTATCATGTTTAGATCTTGTGAGCTCCGTTCATGATCAAGATCATCTATTTGTAATCATACATGTTGTGTTTTTAGGGATCTGATGGATATTGAGATTACTATGTCATATTGATTATTGATCCTATCATGTCTTATTGATTATTGATTCTATCATGTCTATGTTGTTTGAGATCTTGCATGCTCTCCGTTTCTAGTAACTATCTTGGCTAAGTAGATGCTAGTGACTCCAAGAGGGAGTATTTATGCTCGATAGTGGGTTCATGCCTCTATTGAATCTGGGGAAGTGACAGAAATCTCTAAGGTTTTATATGTGATGTTGCCACTAGGGAGAAAACAACAATCTTTTGTTCATGGAACAATTGTATTGTTTACTTTACACACATTGCTTAATGCAGTTATCCGTTGCTTGCAACTTAATACTGGAGGGGGTTCGGATGATACCTAAAGGTGGATTACTAGTCATAGATGCAGTTGGATGGCGGTCTCTGTATATTGTTGTAATGCCCAATCAAATCTCATTGGATCATGAATGTCTAGTTTTTGCATTGTTATGCCTTGCTCAATTCCTGTCAATTGCCCCGCTGTAATTTGTTCACCTAGCATGTTATGTTATCTTACTTAAGGAGAACACCTCTAGTGAACTGTGGACCCCGGTCCAATCTTTACCATTGATACATCATCTACTGTTACTGTTTACTCTTGACAAGCAACCATTACCTTCCACACTATACGTTTAATCCTTTGTTTTCAGCAAACCAGTGAGATTGACAACCTCACTGTAAGTTGGGGCAAAGTCTTGAGTTTGTGTTGTGCAGGATTCCAAGTTGCTGGCAACACCTTGGAAGTTGTTTCCTTCCTCCTACTGGTTCGATAACCTTGGTTTCATAACTGAGGGAAAAATTACTGCTGTGCTCATAACACCTTCCTCTTGGGGTTACCCGATGAAGCTCTATAGTGATCTGAGCTCATCAGAGGGTGTCACTCCTTGGTAGCTTAATAGGATCTCTAGACTGGCCCAATAGACCAACACTAGTCTTTTCTGCGCACTTTGTCGTCACTCGTGCGCACCCAGTACCCACTTTCCGGTCGGTCACCCATTTGAGTTATTGCCATCCTCAAATTTGAGTTATTGCCATCCTCAAATTGCTCTGGGCCAAGCACGTTTAACATCAGAGTTCTTTTTGGATGAGCTTCAGTAAAAGAAGTTACAACTTGTTGGTATGAGTATCCTATTAAGCCATGCACTTGGATCTCACACTTGTGGTGTGTGTGAATGCGAGCTGTTCGAGAAGCTCTGAGTCGACTTGCTGTGGCTCGTGGAGCCAGTCGCGTGGCGACCCCAAAGGACCCGCTATACTTGGTGTTTTCAATAGACACATTCGGGTTAGATTTTGATGAGTCCCCAAACGTGGTACTTTAGCTCTTCGAGGCGTTGATCCTATGGTAGGAAGGACTTTTGTTGCGCTGTAGTTGTGTAGCGCGTCATCCCTCTTGGCTCGGGGAGCCAGTCGCTAGGCGACTCCAAGGGGAGCTCTTTTCTTAGTGTTTTCGCAAGGCACGTGCGGGTCCGTGTCATCACGAGTCCCCGAGCGTGCTACTTAACCATTCAAGTCGATGCATCCGAGGAGGAGGAGACATGGTGCTATGAGAAGCATGGCCGGTCGTCTTGGCCCGGTAGGCTAGTCGAGCGAGGAGACTCTGATGGGGTCTCTCGCTTGGCTTTTTCATGGACAGTACAAGGCTCGGGTTTCCCTAATTCCCTTATACTTCACTACTTGGCCTTGTCGAGTCGCTCTCCCAAGGTTTGACGACCGGTGTAACATGTAAGTGCGATTTTCACAAGATACGACGAGTGAACATGATTTGCGGAACACTAGCTTTATTCATTGGAGGAGGGGTACACAATTTGTGATACAAGTTTGGGCGTGAAGTGTAAGACTTACTCAGAGCACGTAGGGTGCCAGGGGTGCGTGCATCAGTTGCGGCCAGAGCTACCTCCGGTCGTGTTGTTTGCCCGGCGAGTCGACCCAGCTATGGATATCGGGCGAGTCGTGCTCAGATGAGGTTGGTGTAGTCGATACACATTCTGCGAGTGCCGTTTTTCTTGAGCACCAAGAATGGTTTAGTCAAACGGTCAGAGTATTTGTTGGGGCGTATGAACCCCGTAGAGAAGAGTCGCCATATTTTTTCGGCGAGTGATTGGCCACGCTCTGCAGGGCGGGGTAGCAGTGATTGCTTATCGTGCTGAGCCTTTGGGTTGGCATATTGTTTGTGCTCAGCAAGATCCTCCATGACGCCTAATTTGCTGGGAGTATCCCGAGATTGGGCGTCGCGGTTCTGATACCTTCGATCCGGGTTACGGATGTAGTATAACTCTTTTTCCCTAGTAGACCTAGGTTTTTATCAAATCCTGGAGAAGCAGAAAGCAAAGTGAGATTACTTAAGCGGACCTTCAAGAGTTTTAGAATTCCTATTGTGTTTTCACCGGACAAAGATTTTGCGATCTTGTTGTTGTTTTGTTGACAATGGAGAGAGAGAGAGGGCCTAGGGTCTTCGTTTTTCACTAGTAGCTGTGCAAAACATCTGATGGGAATAATAGATAATAATAAAGTACTCATGTAATTTTTAGAGAAAGATAAATATATGTGGAAGTGCATCCATAAATGTGATCGCATCCGCAACCGCTTATGGCAATAACCTACTAGTATCATCCATGGAAAAAAGAGAGCTAATGATAGGCAGAGTGATGTCACCGTTAATCCCAAGTAAGTTCCTCACATACAGCCGTACTACCCTTTCTGTCACTAGGGTTCCTATCCTACAGATTAGTCATTACTCACACTCCCTTTACCTAGATCAATCCTAGGGGTCTTGGGTACCTGAAAAATCCTTAGACTGAGGCAAGAGAGGGTAATACAATCATCATGTCATACAAACTAATACATGATTCCATATGTGATAAATAACATGCACAAAAGCTACATGGCTAGGCCGAAGCCCTTAGCCCAAGGAGTTACTCACACATAGAGATGAAATCAACAATCATAAACATTGTAATAGAGATCATAGAGTTGATAAAAAAAGTCTTGGAATGTCGCCAATTGGATATGAGATCTACTATTAAAAGTGGTGGAAGATGGCTATGTGGGTGGAGAAGGGTTTAGAGGTTTAGATCTAGATATATTCCTCCGGCATGGCGGAAAGGAGAGTTTAGGATGAAAGAAGCGATGTTGTGGAGTCAGGGGGCTTGTTTTTTGTCGCCTGAAGCCTATTTATATAGGGGTACCTTCATGAAATTGTTCTGTTTGACCTAAGGAGGTCGGTGCAAACTATACGGAGGAAACTATACGGCGGCGAGCCGTATAGTTGGTCGTTAAGCTTGCAGTAGCCTCCTCACGGCTCCTGGTTTCTATGACGTGTTGGAAATCTTGTATCTTTGGCATTTATGTAGTGATTCCCATCATCATACGTCATTATCTGCGCAGGAAAAAATAGCAAGAAAGTATTGCATACCCCTTTGATCATTAGGAATTAGTGGCAGGAAATAGAGAGATATCTCATCAAATATATGCATAATATCTAGTTTAAATGCGGACATGGATGGCTATATTTCACAACCATCAACCTCCCCAAGCTTAAACTTGATCGTACTCAAGCAAGAAAACCAAAATAAAAAGGGAACTTAGCATTTAAACTCAAATAAAGAAATGATGATCTTACTCATGATTGATAGTCTCATGATTCCTCCACTTTATTAATCTAAAAAACTTAGGCATAGATAGAGTAATGGCAAGCATATCATATGGGTTTCATGAATCCTTATAGCACAACAAAACTATTGTAAGCATGGATGATTCAAAATAGTAAACTTTATTCCATGACATGTAATTAACTCATAGGCTTGCCTTTGAACAATAAAGTGTAATCATGTAGAATTAAGAGTCTGAGAGTTTGTCATGAACAAGCATATATACTAAAGCATATCAATCCTACCACATCAATAAATCAAAACTTTTCAAGCACTACTTTTCTATTCATTGTCCTTCAAGAATTTCAGTTCTTAAGGAATTGAAAGCATGCAAAAAAAATTCAATAGTTTATCGGTTGAGATGGACACTCGTGGCATCACTAAGGTTTTTTGTTCCTTTTGCATAATGATTACTAATATGAATCAGAGGAGTGATTCCATAATGTTACAGCTACCCGGGAGTGCCAAGAATCTTACCCATTATATCATTGATGCTTCAAATGTTTAATCAACTCATAGCCGAAATCTAGGAGTTTCCTCCATGAAGATCATTCGTAGGCCAGCGGAGTTGTTGGCATCCCATGAAGTTTGACACGCATAAAGCTATATCATTCTTATGATTTACAGGTCAAACTTTGGCATGCTCACAAAAACCGTCAAACATTAATTCAATTGAACAAATATTTTAAAAGAGAGCTATCAAGTCAATCATTATTTTTTGTGGTGTTGAGTGTCTATAGGAATAAGATTTCAAGACTAAACACTACAACACCCAAGTCTTCAATTTGTGAGACTTTTTCTTATTTCAATTGTTTAACAAATTAAACACTACAAGAGCTGGAACTAAATGTACCCAATTAAATACCCATGCAAACAAAATTTTACTACAATATAGAGACTCACTCCACTTATATAACATCTCAACAATACTACTAAATAGGATGGGTTTCTCAAACTTCAAAAGTGGGGAGTCATAAGGCACACCTCTCATTTTTAGTTCCACTTCTCTCTTCCCTTTTTATTTGTTTCTTGGAAACTTGAAGTCGATCACTCTCCTACAAATCAACGAGAACTTCGAGGCAGAAAGAAAAAGAGAGAGGAAAAATAAAGATAAATGGAGAAATCTTTTTGTGCTTTTTGAGAAGGGGGATTAAAGAATAGAAAATTGGCGGCAAAGCTCGGCTTGAAAATCTCAAACAAAATAAAACAACTAAGATAAAGTGTTGGGGAAACCAACACGAGTGGTTATAAACAAAGAAAAACATAACCTCGAAAATAAGATAAAGCAAATGAAAACCAAAATACAAAATAGATAAAACCTCCCCAAGCTTAGGATTTTGTAAGCCCTTCAAATCACTGTGGTGGGGGGGAAAGTTGTAAATCCAGTCCGCAAATTGAGTTGAAAGGTTATTTGTTGTTTCTAGAAGGTTTAGGGCAAGATTATGCATTCCCTCCATAGTTCCTCCAAGTTCTTGGAAATGTTGATATGTAGCGAACCGGTTTGGTGGCTGCTACTCCTGATGAGGGACTTCTTGCTCCTCCTCTTGGTCCTCATCCTCCTCCGGAAACTCCTCCTCGGGTTGGTGTTTCTCAACCTGCAAGTCATAAAGCACACGTCCTTCCTTGATAGAGAAAAGATAATTAGGCAAAGGAGCGGGGTAGAAACGCCCAGCTCTAGCAATATGCAGATAATAAACACAACCAAGTAGAGAAACCAACATGTTTCTCACCTAGCACCGACTGTAACTCACCTAGGTCGATGCCCAATGCATTAGCAAGAACGGTGATGACGCCTCCACAAGTGGTTGGTCCTTGACTTTGGTGGAATTGTTAATCCAAGTAGCGCACAAGTATTGCGCCCAAGTGAAGTGACAAGTTTTCATAGTTGAAAGCAGCTTTTGCGAGGAGTAAGATGTCCTCCTCATTGAGTCTTGTAAACTCATTGCGCGCCCGCAAGGTGTTAGCAATAACATAGAACAAAAAGCGAAAAGCAGGATGTTGAATATTCTTCCCTCTGCTAACTCTAGAAGTAAAGCTCATTCTATTATAGAAGTGTTCAGGGGAAGGTTACATGTTGGTAAAAGCTACACGCGGATCATTTTTGGGTAAACCAAAACAATTGCACTATTCATCAAGTGATAGAGAATACTTATTGTTCATGAGTCAGAAAGAAATTATATCCTCCCCATGCCATGCTTTGACGGTGCTTTGCAAAGAGCAAAGAAATTCAATGGTTAACCGGCGATAGGTTGGTGCATCATGGAATACAAAGTTTTGTAGGCTAACTCTATTGCAAAGTAAATTAAAATTATCAGAAATACCGAGTTGGTTCAAAGTGACGAGACAAGCCCACTTGGTTTCCTTGACTTCTCGGTTTTTGATCTTGTCGAAACGATTACGGCGGGCTTCGTTCTTGAATCGAATCCCCATGCGTTCCTGAGATATAGCCCGAGAAGAACTAGCTGCGGCAAGAGCACGTGTCTGGCTCCTTGTGTTCATCTTCTAAAAATAATAATAGAGACAAATAAATAACTTTTCGATCCAATAGTAATAGTCATAGCATAATCCTCATCATAGCACACTAAAGAATGTCCTAAACATATCAATCTAGGCAAGCTAATTATGGAAATAGTTAAAATATATGTCTCACCTTAGATTGATAATGACAATAGATCATAGATGAATTTGCAAAACGTAATTGGAGTATTGGAGGAGAAACATACCATAGATCACTTGTGTGCGAGGAATTTGAATGAAATTGAGCAGGGGTGAAGATCCCTTGATGTTTTGAGAGAGTTTGGAGGTAGAAGAGAGAAAATGGATTGTTTTTTGATGTTTTGGGTACCTCCCCAAGCGTTCAAGTGGTCGGAATACGATGACAACTATACAGTGGGAATACGATGTTCCGGCCGTATAGTTGGTCTGACGGCAAAATTTTAGGGTTTCTGTCTGATGGCTGTAACTATACGGCAATAACTATATGGCCGGATCTTTTGTTCCTGCTGTATAGTTGGTCGTCAAACCTTCTGTACTCTGGGATGAAAAATTGTCGATGGGTGACATAACTATACGGATGCAACTATACGGCGGGAATTTTTATTCCTGCCTATAGTTGGTCGTTAACCTTTCTATACACATCAAAAAATTACTATTTCTTCGAGAATTACTTTTTAGACTAAAACTTAGCAAAATACCTTGTTTTGACAGAAAAATGACTGACTAAAGTTTTGACTAACTATGGCATTTATAAAACCGGAATTTTTAGTACCGTTGAATCTCTTCCTCTCACTGGAGTTTTCTAGCACTCTTTATTTATATAAAACTTAAACTAAAACTTAAAAACTTAACTTAAACCTTTATTTCACATGGGTTGCCTCCCATGCAGCGCTCTTTTATGGCCAATAGCTTGACCTTGATATTGCTCACTTAGGCCATATGAGTGGAACACCCACTCCAAAGTAATTTTCCTTCAAAGTGATGGCCTCCTTATCATCTTGCTTGGCTTTCTTTTTCCCGGGGAAATGAATAGCAAAAGGATCCCGCGAAAGTAATTGAAACTTCATGTTCCCTTCATGAAAATTGATAAAATCCTTAACAGATCTTAAGAAAGGACGGCCCAATATGATAGGACAGTAACATCTTCAGGCATGTCAACAATAAAAAAATCAATAAGAGCAGGACATCTTTTAATGTAAACTAAAGTGTTTTCTTTAATGCCTACTGCTTGTTTATAGGTAGAATCTGCTAGATGTAATTTTAGTTCTGGCGTGGTGGTGGCACCGCAGATGCCATGGGTAGGCTTAAATTGGGGGCCAATGGATGCAAGTGGGATCCAGGGAGGGAAGGTGTAGATATTTCTTCACTCAGAACTCTAGAACTCAAACTTTATTCAACAATAATGGATCAACACTTGCTCCTCGATCTGTTTTAGCGAGAGGAAGAAGAAGCTAATACTAGTATAGAGTAAAAATGAATCGACCCCCTCCTCAGGATGCCCAGTCCATCCTTATAAATGAGTGGCTTGGTTCCTTCTATGGCTGACGTGGACAAGCATATTCGTGGAATATGCTTGTCCCAAACTAGTAACTCAGTGGGCTTCTTTTTGTGCCCCCTTCTATCGATGGCAAAGACACATAGTCCACCACATGTGAGCCTTGGGCGTGAGGACTGTCACCTCTGTGACCTTCTTCTACTCCTCTGCCGCTCTGTCTTTTATCTGTAGCGCTTGGCACCCTGCAGATTCCTGAGGAGATACATTGGCTAGTGTTGACTTTGGGGTTTGCCTTCTCCTTCTTGAGCAATCTTCCCTTGACTCGGCATCGTCTCGCATGACTCGTCTTGAACTTAACATGCACTTAAGATGCGTAATAGCAGTAGAACGACATAACACATATGCCAGCCGAGTCAGGTTTTAGCTACCTGACTCGGAATAAGTCGGACCTCATTCGGCCGACTCCTACATGACTCGTCCGGATCATACCTTGACCCGGATTAGACCATGAAGGCTCCTCCCTCTTCTTACTTATCTTGACCCTAACTGGGGTCATCCCCCCAACATTAGTCCCTGAAGCTGGTGCGGTCTAGTCGACGTCATTCGGCTAGATCACAGTAGTTTCTAGGTATTTAGTTTCTATGCTTATGTCTCCGACTCACTATTTAGTCGGTGCCTCTCTCGATTTATCTTTTCTTGAATCGCTCTCTTATTCCGAGGTATGGATCATTTATCGAGTCATTTATTCTTATCTGAGGCATCCCCTTAGCTTCTCTAGTAAGCTTTGTCCTACGTGTCTCAATCATTGCCTTTGTCTCATTTTTTGTACCGCTACAGTGTTCACTGACATTGCTACAGTGATTACTGCGGTGGTCATATCGACGCAGTGACTCTTCGATTGTCGCAACGGTCATGGCAGCCATATCTCCTCCTCCGCTGTGTGACCCTTCATGTGGCTCCAATCGTCGATCGCCAACGCACGATATTCGTGTTTTTGTGGTAACCGCGGCGCACTCGCGATCCCACTAACGCTCGCTGTGTGCGGTTATAAATTTAGGGAAAGGGGAAAGGGTTCGTTTACTTTCCCCATTCTCATCCTCTTCATCTTCCTTCTCGCGCCGCCGCCGCTGTGCTCCAGTTCACACGACCACGCCACCGCGCTCCAGTTCACGCGACCACGCTACTGTTATTTGGTCTCCTTTCGCCGTGCCTTGTCTCTGAATTAGTCCTCTGCTGCGGTTCTCTCGCTTCGTCGCCGATGTGCTCATCGTTGCTGCGACGGGGCCTTGGATTTCAAAACCGCTCCTCGCCGCCAGCGATTCTTCTTCGGTTGGCTCCTCCGACGAGCCGATGTCGAGCTCGCACAGCGGCGTCATTGTTGGAGATGAAGATCTCGTGGTGGGCCCAGAGCATGGTTCGTGGCAGGGATCCACAGTCACTCACTGAGAAATCAAGTGGCTCCGCAAGAATCGTCGAGTCCCTGCCAAGGTACAGTGTCGCTTACCCGGCAAGGAGTCCACCCCCATAGTCGAAGATGGTGAATATGTAGTTTTTATGTCTCATTTCGCCAGAGGATTCGGTCATCCTCTTAGCGACTTTGCCAAAGGTTTCCTAGAGTTATTTGGCCTTCAGCCCCATCACCTGCCGGCTAATGCCATTGCCTCTCTGTCAGCCTTTATTTCAGCCTTATAGGGATACTCCGGCCTCTGGCCTTCTATAGTAGTTTGGTCAAAGTTTTTCCAGATCCGAGACAACGTTGTGCCGGATAAATATCTCCATCCTTCCGAGAAATCTTTGACCCAGTGTGGGTATGCTTCCATCACACCCCGGAAGAACTCTCTGTTTTGCCGAGTCACATGCCTAGAGTCTTGCAAGAAGTGGCATAGATCATTTTTCTATGTTAAGAATACTGGCAAGGAGGATAAGATACGGCTCCCTGCCATCTCAGTTGGGACCCCTTCTAAACAAAATTGGAACTATAATCCGAAGAGAACTGATGCTCTTGCCGAGGCATTCGAGCTCCGAATCAAGGAATTGATTCGGGCGGGACTCCACGGCGAAGATTTGATGGCTGTTTTATTAGCAGCCGGATCTGCCCTTTCCAGCTGCGGTCTCATAAGATTTTCTATATGAGCGGTCCTCTGGATCCCAACCAAGTCTCCATGGTTGAGCTTGAAGATGCCCAGATTCAGAAACGCGTTCGAGCTATCTTCAAGACTGAAAGGGCCAAGGATTGGGCGTGGGGAAGGAAGCCCTTTTCCCGTGATAACCCCCCTCCACAGGTAACTCGAATTTGAGTTGTTCTATTAGAGTTATTTTCCTTGGATCCATTGATTATTTTGCTAATTTTCGTCCATCCTTTCTAGAGAAATTTGATGAACAATTTCAGAAGATACCGAGGTGCTCGCTCTTCCTTGGAGCGACGATTGCAGTACCCCGGACAATGGGGAACCAGATTCGGAGGAGTTTATCCCCAAACCCGAGGCTGCTCCTACTCGTACTCGGGGTAAAGCCTCTACCCGTGCCGACGAAGGTGACTCAGACGACGTCCAAATTCTTGAGGTGGTTGATGCGGTGCCTATATCTTATGCATTCCCGGCTCCTTCTTTCCCAGCTAATCCGGCTGGCCAGGTGCACGAGGCCGAACCCCTTGCCTCCGAAGATCCCGCTCCGTCGAATAAATGTGCTACTTCGAATGATCCCTTGGATGTATCTCCCAAGAAACGAATCAAGATATTCGCCCAGAAGCCTCCGAAGCGGAAAACGATGCCCGAAGTTTCTACGTAAGTTCTCTTGTTCGTTCTAACTTGTATTTCTTGTTTCTCTCTTTCTGTTTCTGATTTGGTTTTTATTTTTACTTTGGCAGCCCCTCTGTCTGCTAAGCCAAGTGGTCTGGGTATGACCTCGCATGTTATTTGTCCGTCCTCGCCATCGCCTCAAGGGGATGTTCCAGTTTCAAGCCCTGTTCGCAATGATCCTCCTCTCATGTCGACTAACAGCCCATCTCGGCAAGATGAGGCCGAGGTAGCCCCTGGTGATGGTGCTGATGTTGCTATGCTGGACCATTCAATTGATCCGATAACTTCTTCCGAGGTTCCCAAGTTTGTCCCCGTCGAATCTACTCCTGCCGAAGTTCCTGCTACTTTGGTTCCTGTCGAAGTTGTCGCTACTTCGGCTCCTGCTGAAGCTTCTACCCCTTCTGCTCCTGAAGTTATTGCTCCGAGTTTAGTTCATCCCCCTAAGTCATTGCATGTCACCGAAGTACCCACCAAGACCAAGAAGGATGGCGCTGCCAAATCCAAACCGGCTTAGAAAGTTAAACCTTGTTCTTCTCAGCCGAGCATCGTCGATATGCTTCATAAGGGAGCCTCTGTCGCTAAACCTGGATCCAGCCACCTAGATCCGAGTCAAGATTTGCTTAAAACACATCTAGCCACCTAGATCCGAGTCAAGATTTGCTTGATTCAGATCTTTTTAAGTTTTAGGTTCGAATATTCAGCCACCTAGATCCGAGTCGAGTTTTACTCGGCTTGGTTCTTGTATGTCTAACTTTGAACATTTTTCTTCTTTATGACGCTGGGTGATTTCAGGTTGCTCATAATCGGCACACCGTCGAGTTTCAAAAATTGCTCTTCGCTCACAGGAAACTATATGTAAAATATGACAAAGTAGTGCCTATTCTGAAGAAAACAGGTTGGTTAATTTTTGTTTTCCTTGAAAGTCTTTGGTCCGGATTTTTGTTTCCCCACTGACCTCTGATTCGTCTTTGTTCAGCTGAAGTTGATACACAGAATACTGCACTGAGGAGTAAAATTTCCATCCTTGAAGGTGAGTCGGCTACCCTCTACTTATTCATTTATTTTCTCTTCTGAATAATTTCCAAGTATCTTATAGTACTCTACCCTCGGCTCAGCCGAATTACAAAGCTTTGCAGCTTCGCATCAAGAGTGCATATCCATACCTGATATGATGTTGCATTTTTTAGAGCAAGCAGGGACTCATTCGGCACAATTGAAGGAGAAGGACGATGAGATAACTCGGCTTCGCGCCGAGGTTGAGTCTTTGAAATCGTCCGAGAAATCTGAGCTGGAGAAAATTGATCAGGAGTTCTCCGAAGAGAAGAATCGGCTAACTCTCCAGATTCAGAAGAACAAGGAACTTCTCGATGTGACCAAGTTAAAGAATAAGTCCATGGCAGACGAAATTACTCGGTTCGAGAAGAAAAGAGTCGGCTGGTCCGAGGATCCTCAGAAGATGCTGCGATATATCTAGCGTAAGCTTATTGGCCGATCTTTTTCCCTTGTAGTTATTGGCCGAGTTATTTTTTGCTCGTTGCTCATCTTGATTTATGTGATGCTTTGCATTACAGATCATTTTCCGGAATCCGAGCCCATGAGTAACAAGGTCGTGGTCAATGCCCGTGCCCGCCGAGGTGTCCCCAATATTCCTGGTCAAGATTATTCCATTGAGGATTTCCTGGTTGCTGTTGCTGGCGCCATTGAACCGATGAAGATCATGGGAAGAGATTTGGTGAAAGCGGCCATTCGAGTCTTCAATGTGCTCTGGCTGAATGAACCAAAGATTACCAAGGTCCAAGTACTTGTGGCGAAACTGATGAATTCTCAAACTCAGTTGAACCTTTGGAGAGAATCAAATGTGCGAGCTGGGGCTGACATGGCGCTTACTGCAGTTCTATCATGGTATGATGATATCTCTCTTGATATATTGATGAACTTGCGTACTGGTTCTCCTTGGATCGAAGACCCGGACCACATCACTCGCCGCTAAGACCGTGCTTATCAACTTATCGAGTATGCCAACGTGCATCAATGGAACAAGGGGCCGAGTTTTCTCTCAGACGAGGCCGAACAAAATGTTGAGGTTGTTGAGGACGATAATTCTGAAGGAGAGTCCGACAATGAATATGACTCGGATGAAGATTCCGGAAGTTCGGATGAGTCAAGTGATGGTTCGGGGAAAAGCGCTGAAGCTCGGTCTTCCTCCAAGGGAACTGAAGCTTCCCAAGCCCCTGGCAGAGCTTCACGTAAAGCATCCAATACTCAAGTTATTCCGGTTACTTCGGTCCATGCCAAGGTAACTTTCGTGGAGGTTCAGGTAACCTCAGAGAGCCATGCTCCTGAAGTTGTTACTTCTAGAGAAGCCGAGTTGCCCTCAGTTGTAACCGAGATATCTACTTTGGAAGCCCCTGCCGCTGTGACTACCATCTCTCCTCCTGTAGATGACCCGACTGTGGCCACTGCTTGAGCTGGAAAACTTTTTACTTGCTAAGTCCCCGGTATGTCGGGCGTATGTTGTTTTAAGACAATCTGCCCCTTTTCGTACTGTGTGATCTGTATAACTTCGAGATCTTTCAATATGTTATGCCAATCGTTAAGCTGTTACCATTTTGTGTGAATCATTCAGTGTGTATCACCATTTGCAATTTCTAATTCGTAGGTTCGAAACAGATATATTTGACTATCCGGGTTTTTTAGAGATTACGAGCGATGTTTGAAGATGAGCGTTTGGGTCAATATACCACAGTAGTCCTACAAAAGATAATAGAACATGAGTCGGCTTGCGTATAGTTCAATCCATAGTCGCTTTTCATGTGTTTGATTTTCCATTGGCTCTTATCTCGCTTATCATGAAGTCGTCCTCTAGACAACAATAAGTCAGAGATTTGGCCTCCGGTGTCAACACAGTACTAATTCGAATTGAGGATTGAACATCTAAGCCATCCAACACATCAAATATATAACACAAGGATAAATAATGCAGGGCGGTCCCCGAGTTACTGCTCGTGTTGCCGAGGTCTCATTCATTGATTCATTTCCAATACATCAAATATATAATATAGTAATAAATAACATGGGGCAGTCCCTGAGTCACTGCTCGAGTTGTCGAGGTCTCATTCATTGATTCATTTATGATATACAAAGCCAACATATAATAATACAAGATACAGTACACTTCTTCTATGTGTAGAATGGACGAAGTAAAGATACATTCCATGGTCTTTTTGGCTCGTCTCCGGATTTGTCCTCCTTATTCTTATCTAGTGCTTGAGCATCTATAAGATAATATGTATCATTATGCAGTGCTTTTCTCATGATGAATGGGCCCTCCCATGGAGGTGACAGCTTATGTATGCCGGCTATGCGCTGCACGAGCTGAAGGACTAGATCTTCCTCCTTAAAGACTCAGTGGTTTACCTTGTTTCTATGGTAGCATCTGAGGTCTTGTTGATAAACAGATAATCTAGATAATGCAAATTCTCTTGCTTCTTCTAATAAGTCAATTTCATCTTGCCTAGATACTTCATTTACCTCGGCACTTGTGTATTGGGTGACTCTAGGTGAATCGTGCACTATGTCAGCTGGGAGCATAGCTTCTGCCCCATACACAAGAAAAAATGGGGTGTATCCCATTGATCTATTCGGGGTGGTTCTTAAACTCCATAGCACGTCTGGAAGTTCCTCAATCCAAGAACCTGCTGACCTTTGGAGTGGCTCTATGAGCCGAGGTTTTATTCCGGATATTACAAGTCCATTTGAACTTTCCACTTGTCCATTTGACACTGGATGTGCTACTGACGCAACATGAAGTCTTATGCGCTTATCTCGGCATAATCAAGCAAAAGATCCTTCAGCAAAATTTGTGCCATTGTCTGTAATAACACTGTGTGGGTATCCATACCTCAGAATAATATCTTTGAGAAATTTTACTATTGTAGGCCCTTCACATTTTCTTATTGGCTTTACCTCTATCCATTTCATGAACTTGTCCACCATGACCAAAATGTGAGTCATGCCACTGCGAGCCGGCTTAAACGGACCTACCATATCTAGGCACCATACGGAGAATGTCCAAGTTATTGGTAATATTTTTAACTCGGAAGAAGGCATATGTATTTTGCTGGCATATCTCTGGAAACCATTGCACCTTGCTACCAATTATTTTTGCTTCCTTTAGCGCACTTGGACAATAAAATCCGTGTCGGAATGCTTTGGTGGTGGTGCTGCGTCAACGTGGAGTGCTTCGTCGGGAAACCTCAAGAGCAAGGTATGATGTAGCACAACAGCAAGTCTTCCATCAGTAAGAAACCGAGGTTATCGAACCAATAGGAGGAAGGAAACGTCTCAAAGGTGTTGCAAGCAACGTGGAAACCTGCACAACACAAACTCAAGACTTTGCCCCAACTAACAGTGAGGTTGTCAATCTCATCGGTTGCTGTAACAAAGGATTATTTGTATGGTGTGGAAGGTGATGATGGTTTGTAGCAAGTAAACAGTAACAGTGGAAGATGTATCAATGGTAAAGATTGGACCGGGGTCCATAGTTCACTAGAGGTGTTCTCCTTAGATAAACAAACATGGCATGCAGGGTAAACAAATTACAGTAGGGCAATTGATAGGACCGAACAAGGAAAAACAATGCAATACTAGACATAAAGATCCTATGAGATTCGATTAGGCAATACAACAAGATACATAGACCGGCATACAACTGCATCTATGACTACAAGTCCACCTTTGGGTTATCATCTGAACCCCCTCCAGTATTAAGTTGCAAGCAACAGACAACTTCTTTAAGCAAAGTGTGTAAGGTAAACAATCCACTTGTTCCATGAACAAGAGACCATTGTTTTCTCCCTAGTGGCAACATCACATCTACAACCTTAGAGATTTTTTTCACTTCCCTTAGCTTAAATAGAGGCATGAACCCACTATCAAGCATAAATATGATAGAATCACTAGCAACTACTTGGCCAAGATAGCTACTAACAACGGAGAGCATGCAAGATCACAAACAACACAGATATGATAGAATCAATAAGACAAAACCATTAATGAATCTGACATAGTAATCTCAATATCCATCGGATCCCTGCAAACACAACATGCATGATTACAAATAGATGAGATCTTGATCATGAACAGAGCTCACAAGATCTAGACATTAAAGCACAAGGCGGAGATACAACCATCTAGCTACTACATGCACCCGTAGTCCAAGGTGGAACTAGTCACGCTTCATACCGGAGGCTGGCATGATGAAGAAGAAGGCCTCCGGGATGATCTCCCCTCTGGCAGGGTGCCGGGAAGAGCTTCGGATCCCCCGATCTAGGGATGATGGTGGCGGCGGCAACATACGGTTTCGTGGAATATTGATCGGGTACTTAGGGATTAGGCATCGGGGGCTTCTTATAAGCAAAGAGGAAAGGCTGGGAGGCGGCCAGGGGGCCCACACCCTTCCTAGGCGCAGCCTAGGGTGGGCCCGTTCCTGGGGGGTGCGGCCGCCATGTGGCGCCCCTCCGTCTCTCCTCTGGACTCCGTGTTCTCCTCGGTGAAATATTGACTTTGGCTTTTGTCCCGTCCAATTCCGAGAATATTTCTTTACTAGCTTTTCTGGAACCAAAAAAAGCAGAAAATAGGAAACTGGCACTGTGGCAACTTGTTAATAGTTTAGTACCAGAAAACATATAAAAAGCACCTCAAAGTGTGGACAAAGCAAAGCAAAGTAGATACTAAACAAGCATGGAACATAAAAAATTATAGATATGTTTCTGAATAATCATTTGGCCACAAGGGCTCTGGATGAGGCATGGTGCCCACATTCCCCTTGATGTATGTCCAAAAGGATTTCTTGTCCTTTCATCGGGCTAACACATTTTTGCAGAACATTTGTTATGCTTCTCTTATAAAGTTCATTGTTTATTATTGTGTAAGCCTTTGCCCTTCTTACTATCTGCTTAGCAAGGACCTCATCATTCAGTAGGGTCTCATATTTGAGGAATAGAAATATTGGTTGTGCCCATTCTGGCATGTCGTGCGCCAGGGCAACTATTTCATTAATTTCCATCACGTCTCCCAACATATTTTCTGCTGAATTCTCCCAATCAGTCCTCGGGTTCGCCGAGTCAGTCCCCGGGTTATTCGGCTCATTTCCCTTATCAATTTCCATTGGGACAAATTTGGATTTTTTATCTAACGAGAGACAAATTGATTCGGACTCTAGGGATATTATGATTGGTGGATTTGACAGGGTATCTACAGCGTCGTTTTCTGCTCGAGGTATATGATGAAATTCACACCCATCGAAATAACCACTAATCTTTTGTACATGAAACCTATATAAGTCCATGTTTGCATCCAATGCATCCTAATTTCCTGATACTTGATGGACTACAAGGTCCGAATCACCGAAGCATAGAATCCGACATAAGCCAATTTATTTCGCCATTTTTAGGCCATGGACAAGCGCCTCATATTCGGCTACATTGTTTGATGCAGCAAAGTGTATTTGTAACACATACTTCAGTTGATATTCCTTTGGAGAGGTTAATACTATTCTTGCTCCCAACCCATTTCTTAGTTTGGATCCATCAAAATGCATCGTCCAATAGTTCGGATCAGGCAGCGGGAGTTCATACTGCATTTCGTCCCAATTGAAAAAAAGTCGGCCACTACCTGAGATTTGATTGCATCTCGCCTATAAAATTGCGGAGCATAAGGGGATAACTCAATTGCCCACTTTGCCATTCGGCGGCTTGCATCTTTGTTGCTCATTATCTCGGCTATTGGTGCCTCGCAAATCACTTTTATGGGGTGTTCCTCAAAATAATGCTTGAACTTTTTAGCAAACATAAACACTCTATAAGCCATTTTCTGGTAATGTGGATAATTTTGCTTCGAGGCGGACATTACCTCTCTTAGGTAATAAACTGGCCTTTGTACCAACTTACCTTCCTCATCACGCTCGACAAGTATCACAGTGCTCATAACTCGGTTTATTGCAACTACATAGAGAAACATAGGCTCTTTTGATAGTGGCGAGGCTAAAATTGGTGTTGTGGCCAACATCTTTTTTAACTCATGGAAAGCGTTATCAGCCTGAGGTGTCCTGGTAAATTTATCGGATTTTTTATTAACTGATACAACGGAAATGCTTTTTCACCTAGCCGACTCACAAACCGACTTAAATATGCGAGGCATCCAGTAAGTTTTTGCACATCATTAAGGCACTTCGGCAGTTCCATCCTTTCAACTGCCCAAATTTTAGTCGGATTTGCCTATATGCCTCGGCTAGACACAAGGAAACCGAGTAACTTTCCGGCTGGTACACCAAAGGTATATTTTTCTGGGTTAAGCTTCATTCGGAATCTTCTTAGATTTTCGAATGTCTGCCAGATATCTTCTAGGAGTGTATGAATCTCTTTGGTTTGTATCACCACATCATCAACATATACTTGAACATTTTTTCCAATCTGATCATGCAAACATTTTTGCATACACCTTTGGTACGTGGCTCCTGCATTGTGTAGGTTGAATGGGATGGTACAATAGCAATAAGCCCCATACGGGGTGATAAATGCAGTTTTTATTTGATCAGTCGGGTTTAATGGTATCAGTTGGAAGCCAGAATACGCGTCTACAAATGATAACAATTCACAACCTGTGGTTGAATCAATAACTTGGTCTATTCTAGGCAAAGGAAAAGGATCCTTGGGACACGCCTTGTTAAGGTTCATGTAATCAATGAACATTCGCCAAACGACAGCTACGTTCGGATCATCCTTCTTCTTTTCAACCAACACCGGGTTAGACATCCAATCTGGATGAAGTACTTCCATAATAAACCCGGCTGCAAGGAGCCGATCTATTTCATCCCCTATGATTTTTCTCCTGTCTTCGGCGAAGCGGCGGAGAGGTTTCTTCATCGGCCTTGCTCTTGGCCTTACATGCAAAGAGTGCTCAGCCAACTCCCTCGGTACTCCTTGCAGGTCTTGTATATACCATGCAAAGATATCCCGATTCTCATGGAGGAAGTTGGTAAGCTCGCTTTCCTATTTATCATTCAGGCCGGCACCAATGGTGATGATGCGCTCTGGATATGGATCATCAATATGGATTTTCTTTGTATCCTTAGTCGGTTGGAAGGACACACTTCCATGTGGGTTAGCAAGTGTCGGCATGTTAAGCTGTGCCAACTGGGCCAGAACTGCGACCTCCTGAATTCTTTTTTTCTCCCTTGCGATCACCAAATACTCGGCCAAATTTGACCCGATCGAGGCACACTCTATCGATCTCCTGTAATATCCGGCTACTGTGATTACTCCTTGTGGTCCTGGAATTTTCATCTTGAAGTAACCAATGTGATAGCTAGCGATGAATTTAGACAATGTCGTCTGTCCGAGTAATGCATGGTAACAACTTTCTAGATTCACCACCTCAAACTCCAAATTCTCTGCTCTGCAATTCTCCCTTGTGCCGAATAAGACGTCCACTCTAACTTTCCCAATGGGCTCGCAGGACAGTCCTAGGACTATCCCATGAAAAGTTGTCTTGGTCGATTGCAGCATATTCAGAGAGATGCCGAGTTTGTGCATCGTATCCTTGTACATAATGTTGATGCTGCTGCTGTTATCCATTAGCACCTTTGAAAATTTCACATTGATACTAGGTCCGACAAACATTGGGTCCAGAACTAAAGCATATGACCCGGGATTTGGCATGATCTTGGGATGATCCCTGATGCTCCAAGTTCTCTCTTGATCTGACCAGTACATATACCTCGGAATTGCTGGCATAAACGCATTCACTTCCATATGTCGGCATTGTACGCTCTGTCTGTCTTGCTGTTCTGTGGTGAATACACAGTATGACTGATGGTGCTCTCTGTACTCATTTCATCCATTATTACCGGGGTTGCCTCTGCCATCTTGGCCTTGATTCGCCACATGTTGAACCATATCCCTCCGGTCATGATTTTCATACCTCGGAGGTGGTGGGGTAGCATCAATAGTTGCACGTTTCCTCCTATAAGCCGTGGTTGCTGTGAATGGTGCAGTTGCTTCTGTGGCGCCTGCATTGCCGCTGAGTTTCCCATTGCATTCTTCATCCAGGCACACTGACAATTTCTGTGGTTGGCGGGTTTTGCCAGGTTCAGCGTGTGGAACTTACATGGTTGATCCAGCATTGACTCAAACATGTACTTCGGCCTCTCCTGCCATTGCTTCTTCTATTCAGGAGTCCATTGCTTATTCCCATCATTCCTCGGTGTCCATTGCTGAGGACTGTTTTTCTGGCGCTTGTTGCTTCCCACACCCGGCTGATCCTGAGTCATGGCTGCGACCTGATTCAGACTATACCTATAATCCGACATGTCATCCTTCTTCTACCTCGTAATTCATTCCGCTTGGATGATCCTGCGCTATCACGAGCGTAATGGACATGCTTCTCATGATGTTCCGCCGACATAAGCTCGGGCTTAGTCGGATCACCCAATGCATATGAGTCGGCTATTCTGATTGTCTTGGCCAATGTAGTCGGCATATCTATTTGTAGCCTTTGCCATAACACACTTGCATATATGCACCCTTGTGCAAACCAAGCAATCGCTTGTGATTCAATCACTCCTTCCCAAGAGTTTCTGAGGTTACACCATCGTGTCAGGAATTCTCTATCGGTCTCATTCGGTATCTGCTTGCACATGGGAAGTATCCTATCAATATAACGTAGTATAAAGAGAGCTATTTCATGGATCTTGGTCACAATAAAAAGAATCCAATAATGATCTATCAACTAAATGAGTTTATTATAGAATCACGTATAATAAAGGTTGTTAAGATGATTTATACGATGTGTCGGTATCGTTTTCATCTTTAGTTGGGAGTGACTGCTTTGCTAATCTCTCCTTTTATCCTTCTTAAAGGAGACAAGCACATATTACCGTGCTAGTTGTTGAGGCCTATTCAGTATCTTGTATGTGCTGGTGAAGGTAATGACAAACATCTCCTCAAAGTCCAGCCAACAATTGATACTACCTGCGGGTAAGTTATTCAGCCACACCCTGGCTGGTCCTTCCAACATCTGAGGTACATATCTCACAGCCCATCTCAAATTTCCCCCAGCAATTTTCACTATCGTGGCATAATCAATCAACCAGTATTGTGGTTTGGTACTTCCGTTATATGTTTTTGTGCATCTGGCTAGCCGGAAGTTCGGCACAGGTGGCTCGCTCATAATCTGGGGCCCAAAACATGCCGGACCAGGAGGACCTTGTTCTTCTAATAATTCGGCCCGGTACAACCTATCAAGTTTTAACATCGCATCATTCGGCGGAAAATTTCTGTATGCAGCTCTTTCTTCCACCGCATGGTGGTTTTGCCCAGCAAATTCGGCATTCTCCATTTCCAAATAACCATCATTGTATATGTTCTATACCGGGTTCTGTGGAACATGTCCTACATCCCTTCCTTGCCGGGGTTCATGCCTCAGCTGATGATCTTGCGGGTGATAATGTCTCCCTTCAGCCAGGTTATTATTCTTGAGATTTCCCCTTCCGAGATTCCCATTCTCTCTATTGCCACGGCCGAGGTTTCTATCACCACTGTTACCTCAGCTTCCATTGCCTCTATTTTCATTTGCTTTTCCGGCCATTGCCTGATCACATGGAACAATATGTTTGTTCCTTTTCCCGAGGTGACTGCCTTATCTTTTAGCAATCCATTTCCGGGTGAGGATGTCGCGGCAGCTGATAATGTCAGGGCAGCTCCAGCCGAATGAACCAAACGCAAACCTCCCGGCTTTGCCGGGTTAGCTCTCATTATCTCCTCATTCTGCTGGTTCGCGATGCGCACCAGCTCATTCACTCTTTATTGTTGCTTTTGTCGAGCCTCCCCGGTTAATCCCTCCAACTCTAAGGCTGCGGCTTTTGCCACCCTGAGGTTCTTTGTCGGGTACTATATCTCGGCAGCCCCGGGTCAGTCGAATCACCCTGTTGAGACTCATGCTCTTTGTTAATATCACTAAGGAGGTTCTTTCCCTTCATTCTCAGATCAGCCATCTGAGTAGGAGCGGTGTCCAGCTTATTTGCCCTAGCATATTCTCGCAAGGTCCTATTAAAGGACTCCTGCAGTGCAAATACTTTCTTAGCCTGTTCTAACATTCTCAACCTAGTCTCTTCTAACTCGGCATGTGCATTTGTCGGGTTTACAATAGGTGCTACAAGTGTCGTTAGGCTATCTATGGCTACGTGCAAGATATTATCCGGCCTTTCAAGAGGTGGCCACCTTACTCTAGCTGCCTTGGGGGTTACCTCGTGCACCTCGGGTGCATTTGCTGTAGACGGATCTGCTGCTTCCTGCTTTGCGGCTAATGGCTTGGCCATTGCCGGATTTGCCGTCGCCAGGTTCTTGCTTGGTCCGGCTCCTGCTCCTGCTGTTGGTTCTGGCGCTGTCATCATCACCTCGACGCTGCCTGCGGGGCGAGCATTATGTAGGCCGCCTGCAGCGCTGAGGGGAGGTTCTCCCGCGAGGATGACTCGGCGTGGGTACACTACTAGGAAAATGGCCTTTAGTGGCGCACCTGGAAACATCATCCGTGGCGAACTAGCAGTGCGCCACGGGCCTTGCGCTACGGCTATCTCTCAGCCGTGGCGCACTTCCTAGTGCGCCACGGTTGTGTAGACACAAGCGTAGCGCACCTGCTAGTGCGCCACAGATGTTTGGGAAGGTGCGCTACCCCTGGGATCTTCTGTGGCGCACTACTGTAACACCCTCAGAATCGGACCTATGCAAGTTTTAGCGAAACCCGCCAAACCCGCATAGAAACGATTCAAAGGTGCCCACCAGGCACTTTCGTGCGGTTGGAAAACGAAGTAATAACATTTCACAACAGTCCTCGATGGGACCCACAGAACAGATATATATATAACGGCGACTCCATGAGTCAAGAATACAAATATAATATACAAAGATCCAAATCACCTTGAAAACGATAGAGCGTCCAGCTACGGACAAGATGCAAATGGGGCTAAGAGCCCTGAAGAATAACCAATGGCGTCCATAACCCTGCCGTGCCAAGCGGAAGGGTAACCCCGCTAACGGCGTCGATCTCAAAACCTGCTTAAACAAAGGGTGCCGACAAAGGGCAAAGGAAAAAGAAGGAGTCAAGATCGAGGCCAAGACAGCGAGACTAGAATTCGCGGTCCTCGCCTACATAGGTATGGTGGACTGAAGCGGCAGCGGCAGCATGCACTAAACAACCTATAGAGACTCGATACACCGGCGATTATCAGAGAGGGGTGAGAATGACCTATCCGGATCCAACCTGAAGCTAACACCAAACAAACCCATCCTGGTGTTTCCCCCTCGAGACCAAACGAGGAAGTCGACCGAGGAACTCACACCGTTGGCAGTTTTACTTATTCAGTTATCGTTGCAGTAATTACTAGTCAGGTTTAGATAATCATCCTGATAAAATAAGCAGTGGGTCATTTAGTTAACCATTCCGTTATAGTTGCAGCAATTACTAATCAGATACAGATGTCATGGGATAAACCCAAAACCCAGCAGTTGTTGGTACTTTTATTCAGCCAATCCGTTGTAGTTGCAATACTTACTAGTCAGGTACAGTGGTCGCAAGCGACAAGCCAAACAAGAAATTGTGGGCAGTATTAATTATCCATTCCATTATAGTGAAGCTGATTACTAGTCATTATAAAGTCAAATTTATAGCAATAAACTTTAGTTATGCTTGTCTATGATCGAGATACTGTGCTCCAAGTCGTCCATATCCGCGGACACGGCTTTCAGAAAGTTTTACCCGGCCGGGGTGCACCAATAGCAACACACGCTCGATCAACCTCGGAAAAACCAAATCAAAACCCAACGAGGCTTTCACGACTGAACAATCACAGGATTCAGAAATATTTCAGGGGGCCACCCCTCAAGTAGAATCCGCAACGAAGCCGGCCGGCTCCGAGACGGACTTAAGGTTGTGGGGACGGCTGTGAACGACTGGGAACCCGAAAGTGTGGCTGGGCTTGTCGACACCGCGGAATCGTGCCACGATCCTAAGCGATGCAGTGCTCCTCGCACAATTTAAATACAGAAAGTAGCATGGCATAAGTACAGGATCGTAAATAAAACCTCAAACTAGTTTGTGGCCCCAAGAAATAAGAATGAATCAAGCTCTGGCTCAGGGGGGTCCCATATACCTCCCGGATGTGGATAGCGCGATAAATCAAGGAACAGTTATCAAGTACTCGGGGTCTTACGGGACACAAGTGGGCGTTCGGAAACCAAATGTTATCTATCACCCACCGATGCCTCTGCTTATTTCAATTTTAGTTGTTAAACAGAAATTAAAGTGAGCGATAAGTAAAACTATGATCAACTCCATCATCAACATGCGGCAATACATCAACAACTGTGGCACTTGACAACACGCAACAGCACTTGAGCAAGCGACTACGACGCGCAAGTCCAACCATCTACCAAACAACAGGGAATAGGGTGTGTCCAAGGCAATATACGGCTGCAAGGGATCTCACGGGTACGGAAACTAAAGCATCGCAACATAGATAGCAATAGATCAATAGGAGGGAATAAAGACTATAAAAGTAAGATAGGTAGAAAGGGGGAGATGCTCGCCTGAAAACATTGCCGAAGGTTCAACCGAAGATCGGGTGGACACTCGCATCAACTCAACGGCCTTATCCGCGAAGAAGCAAAACACTAGAATAAACACCGGATGCAATATTTAATACAATGGCAGAAGATCGGCATGATGCATGCATGATGTATGGCATGGCAAAGATGCGATGCAATTAGGTCATATTAAGTGGAACCGGGGTCCCGACAATTATTTAGATGGTTCAAGTTGTTTAGAACCCCCGCAATTTAAATGTTGTCTTAACAAGGCAAAATTATAGTATTGGTTCGCTACACAAGTTTAAATGAGGCCAATATAAGGCTAGATTTGCCCGCATATGGGCCCCATATTTAATTAGAGGTGAATCGGCATAAGGCCCCCAAACCAAATGATATGCATGCGAGATGACAATTAAATATGCAACAAGTTGATATCATTTATAAAATAGGGTATCGAGGAAAAAGGTTCACACATTAGGGTTTGGCGATCTTGGGTTCTGGGGTTCGGGGTCGGTCTCAGGGTCCAGGGTTCGACGGCCTTGGTCCGGGGGTTCGACGGGATCGGAACGGTCTCGGCGGGCTCGTTCTCGCATCCGGGCAGGACTTGCGCGCGTCGGGGCGATCGGATTCTTCCGGTCGGTGCCGTCCTTGTCATCGCGAAGGTCTTGTCGGTCCCACGGGTCGATCTTGCCGCTATAGGGTCTTGTCGCGCCCGCCGTCTTCGGGTTCGGGTAGCAGATCTCGGCGTCCCGTGACGAAGGTCTTGATGGTGCCGCCTTCGTTTGTCGATGTCGGTCTTGGGCGAGTCGGTTACCGGGGTCTCCGGATCCGAGAAGAAGATCATGACGGTTCGGAGAACGGCCTTCGGGGTCCTGCGAGAGAGCTTGGCGTTCTGCGGTCTTCGGTTCCGCGTGGCAGATCTTGTGGATCCGTGGTGGAGGCCTCAGCGTCCCGTGTAGAAGATCTTGTACGGTTCTCTGTCGTTGGCGTGGTGGTACTGGTTTCGTTATCTGATGGTGGCTTGGATTGGCAACGAGCTGGCACTGACACACCTAGCGTGCGTCTCCGATGGAACCTGCGCAGCAACTCCTCATGGAGCCCAAGGCATGTAGGGACACGGTCGGCATGCAACAAAGGCACCCGACGCTGAGACAAAAGAGGTGGCAGACAAGACGATCGGCGACAGGCGCAAAGGGGCGAGGAAGATGGGCCACGACCGCGGCGGTGCACGCAGGCGGAGGTCGCTGCGGTGGCTCGCTGAACCGGCAAGGGAGGCGGGCACGTCGCGCTGGGGACGCCCTCGCTGCAGCAGACCGACACGAAGAGCTCGGAGGCCGCGCGGCCTGGCAGGGGCCCGCCGAGGCAGTCTTGGGCCAGGGCGGCTCAGCGGACGAGGAGACGACGGCGGTGAGGCGGCTCTGTCGGCGGGGACGGCGGAGCGAAGCCCGGCGGCGGCGGAGAGCAGAGCCGAACGGGCGGGCGTCTGGTGAGGCGCAGGCACGCGGATGCGGCCGGGCCGCCGGAGAGGCGGGCGAGGCCGGGCGCTGGCGGAGGGCGCGGCACCGCGGACGGCGAGGTCGGGCCGGGCCGAGGAGAGCGGGGTTGGTGCGCTGGGAGATGCCGCGGGCGGCGACGGCGGGTGGCGTGTCGCCGGGGAGCGCTGCGTGGGAGGTGGACGGCGGAGCGGCGAGCGAGCGGAGGCGGGCGGCCGCGGCGGCGGCGGCACGGAGCTTGGGGAGCGGAGCAGGTCCGCAGGGATGGGGCGAGCTGGCGGTGGCGGTAGGGGCGGCCGGCGCGCGACGGCGGCCGACGGGAGGACGCGCCGACGGGGTCTGGGAGGGAGGAGCTTGCAGAAGAGGTCGGGGCGGGACGCGGCTCGCGCCGGAGAGAGAGGGGCTCCGCGCGCGTGGGGAAGGAGAGGTGGGGCTGTGGGGCCCAGGGGCAGGCGTGGCGTGGGCGCCTGTGCGTGAGTGTGTGCGTGCTAGCGTGTGGGGGCAGGTGGGTTGTGGTGTGTGGGGAGAGAAAAGAGTGGGGTGAGAGAGGAGGGGTGAGGTGGAGCGATCTGGTTGGGTGGAAGGAGAGGAGAGGGTGAGGTGTCATCCACTGATTGGCCCGGGTGATGTGGCTGGGGGAGTGTGGGTAGGTTAGTTGGTGAACTTAGGATTTAGAGGGGCGGTTAGTTGGACCGATTTAATTTCTGGGGCGGTCGTTCGGGTCAATCGGCCCGTTCGACTGCCCCGCCCAAAATAATTTAATATTTTTATTCGATTGCGACGAACTTTGTAAATAGTTTTTGACAAACAAAATATCCGGCAGCATCCGGGGTTTTTGGCGTTTGAATAAAGACGAGGCGTGTGGAAAACAAATCGGGCTTTGCAACAAATAGTTTTAAGCAAACAATGCATGATGATGACGATGCAATGCACAAATTCAACGCAACTTTCTAGTAGTGGTTTTGCGGGATGCCACAACTACCTAGTGCGCCACTAAGCTTCCATAGTGCGCTTTAGGTGTAGTGCGCCACAGAAGGTAGACCATGTGCACCACAGATGTATTTTTTGTTTTTTTTTTAATTTCCGAGCCAGATTATATACAATACAGATTATATACAATATTACAGCAGATATACACACACATATACAAGATATACAATTATATATATAAATACTCAATATGAAAAACAAGATTGAAACAAATACATATAGATAAGTCTCATACATGAATACATAGTATAAGTTACATTGTTTCGATCATGTTACAAAGTAGTAGTTGGTGACATGCGAATACATGTGTCGATCGAACAAGTTAGAGCTCGGAAGCTCGCCTAGACATCTAAACTAGCTAGACACAAACGCGGGATAAATAAGCAAAGAAGATAAGCATGATCACCGCCGCGACGAAGGTGTAGGTCTTCATCCGGTTCCTTGTCCTAACTCCCGCTAGATAGCGCGTGTATCTAGCTTCCGCCTCCGCCATAGTGTTGTACCCTTTGTAGCTATTGCCGCTGAAACGGTGCACCTGTCTCCGGCAGTCTTTCCAATCATCGTAGACTCCGGGAACCCGTCCCTTGTACACGACGTACCACGTCATCTATAAGTTGACAATAATAATTAACCGATGATTGAAAAAAACATATATAATTAAAGTCGCATATGAAGATACACTTATAGAAAGTACTCCTAAATCAAAAAGACCAAACTCAAAAAGCATGCCTCATATATAACTAGGTTGTTCGACACAGGAATATGCTACGATGGAACTGTTCGCCAAGTAGGATGCACAACACCGGACTGCATAGCACAAGGCGAACAATCCCATCGCAAAGACATTCACATATAGTGTGCCACGACATTTCAATCATCGGCATTATTCTCGAAAAGACCAAAGTAACTCAAAAGCATGCCTCATATATATACATAGGTCGTTGGACACGAATATGCTACGATGGAACCGTGACGCCAAGTAGGATGCATTAACACTGACTTGTGCATAGCACAAGGCGTACAATCCCATCGTAGCACATTCACATATATAGTGTGCCACGACATTTCAATCATCGGCACTATTCTTGAAGAAGACCAAAGTAGCTCGAAAAGAATGCCTCATATATAACTAGCTAGGTCGTTGGACACAGGAATATGCTATGACGGAACGGTTAGCCAAGTAGGATGCACAATTCCTGGACTTGTGCATATCACAAGGCTAACTATCCCGTCATAGCACATTCACATATATATTGTGCCACGACATTTCAATCATCGGCATATTCTCGAAAAAGACAAAAATAACTCGAAAAGAATGCCTCATATATATACATAGGTCGTTGGACACAGGAATATGCTACGACGGAACTGTGAGCCAAGTAGGATGCACAAGACCTGGACTTGTGCATATCACAAGGCTCACAATCCCATCGTAGCACATTCACATATATAGTGTGCCATGACATTTCAATCATCGGCATTATTGTCGAAAAAGACCAAAGTAGCTCGAAAAGAATGCTTCATATATAACTAGCTAGGTCGTTGGACACAGGAATATGCTATGACGGAACCGTTAGCCAAGTAGGATGCACAATTCCTGGACTTGTGCATATCACAAGGATAACTATCCCGTCATAGCACATTCACATATATATTGTGCCACGACATTTCAATCATCGGCATATTCTCTAAAAAGACAAAAATAACTCGAAAAGAATGCCTCATATATATACATAGGTCGTTGGACACAGGAATATGCTACGATGGAACGATGAGCCAAGTAGGATGCACAAGATCTGGACTTGTGCATATCACAAGTCTCACAATCCCATCGTAGCACATTCACATATATAGTGTGCTACGACATTTCAATCATCGGCATTATTCTCGAAAAAAGAGTAAGGAAAAAAAGAAGGACCAAATTGAGCAAAGGACCAAAGAGTAAGCAAAAAAACCAAGCATTGATTGATATATAATAATAATAAGCAAAATAAGTAAGCGATGATTCATAAACCTAATAAGATAAGTACACTTGTCCACACACACACAAAGGTCATCTATAGTTTGTAACTACAACTAGGCCAACATCAAGCCTTCTGGCTTGCCTTAGGGAACGGGAGGACGCCTTGTCTCGTCATGAACTTCCTATAGTCACCCTGCATCTCTAGGCGATCTTCTATGTCGCGGTTATTCGGGATATTTCCTCCGTAGAAGATCCCCCCCGAAGTCATGACATCACGAAAGATGATTGCCCCAAACTGCTGCTGGATGTGATACATCTCTTGTCTAATATCCGAATCATTGATCTTGGCCTTTGCTTCGGCCCACTGTTTGAGATGATCCGCAACAGAATTACGCTGGTCAAGTAGGAACGCCTCATGTGATGGAGTGCGTAGTAGGCTTCCTTCTTCTTGTTTCCTACCGCTTCACGCAGGGGAACTCCGTTACGTGGTTGAAGACGTGCCTGACGAACTTAACCTTTGTACGCACGAAGGTGGTGCCTTCCGTCGAGGCAAAGCCAGTGAGAGCATCATCCAGAACTTCCTTGATCTTGTCATAGTTTTCTTCTTTTCTAGACTCCCCGAGTCGAAATACGTGGCGTGGGAATGCTTCGGCGATAAGGAGATGAGCGTGCAGTGTTCATCTCTGCGCAAAAAAATCAAATGGAATGTGTTGGAAAAAGAATGATGATGATCTAATAAAGCCAATCGACGGTGGCGAGTGAATAACGACTTACTCGGGAAAGTAAGGGACGAGAATGTATTCCTTTGTCTTGTTCGCCACGAGGATTCTTTTTAGGTACGAGGCCACGATACGTCGTTCGCGGGGAACCCAAGCAGTCCACGCATGTAGTAGGGGTCCACTATAGCGATGCTGGTGTGTTCTCTCTAATGATCTGCATGGCCAGCCGAGAGAAAGCAGACGGACCATGGTATAGTGCAGCGGTATAGGTGGAACATATTGAAGATGTCATCGAATCGCAGGAAGAACAGATCCCGCGAGGGCATTGTCGACGAAGCCCAAGCCTGGTGGCACCTTAACCACGAATACCGGTGCGAGGGATCTTTCTCGATAGAAGGCGTCTCTATCGTCAAGACGTCATGCACACTCAGCGTTCGAATCGCGAAGCTTCAAATTCTTAGGTAGCATGGGCTCACCCGCCACATGAATCCTCCACATAATACCCTCGGGTCTTGGTGGCCTGTCCCGAAACCTGATCGGATTCGCAGTTGTTGACGCCACCAGCTGGCTCGAGCTGCTAGATTTTCTTTTCCTGCCCTTTTTTCCTTTTGGAGAGCGGGCAGGCACCGCAATCTGAGCATCGGCCTCCCTATGTAGTGTGTCAGGGCTTAGAATAAAGGGCCAGTTGGTTGTATCAGCTGGCTCTGTAAAGGCGCAAGCTGGAGGCGTCTCCTGAGAACCAAACAGACGCTTGGTGATAGTGGCTTTCTCTATGGGGCCACCAGCTAGGTCTTCTTCGTTGCCAAACTGAGTGCTGAAGAAGTGATCATTCCAGTCTTCGTCGTCCTCGGCCGGATCCTGCGCCATGTGCATATCATCAACATGATCATCCGACCCACCGCGTGGAGGTGACGGCGAGGGCGGTAAGGGGGCCTTGCCACCGCTTGTCGCTGGCACGACAGGCGGTGCTGTTGTCTGTGGCGTGATGGCCCCCGCCGTCCCCAAACGGATCATGCTCTTTGGCCATAGCAAGAATAAGCCGAAGCAAGTTCTGAGGACAGACGACTCTTCTTCATCCGCTCCTGGGGGTTGAATGGGAGGTTCCTGTGTCGCCAGCCCCTTAGCACCCGACTAATTTTAACCCTGTGCATGCTATCTGACATCGGCCTTGAGTGGAACGTGCGCTGCAAGGGTTGGACGATGGTACCCTTGGCAACATCCCTCAGCTCGTTGTTCACGTAGCATAAGAGAGTGCAAGGAACATCCGTCTGCGGGAAACATGTACGGCGTCGTCAGAGATGCCATAAGAGTAATAGATGGCATGAAAGGCAGTAATTAAAGCAATTTGTTTACCGTGATGGCGTCGAGATCGGCTAATGTCGATGCACCACATACGGCGACGGGCGTGCAAGAGACGGAAGGGCTGCTTGATGGCGCGGTGCTGGCCGCCGGTGTATTCTCCCTACCGACGGGTGCTTGGAGCTCCGGTGCCGCCGCGACGATGGCAGGGGGCACCAAAATGTACTCCGGCGCCACGGTGATGGCAGGGGGAGTCACCAACACTTGCGGCGCCGCGGTGCTAGCGGGCGGAGTCACAAACACGTAGTTCGCCTGATTTGTCGGTGCCGCGTTGTTCGAGTGGCTGCTGACCATGCTTGGAATCGGGCACGGCCCTACTAGACCACCCGCACTCCAGTTCGCTATTGACTCCACCAAGGTAGGCAGGAAGGATGTGAGGGTGATTGCCAGGTTGTCTTGGACGATCTACGGGATCCGTGCCACTTGTGCCTTAAGTTCTTGAACCTCGCGGTTTTCCTCCTCGCTCCTTCCTAACGGCGCCACATGCGTCCTCAGCGGTGGACCAAAATGATCCACCCAATTCTTACCCCCGAGGCCGGCCAGACGGCCAGCCGACGACGGCTTCTTCGTAACTGGCTCTATTTTCCTGGCCCGGTTCATCGCCCTGTTAAAATGGTTATCCCACCGGTGGGCTGCCGACCCTTGGATGAGGAACCACAGGATCCATGACTAGCAACAATTTCCTCCTCCTGCAAGAAGTAATGTGAATCATTTAGATCATCGATTAGATTGCAATCGAGTTGATCCGCTGTAATTAGATTATACTTACCACAATTTCTTGAATTCCTTCACCGCAGATCCGCGGTGAGTTGTTTGGTTTTGGGTCCACATGGTAACGGGCCCTCGATGAAGTTTTGAACCTGCCCGGTTCGAATTTAGCAAAGGGTTTTCTATCCCTTGATCCATACTCTTCGTCCTCCTTATTCCATTTGGCCTCCGCGTTCTATATCCACCAGATCCGAGATGGTGATGACCTATATTCATCGCTCAAAGACCTTTCCCCGATTACTATTGGCGTGGCTCTTTCGGATTCACACCTCTCCTTAAACTCCTGAACTGATCTTCGTGATCTCGGGTCAATCTTCCGGATCTCCTCGAGACTTTTGCCTTCTTTATAGATCTTCTTCTTTATCCGGGTTCTCCAGCTGGCCAGGGCGGTGCTCATCTTTGTGAGGGCGGATTTGTTTACTTCGTTCCCATGATAATTTGTGTTCTGATACTTAGCGGGGAACTTGTATCTTGTGTGCAGCTTCTCGAAGAGGAGTGTGCGCAAGTGGCCATTATCTTTATGCCGGAGATTCTCGGTGTTGATCGAGATGGTTGTCCGGGTGATCGCCACCACTTTCCCACCGTACCCTTTGACGACAAGGTCGGGCTCCAAAGGAACACCAGTTGGGCTCACCTCGGTAATTTCCTCCCTGACTGTGCTGACCGTGTTCGGGCGCCGGTCCTTCGGCTTCTTCTTCTTCTTCTTGTTAGGAGGGTTGCTACCACTCCTTGTTCCCTCGCCGCCATCAGTGGTTTCATCGTCCGCCGTTCCTTCGGCTCCTTCCTCTGCGTCTTCCATATCATCATCCTCGCTCTCCGAAGGATGGTATTCTTCATCGTCTTCTAGCCGCTGGGCCGCCTCCCAGTATGTCAATTGTTTATTCGGAGGTCTGAGTTCTCCTTCAGCGCTGTCACACATCTTTGAACTAATAAAAAACAAATAATTGGTTAAATGCACGGAAAAATCCGGCATGACCTTTGCTAATTTTCTTAAACTAGGAGTGCCCGATTTCTGCCGAAACGGAAGTTAATCAACATTCCAGCAAAAATCGGGACTCATTTCATACAAGAACTTGCATACACGACATAATAAAGTGCTTCATATACAAGCACACAATTTCAAGTGCTACAACAATAACAACAATCCTTGCTGTCATTTGCTTGCAATAAGAAAATGAGAATACACCATACACCATAACAAGCACCAGTTCAGCAAGCAAATGACGGCAACATAATTTTTAGTTCTGTGAACAAATGACAAGTATACACAGTTCAATTCAGTTCACCTTGGCAAGCACAAGCTCGACATCTAATAACTTGACAGCAACTACAAGTGCAACTATAGGTGCAAAGCTACCTGAAACAGTTTCAGGTTTGGACTACAGTTTCAGGTTTCACATAAAATAGCTACAAAATCTAACTGCTACAAGCTACAAGCTACAAGCTACCAAAGCTTAAGCAACTGAAACAAAATACAAAATACTAGGAATATGAACTAGTAATTTGCTTAGCTTTAGATTGCAGAAATTTGCTACTCTGAACCTTGCTACTCTGAACCTTGCTACTGATCTGAACCTTGCTACTCTGAACCTTGATACTGATCTGAACCCTAATCTTACTCTGAACCCTTGCTACTCTGAACCCTAAGCTATCTACCAAGCTTACTCTGAACCCTAAGCTATGAACCAAGCTTACTCTTGACCTTGTCAACCAAGCTACACTAAATTTTCTATCAACCATACATCTTGCCAGACTACCACAACATAATGTGAGGCATAAAAGTTCGAAAAATGCATCATAGCATAACAGACCGCAACTAGAACTACAGCAATGACAATCCAACATCAGGACAATATATGAATATTTCAGAGGGGAGATTTTCCATCAGTTATTTACAACAAATGCATATTGGATGCAACACTAAAAGCAGAACGACAGACCCCACATTGCATAAGTATCTGGACAAGGTACTATTATTAAGAATAAGAATAAGCAGAACCACATTAAGTATGGTAACAAACAGTGTAGACAATAAAGGGAGAAACTGTGTAAGCAAAATAAATACAACAGAGGAAGTAACCAGTGATATGCATATAAGAAGAAATGAGGCCACACGATCAGTGTTTGCCTGTCATTTCTAATAATAGCATGCCAACACTACACCAATAGCATTTAATACAGGAGTACTGGTAATTTCACCATCAGCCCTTACATGAATATAGTAAATCCTAGGAAATCAATGCCAAGATGATGTGATGACTGCAAACGGATGTTCTAACCGCATATTCTCGCGGCTTGTTCGTTACTACTCCTACTTCCAACCTAGTACGAAGTAGCGCGCACTGGCCAGTCTTAGAAAAAAACTTCTGCTTCGATGTTTTTCCTCTTATCTAAACTTACGAAACTATAAAAATACAGAGACAGTTGTAAACTGCATAGCCACTCGCGCTACACGGATTCTAGCTGATCCACATGCAAACTAAACTATGTAACACACCATCACTGGAATCTTTAGTTACTACTGTAGTACTCTCCTACTTATCTCCCAGCTGATTTGGTCTGGTCAACTACCCCTGATTATATTGGTGTGCGAAAGTAAACAAAATCTACTCCCGATTATCTCCCAGCTGGTTTACCAGTGATATGTCAGATAAAATCTACTCCAAATCGCAGTGACTTTTTTGATGTCGATTCATCAGCTTCCTTTCTTCCCCCATTTTCCTAGGGCATTAGGGCTTCGCAGCAGGGGTAATGGAAGCAAGCAAAAGATGGGGGAAACATCGCAGCAGTTTACCAGCGTCTGCGTGGAGCCGCGGTGGAGTGCTTGGATCGGGCGGTGCGTGCCCGGCGGTGTGGCGGCCTCCTCCTCCTCTTGGCGTGGCGAACTCCTCCTCCTCCTAGCGTGGCTCGCTGCTCCTCCTCCTGGCATGGCTCGATCGCTGCTCCTCCTCCTGTCCTCCGGCGGCGGCGTGGCTCGCTGCTCCTCCTCCTGATCTCCGGCGGCAGCTGCGTGGCTCGCTGCTCCTCCTCCTGACCTCCGGTGGCAGCAGCGGCGCGTCGATGGGGATGGGGATGGGGATGGTGGTGGCGCGTCGATGGTGATGGCGGCGGCGCGTCGATGGGGATGGGGATGGGGGCGGCGGCGCATCTGTGTCTGAGGAGATGGCCGGCGGGAATCGATCTGTGTGTCTGAGGAGATGGGGATCGAGGGCGACGGTTGACTAGTCCTACGCACTTAGGCGTAGGACTAGTCAGATAAGAGGGCGGCCACCCCACTAGTTAACACTAGTACAGCCTTATCCCACTGGTTCTGCCCCTTAGCTCTATTCTAAACTATGAGCACCCAGGTTCGAATCCTGGTGCTCCACTTTTTTATTTTTATTTTAAAAATACTTTTAAATGTTCCAAAAAATGCCCAAAAGTGGTGATATATGCCATACAAGTTTTGTTTTTTTTAAATACTTTTAAATATTCCAAAAATGCCCAAAAGTGATGATATAAGTCATAAAAGTGTTACAAATATCATTCAAAGTATAACTAAATTTCATAATAATTTGTCCATGAATATTACAATATTTTTCGACCACGCGTTATACAATATTTTTTGAGCTAGTGTTTTACAATATTTTTTCCCTTCTTTGTCGCGGTTGAATAATTTAGCCCCGGCACTTTAATGTTTCTTCTTTCGAACGGGCTACCTTTTTTGGGTAGGGTTGTCCTTTTTCTTCTTGTGATGTATGTTGCTGCATCTTAGTCATCGTCATCTTCAATCTTTGGATTGCCGTACTGGTCGAAGTCTTGCTCGTTGGCGACTCCATCCATTCCGATGATGTTTCTTTTTCCTCTCCTCACGACAACACGGCTAGGCTTTGTCGGGTCGGTAATGAAAAACATTGGTCCACTTTGGTAGCCAGTACCCACGGTTCATTTTTCACGGCCACGTTTGCACCGGTGGCCTTGGATTTGGCTGCTTCGGGTATAACCATGGTTGTGAAATACCGGTCTTCTGTTTCGACGCTCTTTGCCCATCTGACATGGAACATCGGCACCTTTTCTCCACAGTAGTCGAGCTCCCAGATCTCCTCGATTCTTCCGTAGAATCTTTCCTTCACGTTGTCATCGGTGTAGAATTCCGACGTTACGCCTGAGTTCTGATAATCACACTTGTTGTCCTTTTCATCCTTGTAGAATGTGTAGCCGTTGATATCATACGCCTCATAGGTCACCAGGTTTTGCATCGGTCCCTGCGACAAGGTGAATATGATCTTTTCCGTGTCAGAAGAATGCGATCGCGGGGGATTATCAAGGAGCGTCTGCCTAAACCAACACGTGAAATCTGAGTTGTGCTCTTTGATTATTTCTCCTCGCCCTCCTCAGATGCCCCGGTCCTTGTACTTCTTCTCGATTAACCTTTGTGCTTCGTACTCAAGGATCGACAGTTCTAAATGTTGTAGCGCCGACGAGGTTTGCTCGATCAAAGTCTGCTGTCAGAAACGAAGTCCGCATGCGATGCGACGACCCTCTCGGTGACCAGATCCGTCGAGCTTGCCAAGGTGCCTGTTGACGGGAAGACCGACAGGGTTCTCGATGTCTAGATAATTCATGCAGAAAGAGATGCACTCTTCGGCCAGAAAGCCCTTAGCTATGCTTCCATCTGGATGGGACCTATTGCGAACGTATCCTTTGATGTGTCTGTTCATCCTTTCGAACGCCATCATGCTGCGGAGGAACATCGGCCCGAGTTGTACGATGTCCTCCACGACATGGACCAGCAGATGCACCATAATGTCGAAGAATGCGGGTGGGAAGTAGACCTCAAGCTCACATAGTATCACCACGATCTCCTCCTGTAGCCTTCCGAGCTGATTCACGCCAATCGACTTCCTAGAGATGACGTCGAAAAACTTGCATAGGCCAAATAACGTTTCACGGATGTGCTCGTCCATTATTCCTCTTAGTGCGACCGGAAGTACCTGCGTCATTAGCACGGCACAGTCGTGAGACTTCATGCCACTAAACCTCTGCTTCGCCTCGTCTAGTTATCTGCTTATCTTGCCCGCGTAGCCGTAAGGAAATTTGACTCCTAGAAGGCACTTGAAAAACTGTTTGATCTCATCCTGGCTTAGAGTGAAGCAAGAAGGAGGGCAGTAATATTCGTTCTTATTGAACTTTTTACCATTCCGACGACCTTGTGTCGTCTCCGACTCATGATCATCGTCATCTTCCTGATCATCAGGAGTAGTGCGTCCTCCGTGAAGCTCCTTACGGATACCCAAGCATATCAGGTCGTGCCTTGCTTTCGGACCATCTTTCGTCATATCTGGCATGTTGATTATGGTGGCGACCAGACTCTCGCACACGTTTTTCGTGATATGCATGATGTCGAGGCTATGAGGCGTCGGAGAAACTTCCAAGATGGCAACCCGAAAACAGACCTTGTTTTCCATACCTTCATCAGTGGCTTGTCTTGTTGCTGCCTCTTTCGCTTCTTTCCAGGCTTAGGACAATCTTTCCAGTTTTTCAGCAACTCTTCCACTTCTTCGCTGCTCCTACGCTCTGGGATTCCTCGGGTCTCTGATTTGCCATCGAACGGGTCTCCATGTTTTCTCCATGGATCATTCTTGCCGAGCCACCTCCGGTGCGCCATGAACACGGTTTTCGATGACCCTGGATCTTTCTCTAGTTGGAGATAGCTTGTGTTATCCATGCACCTAACGCATGCGCAGAATCCTTGGATAACCTGCCCCGAGATATACCCGCAACCTGGATAGTCTTGCACCGTAGTGACCAACGCGGCTCTCATAGTGAAATAATCTTGTGCGACGGCGTCGTAAGTATTGGCTCCAAATTCCCATAACATGGCTAGCTCCTCTTTCAACAGCCCGAGATATAGATTGATGTCGGTACCAAGTTGTTTCGGCCCTTGAATTAGCATACTCATTTGTATGTACTTCTTCATGCACAACCATGGAGGGAGGTTGTACATCCATACAAACATGGGCCAAGTGCTGTGCGTGCTGCTCTGGCTACCGAACGGATTGAGTCCATCGGTGCTCGCACCAAGCCTGATGTTCCTCGAATCTCCACCGAATTCTAGGAATTCGAGGTCCAATGCTTTCCACTGGCTAGCATTTGAAGGGTGCGTCAGCAGCTCATCCTTTTCGGGGTCATCATCATCTCCTGGCTTCTTCCTTTCCGCATGCCATCGCATGAGCTTCGCTTACTTAGGGTCCCGAAATAGCGCTGCAGACGAGGAGTGATAGGAAAGTACCATACCACTTTTCGAGGTGCTTTCTTCCCTTTCTTGTATCGACTCACGCCGCACACCGGACATGTGGTTTTCTCCGCATCCTCGCCCCGATAAATGATGCAATCGTTGATGCATACGTGATATCTAACGTGCGGTAGATCGAGAGGACAAACGATTTTCTTGGCATCCTCGATACTAGTTGTACATATGTTCCCCTCTGGGAGACGATCGTGCCAGAATGCCATCATATCGTCGAAGCTTGCGTCGCACAATTTGTGTTTTGCCTTCATCTCCATAGCCTTGAGTGTTACATTCAACCGGGTATCATCGGGCATGCATCCTTCATACAATGGAGTAACCGCATCTTTCTCAAGTTGCACAAGCTTGGCTTTCTCTCTAGCGGCAGCTGGCGTTACTCGCCGCTGAGAAGCAGCTCTTGCACATAAGGGTCCCGCACCAGCCGACGTTGTTCCATCGTCAATCCGCTTCCTCCGCATCTAGATCATCATCATCCCGCTTCCGCACCTTCACCATATCCAGAGACTCTTCATCATCTCGCCTGCTCGCCGTGATGATGATCATCGCCATATTGGCCACCTTCACCGCTCCATCATCTACGCCATCGCTTATCCAACGAGTGTATCCATCCATGAAACCATGGCGGCGCAGTGCCCGCAGATTCGGAACTGGTCGATCACCTAGTTGAGTTTGCATCTTCTGCACGGACATCTTATATTTGTCTTGTTATTTCGTATCATGTCGGCCGTCGCACATTTCGAAAATCTAGCCACAATGTCTTCGCTCATTATGCGGACCATTTTTGCCTGCACGGTGTACACGGTACAATTTTTAAGTCTATTAGAACCACATAATGAATGCATGCATGCAATGGTCGATAGAAAATTTCGGCATGACCTATCCTAAAATTAGGACCTTTGCGAAATGCCAAAGTCTTGCCAAAATGGAAATGAATCAACATTTTGGCAATACAAATGGCAACTTGTTCACATACAAACATAAGAGAGAGAGAGAGACCGATCCATACACACATGAACATATCATTATCCTCTCCATACACACATGCATGAGCATCATCGATACTCTCCATATACACACACATATAACCATCCTCTCCACATACACACATCATGAGCATCGATCATCTACATACATATGAGCACATCATCCATATACACATGAACACATCCTTACATGGACAACTTACCGAGATGAGAGACCGATCGCGAGAACGATGGAAAGGAGAGGTGCGCGCGTCGACCGGAGAAGGAGATGAGAGACCGGAGACCTCCTCTATTACTTATGTAACATCCAAAGCAAGTTTTACATGCTAAAAATGGTGAATGGGTGGAGAAATTGAGGTGGGAAGGAGAAGATCCCGACTAGATCTAAGGAGGAAGAAGAAGGGGAAAGTGAAGTGTTGGGTGGTGGATGTGGTCACACATGTGCACATAAAGTGCTATCCTAAAAAAACGACACATCCGTGGCACACACGGCCCCAGTGCGCCACAGGGAGTAGAAACAACTGTGGCGCACTATGCCATGTGCGCCACAGATGTTCCTACTCCCTGTGGCGCACTAGGCCGAGTGCGCCACAGATGTTTGTGGCTGTTTCACAGCAGAGGGGGTCATGCGCTTAGGCGTAGCGCACCCACCCCATGTGCGCCACAGTTGACACTAACAACCATGGCGCACATGACTGTAGTGAGCTACAGATGTTTGGCGTGCGGCCAACAGGGCCCTGGCCCACACACATCTGTGGCGCACTATAGTCATGTGCGCCACGGTTGTTCTAGTTACTAGTAGGGCACTGCCCACTGGTGAGCCACGCCTGTTTTAGCCGTGGGGCACTTCAACCATGTGAGCCACGGATGTGTTGATTACCTATAGCCATTTTCCTAGTAGTGGTAGACACGGGACGTGTCGACGCCGACGTAGATCTTGTGGGTGCCAAGGTTGATGAATACACCATTGCGCGAGGGTGGCCTTGACTTGGTTGCCTTTCCTTGACTTGGTTGCAAAGTAAATTAAAATCATTAGAAATACCGAGTTGGTTCAAAGTGACGAGGCAAGCCCACTTGGTTGCCTTGACTTCTCGGTTTTTGATCTTGTCGAAACGATCACGGTGGGCTTCGTTCTTGAATCGAATCCCCATGCGTTCCTGAGCTGCAGCCCGAGAAGAACTAGCTGCGTCAAGAGCACGTGTCTGGCTCCTCGTGTTCATCTTCTAAAAATAATAAAAGAGACAAATATATAACTTTTTGATCCAACAGTAATAGTCATAGCATAATCCTCATTATAGCACACTAAAGAATGTCCTTAACATATCAATCTAGGAAATATAATTATGGCAAGAGTTCAAATATAAGTCTCACCTTAGATTGATAATGACAATAGATCAGAGATGCATTTGCAAAAAGTAATTGGAGGATTGGAGGAGAAACATACCGTAGATCACTTGTGTGCAAGGAATTCGAATGAAATTGAGCAGGGGTGAAGATCCCTTGAGGTTTTGAGAGAGTTTGGAGGTAGAAGAGAGAAAAAGGATTGTGTTTTTGATGTTTTGGGTATCTCCCCGAGCGTTTAAGTGGTCGAACGCAACTATACGGTGGGAACAAGATGTTCCGGCCGTATAGTTGGTCTGACAGCAAAATTTTAGGGTTTCTTTCTGACGACTGTAACTATACGGCGACAATTATACGGTCGGAACTTTTGTTCCCGCCGTATAGTTGGTAATCTAACCTTCTGTACTCTGCGATGAAAAATTGTCAATGGGTGACATAATTATACGGCTGCAACTATACGGCGGAAATTTTTATTCCCGCCGTATAGTTGGTCGTTGACCTTTCTGTACACATAAAAAAATTACTATTTCTTCTAGAATTATTTATTAGACGGAAACTTAGGAAACACCTTGTTTTTACAGAAAAATGACGGACTAAAATTTTGACCAACTATGGCATATATAAAACATGAATTTTTAGTAACATTGAATCTCTTCCTCTCACTAGAGTTTTCTAGCACTCTTTATTTATATAAAACTTAAACTAAAACTTAAAAACTTAACTCAAACCTTTATTTCACATGGGTTGCCTCCCATGCAGCGCTCTTTTATGGTCAATAGTTTGACCTTGATATTGCTCACTTAGGCCATCTGAGTGGAACACCCACTCCAAAGTAATTGGCCTTCAAAGTGATGGCCTCCTTATCATCTTGCTTGGGTTTATTTTTCCTGGGGAAATGAATAACAAAAGGATCCCACGAAGGTAATTGAAGCTTCATGTTCCCTTCATGCAAATTGATCAAAGCCTTAATAGTTCTTAAGAAAGGATGGCCTAATATGATAGGGCAGTAGCATCTTCAGGCATGTCAACAATAACAAAATCAATAAGAGCGGGACAGCTTTTAATATAAACGAAAGTGGTTTCTTTAATGTCTACTGCTTGTTTATAGGTAGAATCTTCTAGATGTAATTTTAATTCTGTCGTGGTGGTGGCACGGCAGATTCCATGGGTAGGCTTAAGTAGGGGGCAATGGATGCTAGTGGGATCCAGGGAGGGAAGGTGTAGAGATTTCTACACTCAGAACTCTAGAACTCAAACTTTATTCAAAACCAATGGATCTACACTTGCTCCTCGAGTTGTTTTAGCGAGAGGAAGAAGAAGATAATACTAGTGCAGAGTAAAAAATTAATCGATCGCCTCCTCAGGATGCCCAGCCCGTCCTTATAAAGGAGTGGCTTGGTTCCTTCTAGGGCTGACGTGGACAAGCATATTCATGGAATATGCTTGTCCCAAAATAGTAACTCGGTGGGTTTCTGTAACTACCTCGATGAATTACGCTCCTAGTTACAATCCTGGATGAACGGAAATGGTTGAAATAGTACGGTGGGGCCCAAATGCCACTCACAGGTAGACCTTTCGGCCGTCCCAACCATTTCCAAACATCGGGACAAGAACAGGCGGCGTAATCGGCAGGCGAAGGGATCAACTACATACACAAATGAGTATGTATGGAAGCCACCATACAACAGTACATCAGAGCCATTCCTGTTGGAATTATGCCCTAGAGGCAATAATAAAGATGTTATTATTATAATTCGTGTTCATGATAAAGTTTATATTCCATGCTAGAATTGTATTAAGCGGAAACATTAATACTTGTGTGGTTTGTGAACAACACCGTGTCCCTGGTAAGCCTCTAAGGACTAGCTCATTGATCAATGATGGTTAAGGTTTCCTAACCATAGACATGAGTTGTCAATTGATAATGAGATCATATCATTGGGAGAATGATATGATGGACAGACCCAAACTAAGCGAAGCAATTAGATCGTTTCATCGTGTTCATCTTTGCGAAGCTTTTCCTATGTCAAATATTGTATTCCTTAGACCATGAGATAATGCAACTCCCTGGTATCGGAAGAAAGCTTTGAGGTCATCAAACGTCATCCTATGAGAGGGTGATCATAAAGGTGTCTCTCAGGTGATCGGAAAGTATCTATTGGGTTGTATGTATCGAGATGGAATTTGTCCCTCCCAAGTCGGAGAGATATACTTGCCCACTCGGTGTCGATATCAACACCGCTTGCAAGCATGTGGTTAAGGAGTTAATCACAAAGTGATATCGGATTACGGAATGAGTAAAGTACTTGCCGTGAGCGAGATTGAACTAGGTATGACTGCAAGCGATCGAATCTCGGGCAAGTAAAATATCGCGACGAAGGGAATATATATGGGATTGATTGAATCCGGCATCGTGGTTCATCCGATATGATCATCGATGAATGTGTGGAGTCAATATGGGTGCCTGCACCCGCTATTGATTATTGATAGAAGATCATGTCGCATATTCTCGAACCCGCAGGTCACACATAACGTATCTCGACGCTAGGATAGATTGGATAATTGGTTTATGAATTTTTGTTCGGAGTCTCGGATGGGATCCGGGATATCACGAGAGGTTCCGGAATGGTCCGGAGAATAAGATTCATATAAGGCAGTGCAGTTTTTGGAGTTCGGAATTGTTCCGGGTTAATCGGTATTGTACCGGAAGCTTCTAGAACCTTCCGGAAGGGGACCAACGTGCCCCCACCTTCCGGGAGGGGGCATGGGCCTATGAGGGAGTGTCCTGGCCGCATTGGTCCAGGGGAACAAGGCCCCATAGGGCCCAGCCGATTCTAGAGAGATTTCACTCGTTTAAATCTCGGGATAGAATTTCTAGATAAGGGAGAGTTTAAATTGTTTAAACTAGAGATAGGATTTCTAGATAAGGGAGAGTTTAAATTGTTTAAAATAGAGATAGGCTTTGAGGAGGGGCAAGGGCTGGCCGCCCCCCCTCTATATATAGAGGGGTGGTGCGCCCCCTCCCCCCACACACACCTTCCTCCAAGCCCTAGCAGCCTTGCTACCTTCATCCCTCCCTCCCGACTGTTTGTAGGCGAAGCCCTGCAGCAGAAATTCTCCACCATATACACCACGCCGTCGTGTTGTAGATCCAATATATCTCTCCACCATACTTGCTGGTCCGAGGAAGGAGGAGACGTCAGTGCTGCCGTGTGCATCTCACGGAGGCACCGCCACTTGTGGTGCTAGATCGGATCGGATCACGAGGAGGAGAAGTGCACGACTACATCACCCACGTTCGACGAACGTTCCGCTGTCGCGAATCTTCAAGGGTATGAAGATCTAATCCAATCTCTCTCGTTGATTGCATCTCCTAGATTAGATCTTGGCTTTCCTGCTCGCATCCGTAGAAAATTTTGATTTACTATGCCGCCAAACCCTTCAAGTGGTATCGAGCTAGATCTATGCGTAGATGTGTTTCACAAGTAGAACGCAACATGGTTGTTGCGGCGTTGATGTTTTCTGTTGCAAGCCTCTTGTTTGTGTTCTTCTTATGGCGGGATAGTGAGATTGAAGCGGTCCAGGCCAACCTTACGCGACGTCGTTCATGAGACCGGCTCCGCACTTGACGTGTGGCTTGTACCACACATGCGGTGGTGGATGTCGGTTCTCTCACTATAGTTGTCATGGGATTAACACCGAGTTTGGCAACCATAATATCACCGTTGTGGCTTTCCGTAGTAAGAATCGTTCTTAGCATCTACTCCCATAAGCCACGTAAAACATGCAACAACAAAGTAGAGGCGTCTAACTTGTTTTTGCAGGAGTGTTTTCTGTGATATGGTATGGCCCAAGATGTGATGTGTATATTGTATGCGATGATCATGTTTTGTAATGTTTCACGACTTGCATGTCGATGAGTACACAACCGCGAGAGCCATATGGTTGTCTTTATAATTGTGTATGACCTCATGAAGTCAACTTCTTATACGCCATGTAATAGCTTTACTTTATCGCTAAGTAGTTAGCAATAGTTGTAGATGCTATTCGTGGTGGAGGCAATCATGGTGGAGTGATGGAGATCATGCTTAACGCACAAGATGGAGATCATTGCGAGGATTGGCTATACCATGTCACATAAATTTATATGCATGTGATGTTTATCCTTTATGTATCTTATTATGCTTAGATCGCGACGGTAGCATTATAAGATGATTCCTCACTTAAAGATCAAGATAAAACTGTGTTCTCCCCAAGTATGCACCGTTGCGAAGTTAAAGTGTCCAAGAATCACGTGATGATCGGGTGCTATAGACTCTACGCTCACATACAACGGGTGCAAGCCAGTTTGCACCTTGAAATACTTGGGTCTAACTTGACGAGCCTAGCATGTACAGACATGGCCTCGGAACACAAGAACCGAAAGGTTAATCATGAGTCATATGAATGATATGATCGACACTTTGTTGTCCACCATTGAAACCACATCTCTTCTCGTGATGATCGGATTAGGTGTGGTGAATTTGGATCGTGTTCACTAAACAACTTGAGGGATGTTGAATTTAGTGGGAGTTCATCTAGTAATTTTATTAAGTTGAACTATTTATCATGAACATAGTCTAAATTGTACTTGCAAATACTGTAGATCACATGGCCGAATCCAACTTCAACTTCAACGTTTTTGCTGAGAAGGAAAAGCTTAGAAACAATGGGTCTAACTTCACCAATTGGTTCCGCAATCTAAGAATCATTCTGTCTGGCGGACAAAAGGACTATGTCCTTGGTAAAGCGTTAGGTGACCCCCCTGCTGCAACTGCGCCGGCTGATGAGAAAGCTGTCTATCAGTCGTGCAAGGATGATTATGATTTGATTAAGATCGTCATGTTGTATGCTATGGAATCGGATCTTCAAAATCGTTTTGAGGAGTATCCCGGGCCCTTTGAGATTCTCGAGGAGCTGAAAAACATGTTTCAGACTCAAGCCCGTTCTAAGAGATATGAGATCTCTAAGAAATTCTTTAACTACAAGATGGAGGAAGGGAGTTCCGTTAGTGAGCACGCCATAAAGATGTCGGGCTACACTCAACGCCTTGAGCAACTGTAATGCACGATTCCAGAGGATCTCAAGATTGACAGGGTTCTGCAATCACTCCCTCCCAGCTACAAAAGTTTTGTAGTGACTCATAATCAGATTGGTTCCACTGATACGATCACCGAGCTCTTCGCAAAGCTGAAGGCTGCGGAAGTGGACATCAAGAAGGATAATCATGTGTTGATGGTCAACAAGCCCTCCTTTAAGAAAGGTAAGGGAGCAAAGAAGCCCTTCAAGAAGGGCGGCGGCAAGCGCAATGCCCCTGCTGAGAAGAATCTCGTGTCCGTCCCAAGCCGACCTTTAGTGCTTCTATTGCAAGGACAAGGGTCCTTTGGGCGTAACTGTCCGAAATACTTAGCGGACAAGAAGGCTGGCACCATCAAAGGTATATTTGATATACATGTTATTGATGTTTTCCTTCCTAGCCCTCGTTGTAGTGCCTGGGTATTTGATACTGGTTCAGTTGCTAATATTTGTAACTCGAAACAGGAGCTACGGAATAGACGGCGGCTTGCGAGGGATGAGGTGACGATGCGCGTTGGCAACAGATCAAGAGTTGATGTGATGGCCATCGGCACGCTCTCCTTAGTTTTACCTTCGGGATTAGTTTTAAACCTTAATAAATGTTATTATGTGCCTGCGTTGAGCATGAACATTATTTCCGGATCATGTTTATTGCAAGACGGTTATTCATTTAAATCGGAGAATAATGGTTGTTCTATTTATATGAGTAACATCTTTTATGGTCATGCACCTCTTGTAAATGGTTTATTTCTTATAAATCTCGAAAGGTATGAAACACACATCCATAACATTGAGGCTAAGAGATGCAAAGTAGATAGTGATAATACTACTTATTTGTGGCACTGTCGTCTAGGTCATATTGGTGTAAAGCGCATGAAGAAACTCCATTCTGATGGACTTTTGGAGTCTCTTGATTTTGAATCATTTGACACATGCGAACCATGCCTCATGGGCAAGATGATCAAAACCCGTTCTCGGTATGATGGAGCGAGAACGGACTTGTTGGAAATCATACATACCGATGTATGCGACGGATGAGTGTTTCACGCCGGTGGTTAACGCTATTTTCTCACTTTTACCGATGACTTAAGTAGATATGGGTATATCTATTTAATGAAACATAAATGAAACGTTTGAAAAGTTCAAAGAATTTCAGAATGAAGTGGAGAACCATCGTAGTAAAGATTAAGTTTCTACGATCCGATCGTGGGGCGAATATATGAGTTATGATTTTCTCACGCATCTTAAAGCAAGTGGAATCGTTTCACAACTCACGCCATCCGAACACCACAACAAGCAATGGTGTGTCTGAGCAGGAATCGAACCTTATTAGATATGGTCCGATCAATGATGTCTCTTATTGATTTGCCGTTATCATTTTGGGGTTATGCATTAGAAACCGCTGCATTCACTTTAAATAGGGCTCCATCTAAATCCGTTGAGACGACACCGTATGAACTATGGTTTGGTGCTAAACCTAAGTTGTCGTTTCTTAAAGTTTGGGGATGCGAAGCTTACGTCAAGAAGTTGATGCCGGACAAGCTCGAACCCAAAGCGGAGAAATGCGTCTTCATAGGATACCCTAAGGAAACTATTGGGTATACCTTCTATCATAGAACCGAAGGCAAAGTGTTTGTCGCAAAGAACGGTTCCTTTCTTGAGAAGGAGTTTCTCTCGAAAGAAGTGAGTGGGAGGAAAGTAGAGCTAGATGAGGTTATTGAACCTTCTCTTGAATTGGAGAGTAGCGCAGCACCTGAAATTGTTCCAGTGCCGCCTGCACCAACAATAGAGGAAGCTAATGACAAAGATCATGAAGCTTCGGACGATGCTGCTACTAAACATCGCAGGTCGACAAGGTCGCGTGCCCCTCCTGAGTGGTACGGCAACCCTGTCTTGACTGTCTTGTTAGTAGAAGACAGTGAACCTACGAACTATGAGGAAGCGATGATGAGCCCAGACTCTGAGAAATGGTTGGAAGCCATGAAATCCGAATTGGGATCCATGAGCGAAAACCAAGTATGGACTTTGGTGGATCCTCCTAGCGACCGAAAGGCCGTTGAGTGCAAATGGATATTCAAGAAGAAAACGGACGCGGATGGTAATGTTACCATCTATAAAGCACGGCTTGTCGCAAAAGGTTTTCGACAAGTTCAAGGTGTTGACTACGATGAGACTTTCTCTCCCGTAGCGATGTTTAAGTCCATTCGGATTTTATTAGTAATTGCTGCGTTTCATGATTATGAAATATGGCAGATGGATGTCAAGACTGCTTTCCTCAATGGCAACATTGATGAAGAGTTGTATATGATGCAACCCGAAGGTTTTGTCGATCCTAAGGATGCTGATAAAGTATGCAAACTTCAGCGTTCCATTTATGGACTGAAGCAAGCATCTCGGAATTGGAACCTTCGTTTTGATCAAGTGATCAAGAGCTTTGGATTTGTTCCAAATTTCTACGAAGCTTGTATCTACAAGAAAGTGAGTGGGAGCTCGGTGACGTTTCTGGTACTATATGTGGATGACATATTGATTATTGGAAATGACATCAACATGCTTAACGATGTGAAGAGTTATTTGAACAAGTGTTTTTCAATGAAAGACCTAGCTGAAGCTGCTTATATATTGGGCATCAAAATCTATAGAGATAGACAAAGACGCCTGATAGCTTTAAGCGGTACATACCTAGACAAAGTTCTAAAAGGTTCGAATGGATAAGGCAAAGAAAGGTTCAAAGGCCTATGTTGTCGTAAGATATTGAGCAAGGCTCGGTGTCCAGCTACGGTAAATGATAGGAAGCTATGAGCAAAGTGCCTTATGCCTCGGCCATAGGTTCCATCATGTATGCCATCTGTGTACTAGACCGGATGTGTCCAATGCTCTTAGTTTGACGAAAAGATATCAAAGTGATCCGAGTGGAACCCGGACAGCCGTGAAGAACATCCTAAAGTACCTAAATAGAACTAAAGAAATGATCTTAGTCTATGGGGTGATGAACGACTTGTCGTAAAGGTTACGTCGATGCTAGTTTCGACACCGACAAGGATGATTCCAAATCTCGGACAGATACGTTTATATTTTGAATGGAGGAGTCGGAGAAGCTGCAAGCAAAGCGTGATCGCGGGATCTACAGTGGAAGCGGAATACATGGCTGCTGCAGAAGCGTCAAGTGAAGGAGTTTGGATCAGAAACTTCATCACTGAGCTTGGCGTGGTTCCAAGTGCATTGGACCCAATGGAGATATTGTGTGACAACACTGGCGCCATAGCACTCGCTAAGGAACCAAGATATCATCCAAAGACCAAGCATATCAACCGCAAGTTTCATATAATCCGAGATTATATAGCAGATGGAGATCTGAAGATTAGCAAAGTACATACGGATCTGAATGTCGTAGATCCATTGACTAAACCTCTTCCACGTGTAAAATATGATCAACACCTCAGTGCCATGGGTGTGAGATTGTTGCCAGATGTAAACTAGATTATTGACTCTAGTGCAAGTGGGAGACTGTTGGAATTATGCCCTAAAGGCAATAATAAAGATGTTATTATTATAATTCTTGTTCATGATAAAGTTTATATTCCATGCTAGAATTGTATTAAGCGGAAACATTAATACTTGTGTGGTTTGTGAACAACACCGTGTCCTATACGCCTCTAAGGACTAGCTCATTGATCAATGATGGTTAAGGTTTCCTAACCATAGACATGAGTTGTCAATTGATAATGAGATCATATCATTGGGAGAATGATATGATGGATGAGACCAAACTAAGCGAAGCAATTAGATCGTTTCATCGTATTCATCTTTGAAGCTTTTCCTATGTCAAATATTGTATTCCTTAGACCATGAGATAATGCAACTCCCTGGTATCGGAAGAAAGCTTTGAGGTCATCAAACGTCATCCTATGAGAGGGTGATCATAAAGGTGTCTCTCGGTGATCGGAAAGTATCATTGGGTTGTATGTATCGAGATGGAATTTGTCCCTCCCAAGTCGGAGAGATATACTTGGGCCCACTCGTAATCGATATCAACACCGCTTGCAAGCATGTGTTTAAGGAGTTAATCACAAAGTGATATCGGATTACGGAGCAGTAAAGTACTTGCGTGAACGAGATTGAACTAGGTATGACCAGTGCAACGATCGAATCTCGGGCAAGTAAAATATCGCGAGACGAAGGGAATATATATATGGGATTGATTGAATCCTGGCATCGTGGTTCATCCGATATGATCATCGATGAATGTGTGGGAGTCAATATGGGTGCCCAGACCCCGCTATTGATTATTGATAGAAGATCATGTCTGCATATTCTCGAAGCCGCAGGGTCACACACTTAACGTATCTCGACGCTAGGATAGATTGGATAATTGGTTTATGAATTTTTGTTCAGAGTCTCGGATAGGATCCGGGATATCACGAGAGGTTCCGGAATGGTCCGGAGAATAAGATTCATATAAGGCAGTGCAGTTGTTGGAGTTCGGAATTGTTCCGGGTTAATCGGTATTGTACCGGAAGCTTCTAGAACCTTCCGGAAGGGGACCAACGTGGCTCCACCTTCCGGGAGGGGGCATGGGCCTATGAGGGAGTGTCCTGGCCGCATTGGGCCAGGGGCACAAGGCCCCATAGGGCCCATCCGATTCTAGAGAGATTTGACTCGTTTAAATCTCGGGATAGCATTTCTAGATAAGGGAGAGTTTAAATTGTTTAAATTAGAGATAGGATTTCTAGATAAGGGAGAGTTTAAATTGTTTAAACTAGAGATAGGCTTGGAGGAGGGGCAAGGGCTGGCCGCCCCCCCCCCCTCTATATATAGAGGGGTGGTGCGCCCCCTCTCCCCACACACCTTCCTCCAAGCCCTAGCAGCCTTGCTACCTTCCTCTCTCCCTCCCGATCGCTTGTAGGAGAAGCCTGCAGTAAATTCTCCACCATATACACCACGCCGTGTTGTAGATCAAATCTATCTCTCCACCATACTTGCTGGTCCGAGGAAGGAGGAGTCGAGGTGCTGCGTGTGCATCTCACGGGCACCGCCACTTGTGGTGCTAGATCGGATCGGATCACGAGGAGGAGAAGCGAAACGACTACATCACCCACATTCCGAAACGTTCGTATGCGAATCTTCAAGGGTATGAAGATCTAATCCAATCTCTCTCGTTGATTGCATGTCCTAGATTAGATCTTGGCTTTCCCTCTGTTCGCATCCGTAGAAAATTTTGATTTACTATGCCGCGAAACCCTTCAATTCCATCTAAAAGAAATAGAAATATTGCAACGCCATACGGCAAGATCCAAAAGTCCTAGATAGATATAATAGTTTAGGATATCTCCTCATACATCAAACATCAGAGTATCAGGCGGAAGCGGCTAACAAGATCCGAGTACGGATAAGAAGCAAATCGGCATAAGATGCCCCATAAATAGACACATCCTGCCCACAGATATCACGGATCCCCGTTCCCGGAATCTCTACACCGAATGATCGTTGCCCACATCGTCCGTCTCCTCCACCCAGTATCCATCTCGTGAGTGTACCTGTTCATCTGAATCAAATAATTTATCGTGTGAGACCCTAGGGGTACTCAGCAAGTCTTTATGCCTCTAAAGGGGACACAACCTGGGGTGACGCAATTGCAGCAAAACATAAACCCTAACAATTCTATAGATACTCGCTAACCATCCGTCTAACCAAAGATAGACGGATGTCCGTGAATTAATGACAACAGTTATAACAGTAATATCAACAGATCCATCCTCCTCCTCGCTTACCAACGAGGAAGCGGACGAACACCCCCCCATCCGTTGGCAGTTTTATTAACCATTCCACGAGTGTTGCACTATTTACTAGTCAGTTACTTAGTCAAATTAAAAGCGGTACTTTAGTTATACTTGTCTATGATCGAGAAACTATGCACCAAGTCGTCCATAACCGCGGATACGGCTTTCAGAAAGTTTTACCCTGCAGGGGTGCACAAATAGCAACACACACTCGATCAACCTCGGAAAAACCAAATCAAAACCCAACAAGGCTTTCACGACAAAGCAATCACAGGATTCAGAAATATTTCAGGGGGCCACCCCATTAAGCTACCCGCAACGAAGTTAGCTGACTCCGAGACGGACTCAAGGTTTGGGTGGACGGCTGTAAACGACTGGGAACCCGAAAGTGTGACTGGGCTTGTCGATACCGCGAAATCGTGTCCCGATCCTAAACAGTACAGGTGCAGTACATCGCACAATTTAAATAATGCAGTAAAGCATGGCATATGTACAGGATAGTAAGTAAAACCTCAAACTAGTTTGTGGCCCCAAGAAATAGGAATGAATCAAGCTCTGGCTCAGGGGGGTCCCATAAGCCTCCCGGATGTGGATAGCGCGAATATTCAAGGAACAGGAATCAAGTACTCGGGGTCCTACGGGACACAAGTGAGCATGAAAAACCAAATAGCAGATATTGCTCACCGGTGCCACTTTCATTAGTTATCCCATACTACTCAGGTTAAGTTGTTTAGGTACCTCGTTATCCATCAGACACTCACATACCCTACATCTTTGTTCGACTGCATGGCTCAAACAACTCCTGTAGTAATGGCTCATGGGATGGAGGAACAAGCTACGGTGGAGTTTAAAAGTAAAGGCTATGCAATACTTGGGATTCAATTTAATGCAATCGCGACTCGATGATGCAAGAATAAGATAGAGGCAATAGGTACTATATGTATGCAAGCATGAGGTAGTGCTTGCCTGGCAGCTCAGTTGAAGCGAGAGAAGGATCAGGTAGTGCTCTGGGTTTCTTGATATATCCACCTTTCCAGTCTATTCGAAGAAGAACCAAACAAACAAGGGCCAACATAAATAAAGTGCACAAGCATAAGAATAAAATGCGACAAGCAAACAATCATGCCATGATGAATGGTGCACAATTTGCATGGCAATAAAGTAGCATGACATGGGTGAGGTGTAGATTACAAGAAATAAACATTTATTGAGTTTTGGTCACATTTTATACCCAAATAAGTTGTTGTACTCTTTATATTTATATGATGCATGCTGCAAAACAAAACATGGAATGCATAAACAGAAAGGTCTCGTCGAGCTGATCATTTTAGACATATCATTTGTTAAATTTGGAGTTATAAAACAAAAGTTATTAATTAATTAAGGCAAAAGGGCATTTTGTTGTAATTTAACTCAACTTGAAATTTAAAGTGTTCAAAATATATTTTGGATAGCATATTTGAATTCCTCACATTTTTCTGATTTGAAAACATATATTATTTGTATTATTTGAATTTATATTTTAAAAGTTATTTAAATACTGATTTGAATTTGAATTTAAATTAAATTTGAAAAGATTTGAATTAAAACAGAATTACAGAAAAGATTTTGTTACTCAGCCAGATTCTAGCCATAGACACTGACCAGTGGGGTCAGGGCTGACTGGGACACAGAGCGCAGATAAAAGCTTTTTACACCGCAGCTAACCTAGTCCCTGTGAATGACAGGTGGGGCCACGACACACGCGGACCCGCACGTCAGTAGGCGAGAGGGGGCGTGCCACGCGGCACAGAGAGGGAGCGCGGGTTAAGAATGAAAAAGTCTAGGGGGTGTTCTGCAAAACGCACAGAGAGGTCAAGGGTGGGCTCTGCGTACCGCGGATTAAGCAGAAAAAATAACGGAGGGGCTATTTGCAAAAACAGCGCCCGTACTGTTCCTCTTCCTGCAAACGCGCGGACAGGTCGGTGCGACCAGACGCAGGTGCGCCGGAGTTCGAACTTCAGCGCTGGCGCGTCTTGTGGTTGGTAGCCAGTGCGGCTGGTTACGGGATGTGACAGAGGAGCGGCGGGCGGCTAGATGTGGTTCTGCGCGACGCGGGAGCAAGCCAACGAAGTGGCCGACGGCGCGGCAGCGTGTTTGACGAAAAGTACGACGGATCTAGACAATGGCGGAGGTTGTCAGGGAGGGAGAGGGTCGTACCGCGGAGAGATCGGTGCGGTTGGATCGGGCTGGGAGGCACTGGAGCGGCGAGGACGCAGGGGCTCCCCGGAGCTAGGGTTTTCGTCGGAGCGGCGTCGGCCTGGGGCCCCTGGTCCTCCTCCTCCTCGTTGTCGTGTGCAGGGCGACGCAGTTGACACCCGTGGTCCTCCCCGACACCCGCGTCTGCACGCCCGCCTCCTTGTTCTGTAGATGGACGGCGACACCGAGAGCGGCGCCCGGGGTAGACGGGGGTAGGGGTAGCTGGGGAGGGAGGAGGCGGTCTGGGGAGATCTGGGAGAGGCAAAGAGGTTGGGAAGGAGATGAAGTAGAGAGGGAGAGGGAGGTGGCGTGCGGGAGTGGGTAGAGGAAAAAGGTGGCTCGGGTGCCACCTTTCCCTCCTCCTCGAGCACGTGATCGAGCTGGAGCTCGGGGCAGGAGCAGGGTGAGGTGGTGATGGGGGCTGCCAGGTGGGGACGGCAGGAACGGTAGAGGAGGGAACTGGCTCGGGTGGGGCTGCTGGCAGAGAGAAGGAGAGAGGGGAGGTAGGCTCGGGTGAGCTAGGGTTGTAGGAGAGGCTCGGGCTAGGGGCCCTCATGGCAGGGAGAGAAGAGAGGGAGAGAGAGAGGGGAGGCTCGGTTAGGGTTTTGCTAGGGATGGGGTAGGGTAGCTCGGGTTGGTGAGAGGAGAGGTGAGGTGAGAGAGGGAGATGGTGTAACTAGGGTTAGGTTAGAGGAAGACTAGGTTTAGTGTTAACTAGGTTAGAGAAAGGAGGGGGATTAGAGAGAGAGGTGTGGTGGTAGCTATGGTTTGAGACATGACCAAAACAAGAGGTGTCAAAAGAGAGGAGAGAGGGGTAGGGAGAGGGATTAGGGTTTTTTAGAGATAAAGGAAAATGCTCACACATGGCATGGATGGGGGATGGGTGTAGGGTTTTGACATGATCCCAACAAGATCAAGCATGAAATGAGGTAGAGAGATAGATGGGAGATTCACTCAAAAGATCAAATAAAAACAAAGGAGGTCAAAAGATGGAGATGGTTGCATGGCCCATGCAAGGGTATTAAATGCCATGTCTTAATCTTGTGAAAACAAAATAATAAGCATGGCATTATTCCTATGCATTTCCCAAAATGTGGAGTAAGGCCAAGTAAAAGAATTTATAGAAGTAGATCCATCCTATCTCCCATGAGCTAGATTAAAATTCCAAAATAAAATAGAATACAAGCTCATGGATAATGGAATGGTGGAATTATAAGGTGGTGAAAGAAAGGGTGGTGGAGTGGAATAAAAGATATGCCCCCAACTCAACTTGGGCATTTAAACAATATATCAATAACCAAATACAATATCAAGAGGCAAATACAATTGACAATGCATATGAGAGAAGATCCAAAACAAAAAGGGTTTTATATGATGCTCAAATGCAAGGTGGCATGATGACATGAGCATGATATAATTATGATGCAACAATTATATATTGGAAGTAGCCATTATATTACTGAACCAAGTAGCATTACAATTGTTAGACAAATGGGATACTACAACTCTCCCCCACTAAACAGGAATCTCGCCCCGAGATTCTAGGAAGAAGAAGAAGACTCAAAGAGGGTAGGATAGTTGGCACGAAGCTCATCTTCACGCTCCCAAGTGGCTTCATCAACGGAATGGTGCGACCACTGCACCTTGCAGAACTTGATGGAGTTGTTGCGAGTCCTTCTTTCTGCGATCTCAAGGATTTTTGTGGGGTGTTCTTGATAAGACAGGTCTTCGTGGAGATTGATTAGCTCATGATCCATGGTCCTGCCGGGATCCTTGAAGCACTTCTTGAGTTGAGAGATGTGGAAAACATCATGGACCTTGAGTTTTCCGGGAGCTCAAGAGCATAAGCAACTTCTCCTCTTCTTCCACGAATTTTGAAAGGACCGATGTATCTAGGAGTCAGCTTTCCTTTGATACCAAAACGGTGCGTGCCTTTCATGGGAGTGACACGAAGGTAAACAAGATCACCAGGGACATACTCCATGTCCGTGTGCTTTCTGTCATAATTGCTCTTCTGGCGACTTTGAGCAATCTTCAGATTTTCAAGAATGATGTGCACCTTCTCCTCCGCTTGAGTTACAATGTCAGGGCCAAACCATATTCTTTCTCCCGCACGACCAACCAATCGGAGTTCGCATTTGACCATAGAGAGCCTCAAATGGTGCCATCTTCGACTTTCCGAAGTGTTGTTGTAAGAGAACTCAGCATAAGGAAGACATTCTTCCCACTTCATGCCAAAGAGATGACGCAAGCACGAAGCATATCCTCCGTAATCGATTGATCCTTTCAACTTGTCCTTGCGTGAGGGTGGTAAGTTGTCTGAAGTTCAATTTTGTTCCCAAAGCATTTTGGAAACTTTCCCGAACTTGGAAGTGAAGATGCTTCCACAGTGCATCGATCTCAAGCGGGACCCCATACAGAGAGACAATTCTGTTGATATAGAGCTCAGCCAACTGAATTCCAGAAATTGTTTCCTTGACGGGGAAGAAGTGAGCCACTTTAGAAAGCCTGTCAATGACAACAAAGATTGCATTGTTGCCCTTCTGCGACCTTGGAAAACCAGTGATGAAGTCCATCTCTACTTTCTCCCATTTCCATTCCAGGGGTTTCAATGGCTGTAGAAGACCGTAAGGTTTCTGATGGACAGCTTTCACTCTGCGGCAGACATCACACTCCGAGACATACTTGGCACAATATCGTTTCAATCCCGGCCAACAATATTGTGTTTTCAAGTCCATGTACATCTTTGTGCTGCCAGGGTGGATAGAAAGAACAGATTCATGAGCCTCCTTGAGAACTTGCTCTCTCAAACCCGGGTAGTTCGGAACAAACATCCGGTGTTCAAAGAAAAGCGTGCCTTGATCATCGACGTGGAAGGACTCATACTTCGGAAGCTGAAGTTTTGAGATGATATTTTTGGTGTGCGGATCACCACGCTGAAAGGAGCGAACCTTTTCTTCCAAGAGAGGAGTAGCCAGAAGGTTCAGGAGATACCCTTGTTCCACAATTTCAAGGTTGAGCTGACGGAATTCCTCGCACAAGAGAGGCTGTTGTTCTTCCATCATGAGGTTGTTGACATAAGCTTTGCGGCTGAGAGAATCGGCCATGACATTAGCTTTGCGGTGTAGTTGATGGTCAAATCAAAATCATTGATTGCTTCAATCCATCTCCTCTGCCAAGGTTGAGATCAGGTAGTGAAGATATACTTCAAACTCTTGTGATCGTAAAAGATTTCTAGCAGTTGCCAAGCAAGTAGTGCCTCCATAGTTTCAAAGCAAAGACAACTGCTGCGAGCTCGAGGTCATGTGTAGGATAGTTGATCTCATGCATCTTCAACTGTCGAGAGGCATAAGCAACAACTTGTTTTTCTTGCATAAGGACCACACCCAATCCTTGCAAAGAGGCGTCACAGAATATCTGGAAAGGCTTAGATGTGTCCGGAGGAACCAAGACTGGTGTGGAAGTGAGCTTCTCTTTGAGTGTCTCAAAGCTTGCTTGACATGCAGGAGTCCAAAGGTATTTATTGTCTTTCTTGAGGAGATCGGTAAGAGGCTTCGCTATCTTCGAAAAGTTATGAACGAAGTGACGGCAATAACTAGCCAAACCAAGGAAACTCCGCACTTCTTTGACATTTGCAGGAGGAAGCCATTCAACAATTGTCTTCACAGTTTCCGGGTTGACTGCAATGCCCTTGGCAGAGATGACGTGACCAAGATAGGTTACTTGAGGCAGCCAACACTCACACTTGGAGAACTTTGCATACAAGCGGTTCTCACGAAGCTTGTTTAGGACACACCGAAGGTGTTCTTCATGTTCTTCCTTTGACTTAGAATAGACTAGGATGTCATCCAGATAGACCACAACGAACTTATCAAGATACTCCATGAAAACCGAGTTCATAAGCCTCGAGAAGGTAGCAGGTGCGTTGGTGAGACCGAAGGACATGACCGTGTACTCATACAGGCCATAGCGGGTGGTGAAAGCTGTTTTAGGAACATCTTCCTTGCTAATCTTGATTTGATGATAACCACTTCTCAAGTCCAGCTTAGAGAATACCACAGCTCCAGCTAGCTGATCGAAGAGATCATTAATCCGCGGAAGGGGATATTTATTCTTGATGGTTTTAGCATTGAGAGCCCGATAGTCAACACAAAGTCTATCAGTCCTGTCTCGCTTCTTCACAAAGATTGTTGGGCTACCCCAAGAAGAAGTACTGTGTTGAATGAAACCCAACTTCTCTTTTCATCAAGCTGTCGTTTGAGTTCAGCCAACTCAGCAGGACCCATTTTATAAGGCCGCTTGGATATAGGAACTGTTCCAGGTTCAAGCTCAATTACAAACTCAACCTCACGATCCGGAGGCATACCTGGCAACTCTTCAGGAAATACATCTGGGAACTCACAGACCACCGGAGCACTCTGAATAGCTTCCATAGCATCATCATTTAGAGCCGCCAAAGAGAAAAGCTGGATAGCAGGAGTCAGACTCGGAGAATAGACTATATGGCCTTCAGGAATCTTCAGAGAAACGGCGTTGAGACAATCAATCACAGCTGCATTTGCTGTCAACCAATCCATGCCCAAGATGACATCAATGTCAGAATTGCCCAGAACAATTAAGGACGCTGAGAACGAAGAGCCACCAATCTCAATTTGATTGCCATGGCTGATATGAGCAGCCCTCATGTTTGCTCCAGGAGAAAGGACCATTAACCGCTTGAGGAGAGGATACAACGTTAACTCATTCTCATTTGCAAACTTGTGAGAAACAAAAGAATGTGATGCACCAGAATCAAACAAAACTCGTGCAGGGACTGAGTTAACGGGAAGCATACCCATCACAACTCCAGGTGCATGCTCAGCTTGAGCGGCGTTGACACAGTTGGCACGAGCAACAGTAGACCCGGGCTTGGTGTTGATGTTGAGAGCCCGAGGTGGTGGTGCACGAACCATAGGAGAGCTTGCCGCAGATCTTGCAGGTGGTGGAGGAAGAGCTTTGTTTTTCATCGGACAGTTCCAGTACTGATGCCCAGTGTCTCCGCAAGTGAAACAAGCACCAGGTGGACGTGGAGCAACGTAGCCAGGGACTCCGCCAGGCGCTCCAGGGTAGTGGTGGTTGTAGCCCCTGGGAGCAGCAGTGAGGAAGTTTGTTGGCCTTGCCGCATAGCTTGCAGGTCTTGGTGGAGCCGGGAGCGACGGTGGGGTGTTAGGAACCCAGACGCGACGCTTAGAGGGAACTGACATAGCTGAAGAGCTTGCTGCATCACGGTTGTGTTTCTTTGACTCCTCAAACACTTGCTTACTTGCTTCTTCCTGCAGAGCTATATGCTGAAGTTCCAGAAAAGACGTCGGCCTTGCATGTGTGATTGCATATTTAATCGATGCATTGAGCCCTTGCCGGAACCTCTTTTGCTTCTTCTTGTCATCAGAGATCTCATCGCCACCATAACGAGAAAGGTTCATGAAGTTCCTGATGTAGGTATTGACATTGTCATTTCCCTGCTTGAGGTTGAGAAACACTTCCTTCATCCTCTCCATGACAATTTCTGACAGATACTGCTCTTTGAACGCTCTAGTGAACTGTTCCCAAGTAGGCTGAAAATCAGTGCGGTTTGCCTTGTGTAATTCTCCCACCGAGCTGCATCTCCTTCGAAGGTGAGTGGCACACTTTACCCATTCTTGCTCGGGAACATCAGCTCGTCAAGAGCCTTGACATCTCACGCAACCAATCATCACATCAAGTGGTTGATCGAAACATCAAATTGGCGTGGGTTGAACTTGGAAGCTTTTGATGTCTCCTCGCTTGGGAGGTGGAGGTAGCGAGCAAACTCATTCCTCCGAACACTTTCTTCAAAAGCGCTGGTTCTGCTGCATTCGCCAAGGCATTGGCGATGTTTGACAACGCGGACCCCAGTTCAGGTGGTATGTCCTCATCAGAACGGCGTGGTGGTGCCATCCTGTGATTGATATAAAACACAAGTCAGTACTATAATGGAGAATAATAATAATCCAAAATAGTACCAATATGGAATTAACCAAGATTAAAGGGTACAATTTACTAAGATGATATTAAAATATCAAAAAAGTTCAAAGCACCTAGAAGATATTAAGCATATCGCACACGACTGAAAAGGAGTGTGGTACACAGATGTATCAAAGAAAAAATTTCTGCAAATTTCGGCATTAAAATACCAGTAGATGCGCAAAATCACTTAACGAGTCAAGATTAGTGACTCTACCAATTCAATATACAAGAGCGAATGATAAAAGTAGTGGTATGGTCGCGACTCCATCCCGCACTCAAATCATTACTCCGCACATGAATAAGTAGAACACATATCCTAACCCCTTCTTCTCACGATGAACCTAAAGATTGGTAACTACGGAAACGAACACCCCAAACAAGATAACGTCGGATAACAAAGGGTAAGACAGATCGCGGCGGTATACAACGAATCAGATAGATCGCGTCGGTTTGCAAAAGCCTGTCGGTATGGAACGTACCAACAGTTGATAATCAAAAGGCCGATTGTGATAACAACTTGGATGCAACAGATAGACAAGGAATTACACACACACACACACACACACACACACACACACCCTATGGTACTACGGAAACCCAGAACACGTGAATCCTAGTTTGAACTGTTAAGAAGAGGATTGAAAACGTTACACTTCCTTACCAGAAAAGGGTGGGTGGGTGGGTAAGAAGAAAAGTGGAAGCAGTCCTACTCTCGCGTTTTGTTTTTCCCTAGTATACATAGCTACCAAAAATATTTGCTAGACTGACAACGACCATTTGGCTGAGACCCTGAAGGGCAGGATGGCTCTGATACCAATTGTAACTACCTCGGTGAATTACGCTCCTAGTTACAAGCCTGGATGAACGGAAATGGTTGAAATAGTAATTGGGGCCCAAATGCCACTCACGGGTGAACCTTTCGGCCGTCCCAACCATTTCCAAACATCGGAACAAGAACGGGCAGGCGTGTCGGCGAAGGATCAACTACATACACAAATGAGTATGTATGCAAGCCACCATACAACAAAGACATCGAGCCATTCCATCTAAAAGAAATAGAAATATTGCAACGCCATCGTCAAGATCCAAAAGTCCTAGATAGATATAATAGTTTAGGATATCTCCTCATACATCAAACATCAGTATCGGTGAGCGGCTAACAAGATCCGATGCGGATAAGAAGCAAATCGGCATAAGATGCCCCATAAATAAACACATCCCGCCCACAGATCTCACGGATCCCCGTTCCCGGAATCTCTACACCGAATGATCGTTGCCCACATCGTCCGTCTCCTCCACCCAGTATCCATCTCGTGAGTGTACCTGTTCATCTGCATCAAATAATTTATCGTGTGAGACCCTAGGGGTACTCAGCAAGTCTTTATGCCTCTAAAGGGTACACAACCTGGGGTGACGCAATTGCAGCAAAAGATAAACCCTAACAATTCTATAGATACTCGCTAACCATCCTCCTAACCAAAGATAGACGGATGTCCGTGAATTAATGACAACAGTTATAACAGTAATATGAACAGATCCATCCTCCTCCTCGCTTACCAATGAGGAAGCGGACGAACACCCCCCATCCGTTGGCAGTTTTATTAACCATTCCACGAGTGTTGCACTATTTACTAGTCAGTTACTTAGTCAAATTAAAAGCGGTACTTTAGTTATACTTGTCTATGATCGAGAAACTGTGCTCCAAGTCGTCCATAACCGCGGACACGGCTTTCAGAAAGTTTTACCCTGCAGGGGTGCACAAATAGCAACACACACTCGATCAACCTCGGAAAAACCAAATCAAAACCCAACGAGGCTTTCACGACAAAGCAATCACAGGATTCAGAAATATTTGAGGCCACCCATTAAGCTACCATAGCAAGTTAGGCGACTCAGACGGACTCAAGGTTTGGGTGGACGGTACAGAACGATCGGGAACCGAAAGTGTGACCGGGCTTGTCGATACCGCGAAATCGTGTCCCGATCCTAAGCGATGCAGTACATCGCACAATTTAAATAATGCAGTAAAGCATGGCATATGTACAGGATAGTAAGTAAAACCTCAAACTAGTTTGTGGCCCCAAGAAATAGGAATGAATCAAGCTCTGGCTCAGGGGGGTCCCATAAGCCTCCCGGATGTGGATAGCGCGAATATTCAAGGAACAGGAATCAAGTACTCGGGGTCCTACGGGACACAAGTGAGCATGAAAAACCAAATAGCAGATATTGCTCACCGGTGCCACTTTCATTAGTTATCCCATACTACTCAGGTTAAGTTGTTTAGGTACCTCGTTATCCATCAGACACTCACATACCCTACACATGCTGTTCTACGACTCACATGGCTCAAACAACTCCTGTAGTAATGGCTCATGGGATGGAGGAACAAGCTACGGTGGAGTTTAAAAGTAAAGGCTATGCAATACTTGGGATTCAATTTAATGCAATCGTGACTCGATGATGCAAGAATAAGATAGAGGCAATAGGTACTATATGTATGCAAGCATGAGGTAGTGCTTGCCTGGCAGCTCAGTTGAAGCGAGAGAAGGATCTGGGTAGTGCTCCTGGGTTTCTTGATATATCCCACCTTTCGTCTATTCGAAGAAGAACCAAACAAACAAGGGCCAACATAAATAAAGTGCACAAGCATAAGAATAAAATGCGACAAGCAAACAATCATGCCATGATGAATGGTGCACAATTTGCATGGCAATAAAGTAGCATGGCTTGGGTGAGGTGTAGATTACAAGAAATAAACATTTATTGAGTTTTGGTCACATTTTATACCCAAATAAGTTGTTGTACTCTTTATATTTATATGATGCATGCTGCAAAACAGAACATGGAATGCATAAATAGAAAGGTCTCGTCGAGCTGATCATTTTAGACATATCATTTGTTAAATTTGGAGTTATAAAACAAAAGTTATTAATTAATTAAGGCAAAAGGGCATTTTGTTGTAATTTAACTCAACTTGAAATTTAAAGTGTTCAAAGTATATTTTGGATAGCATATTTTAATTCCTCACATTTTTCTGATTTGAAAACATTTATTATTTGTATTATTTGAATTTATATTTTAAAAGTTATTTAAATACTGATTTGAATTTGAATTTAAATTAAATTTGAAAAGATTTGAATTAAAAGCAATTACACAAAATTTGTTGTTACTCGGTGATTCTAGCCATAGACACCGACCGGTGGGGTCGATTTGGGGACACATAGCGGATAAAAGCTTTTTACACCGCAGCTAACCTAGTCCCTGTGAATGACAGGTGGGGCCACGGCACACGCGGACCCGTACGTCAGTAGGCGAGAGGGGGCGTGCCACGCGGCACAGAGAGGGAGCGCGGGTTAAGAATGAAAAAGTCTAGGGGTGTTCTGCAAAACGCACGGAGAGGCTGGCGGGTGGGCTCTACGTACCGCGGATTAAGCAGAAAAAATAACGGAGGGGCTATTTGCAAAAATAGCGCCCGTACTGTTCCTCTTCCTGCAAACGCGCGGACAGGTCGGTGCGCGACCGACGCAGGGTGCGGCGCGTGGGGTTCGAACTCGCGTCATGGCGCGTCTTGGTTGTAGCCAGCGGCTGGTTACGGGATGTGAAAGAGGAGCGGCGGGCGGCTAGATGTGGTTCTGCGCGACGCGGGAGCAAGCCAACGAAGTGGCCGCTGGCGTGTTTGACTAAAAACGACGGATCTAGACGACGGCAATGGCGGAGGTTGTCAGGGAGGGATAGGGTCGTACCGCGGAGAGATCGGTGCGGTTGGATCGGGCTGGGAGGCACTGGAGCGGTGAGGACGCAGGCGCTCCCCGGAGCTAGGGTTTTCGTCGGAGCGGCGTCGGCCTGGGGCCCCTGGTCCTCCTCCTCGTCGTTGTCGTGGTGCGGCGTTGATTGACACCGTGGTCCTCCCGACACCTGCACGCCCGCCTCCTTGTTCTGTAGATGGACGGCGACACCGAGAGCGGCGGCCGGGGTAGACGGGGGTAGGGGTAGCTGGGGAGGGAGGAGGCGGTCTGGGGAGATCTGGGAGAGGCAAAGAGGTTGGGAAGGAGATGAAGTAGAGAGGGAGAGGGAGGTGGCGTGCGGGAGTGGGTAGAGGAAAAAGGTGGCTCGGGTGCCACCTTTCCCTCCTCCTCGAGCACGTGATCGAGCTGGAGCTCGGGGCAGGAGCAGGGTGAGGTGGTGATGGGGGCTGCCAGGTGGGGACGGCAGGGACGGTGGAGGAGGGAACTGGCTCGGGTGGGGCTGCTGGCAGAGAGAAGGAGAGAGGGGAGGTAGGCTCGGGTGAGCTAGGGTTGGAGGAGAGGCTCGGGCTAGGGGGCCCTCATGGCAGGGAGAGAAGAGAGGGAGAGAGAGAGGGGAGGCTCGGTTAGGGTTTTGCTAGGGATGGGGTAGGGTAGCTCGGGTTGGTGAGAGGAGAGGTGAGGTGAGAGGGGGAGATGGTGTAACTAGGGTTAGGTTAGAGGAAGACTAGGTTTAGTGTTAACTAGGTTAGATAAAGGAGGGGTATTAGAGAGAGAGGTGTGGTGGTAGCTATGGTTTGAGACATGACCAAAACAAGAGGTGTCAAAAGAGAGGAGAGAGGGGTTGGGAGAGGGATTAGGGTTTTTTAGAGATAAAGGGGAAAATGCTCACACATGGCTTGCATGGATGGGGGATGGGTGTAGGGTTTTGACATGATCCCAACAAGATCAAGCATGAAATGAGGTAGAGAGATAGATGGGAGATTCACTCAAAAGATCAAATAAAAAACAAAGGAGGTCAAAAGATGGAGATGGTTGCATGGCCCATGCAAGGGTATTAAATGCTACCTCTTAATCTTGTGAAAACAAAATAATAAGCATGGCATTATTCCTATGCATTTCCCAAAATGTGGAGTAAGGCCAAGTAAAAGAATTTATAGAAGTAGATCCATCCTATCTCCCATGAGCTAGATTAAAATTCCAAAAGAAAATAGAATACAAGCTCATGGATAATGGAATGGTGGAATTATAAGGTGGTGAAAGAAAGGGTGGTGGAGTGGAATAAAAGATATGCCCCCAACTCAACTTGGGCATTTAAACAATATATCAATAACCAAATACAATATCAAGAGGCAAATACAATTGACAATGCATATGAGAGACGATCCAAAACAAAAAGGGTTTTGTATGATGCTCAAATGCAAGGTGGCATGATGACATGAGCATGATATAATTATGATGCAACAATTATATATTGGAAGTAGACATTATATTACTAAACCAAGTAGCATTACAATTGTTAGGCAAATGGGATGCTACAGTTTCTTTTCGTGTCCCCCTTATATCGATGGAAAAGACACAGAGTCCACCACATGTGAGCCTCGGCCATGAGGACTGTCACCTCCGTGACCTTCTTCTACTTCTCTGCCGCTCTATGTTTTGTCTGTAGCGCTTGGCATCGTACAGATTCCTGAGGAGAGACAGTGGCTAGTGTTGACTTTGGGGTTTGCTTTCTCCTTCTTGAAAAAGCTTCCCTTGACTCGGCCTCGCCTCGCATGACTCTGCTTGACCTTAACCTGCACTTAATATGCGTAATAGCAGTAGGCCGACATAACTTATATGTTGGCCGAGTCAGGTTTTAGCTACCTAACTCGGAATAAGTCGGACCTCATTCGGCCATGACTCGGTCGGATCACACCTTGACCCGGCTCAGACCATGAAGGCTCCGTCCTCTTCTTACTTATATTCACCCTACCTGGGTCATCACCCCAACATTAGTCCCCAAAGCTGGTGCGGTCTAGTCGACGTCATTCAGCTAGATCAAGGCAGTTTCCAGATAATCGGTTTCTATGCTTATGTCTCCGACTCATTATTTAGTCGGTGCCTCTCTCGATTTATCTTTTCTTGACTTGCTCTCTTATTCCGAGGTATGGCTCATTTCCCGAGTCATTTATTCTTATCCGAGGCATCCCCTTAGCTTCTCTAGTAAGCTTCGTCCTACGTGTCTGAATCATTACCCTTTGTCTCATTTTTTGTACCGCTACAGTGTTCTCTGATATTGCTATAGTGATTACTGTGGCGGTCATATCGATGCAGTGACTCTTCGATCGTCGCAACGGTCATGGCGGTCAGATCTCCTCCTCCGTCGTGTTACCCTTCCTGTGGCTTGAATCCTAGATCGCCAACACACGATACTTGTGTTTTTGTGGTAACCGCGACGCACCCGCGATCCCACTAACGCTCACCGTGTGCGGTTATAAATGGAGGGAGAGGGGAAAGGGTTCATTTACTTTCCTCATTCTCATCCTCTTCATCTTCTTTCTCGCGTCACCGCTGTTGCGCTCTAGTTCACGCGACCACTCCGCCGTGCTCTAGTTCACGCGACAACGCCGCCGTTATTTGGTCTTCTTTCGCCGTGCCTTGTCTCTGCATTAGGCCTCTACTATGGTTTTTCTTGCTCCGCCGCCGCCGTGCTCACCATCGCTGTGATGGGGCCTTGGATTTCAACACCGCTCCCCGCCACCAGCGATTCTTCTTCGGTTCGCTCCTCCGACGAGCCCATGTCGAGATCGCACAGCGACCCTGTTGCTAGAGAAGAAGATCTCGTGGTGGGCCCAGAGCGTGGTTATTGGCAGGGATCCATAGTCACCCGCCGAGAAATCGAGTGGCTTCGCAAGACTCGTCGAGTCCCTGCCTTGGAATAAGTCGGACCTCATTCAGCCGACTCCTACAGGACTCAGCCGGATCATACCTTGAACCGGCTCAGACCATGAAGGCTCCTCCCTCTTCTTACTTATCTTGACCCTACCTGGGGTCATCCCCCCAACAAGTTCGGTAATTTCAAAAGAGCCAAGACTCAACTTGTTAAAAAGACTCTTCGGAATTGTTAAAACACTTGCACCTAGATCACATATTGCAGCTACTTCATTAGTCTCAATTTTAATCTTAATGGTAGGCTCAAATATATCATCTATCTTAACAGGCAATTTTTCAGCAATTTTCTTGTATTCTTCTTCAAGCTCAGGTACCTTTATTGCTACCTGATTAACGAAGTGTTGATACATGGCTTCCTCATTTCCTTCACTTACCGGAATCTTGACATTGATCATTTTTACAACATCTTCAGCTGTGTAGTTTGGTGAAGGAGCATTGCTATAATAAATTTCTTCGGGCACCTCCCTTTGGATTCTTATCATCTTGAGCTCTTCAACTGGATTGGGCTCAGCTTTACCTGCAAATTTTGCTAGAATGAGAGTTTGACTCTCGGTTATCTTACCTAGTTGTGCCTCAACGATCCTTGTTCTTTCTTGGAGGGTCTACAAATCATTTCTCAAACTAACAGCTTGGTTAGATAATTTACCAAGCATAACATCATGATTCTCCGTAATTTTGACTAGAATATTGTTTTGCTCATTTTGTGAGTCCATAAAAGCGTTAAGAGTTTCTTGGATATTAGTATTGCTTGATGCCATATTATCATTAGAGCTACCTGTAGGACTAGAATAATGTTTTTGAAAGTTTGGATTATAATTCTTCTTCCAAGCAGGGTTATAATGATTACGAGCTATGAAGTCTACTTCTTCAATAGTTGGTTCGGGAGTAGTTCTTATCAGGGTTTCCTTACCTTTAACGGCTAATAAAAGCTCATCCAACTTAGCATTGAGTTCTTCGTTCTCTTGAGGTGTGACGAAGTTCACCTTCTTCGTGTTTGATCTTTCCACATGCCATTGGGCATGGTTGTTTTGCATATTGTCTAGCAGCTGCTTTGCTTCGGTAATTTGCTTACCCATAAATGTTCCTCCAGCTGCAGTATCTAGCATAGACTTAGAAACAGGGTTAAGAGCATTATAAAATAAATGGAGAATTAACCAATCTTCCATCCCATGGCTGGGACAGTTTCTCATGCATTCTTTCATTCTCTCCCATACAAGCACTAGTGGCTCACGCTCTTCCTGTCTAAAACCAGTAATATTGGATCTGAGTTGCCTAGTCTTTGCAGGTGGAAATAATTTAGTCATAAATAAATAACTACATTCCATCGATGATGCAATAGTATTTCTAGGTAAATATATCAACCATTCTTTTGCTCTTCCTCTAAGAGAGAAAGGAAATAAGCGCAACTTGACCGCGTCGGGGTCAACATCTTTAATGCGCATCATATCACATATTTTAGTAAAAGTATTTAAGTGCAAACCTGCATCTTCTACAGTAGAGCCTCCAAATAGATTCTGTTGAACCAAACTTAAATAGCGGGGCTTAATTTCATAATCTTTAGCAGCAATTGCTGGCTGAGTAATAGGAGTATGCAAATAATCATTTTTAGGAGTTGCAACTTCCCCAAGCTTCTTTTCAGCCATACTTCCTATGTTTTTGTATTTTCTTAAACAACTACTAATGATGATAAAGCAATAATTAAAAGGACTAACTATTTTTTTTGGTTTTTCAAGTAAAAACTAAAAGCAAACTAACAAAATTAAAAACGAGAATTAAAACTAGCAAGGTTCCTACTAACCTCACCAGGGTAGCTATTGCTTCCCTGACAACGACGCCAGAAAAAGGGTTGATACCTTTGATCCGGATTAGGGATGTAGTATAGCTATTTTTCCCTAGTAGACCTAGGTTTATCGAATCCTCGGGAAGCAGAAAGCAAAGTGAGATTACTTAAATGGACCTTCGAGTGTTTTAGAATTCCTATTGTGTTTTCACCGGACCAAGAGTTTGCGATCTTCTTCTTGTTGTTGTTGTTGTTGATGATGATGGAGAGAGAGAGAGCCTAGGGTCTTCGGTTTTCACCAGTAGCTGTGCGAAACATCTGATGGGAATAATAGATAATAATAAAGTACTCATGTAATTGTTAGAGCAAGATAATTATATGTGGGCAGTGCATCCATAAATGTTATCGCCTCCGCAACCGCTTATGGCAATAACCTACTAGTATCATCCATGGAAAAAAGAGAACTAATGATATGCAGAGTGATGTCACCGTTAATCCCAAGTAAGTTCCTCACATATAGCCGTACTACCCTTTCTATCACTGGGGTTCCTATCCTATAGATCAGTCATTACTCACACTCCCTTTACCTGGATCAATCCTAGGGGTCTCGCGTACCTGACAAGTCCTTAGATTGAGGCAAGAGAGGGTACCACAATCATCATGTCATACAAACTAATAGATTATCCCATCTGTGATAAATAACATGCACACAAGCTACATGGCTAGGCCGAAGCCCTTAGCCCAAGGAGAACTACTCACACATAGAGATGAAATCGACAATCATAACCATCGTAATAGAGATCATAGAGTTGATAACAAATATTCTTACAATGTTGCCAATTGGATATGAGATCTACTATTACAAGTGGTGGAAGATGGATATGGTGGTGGAGAAGGGTTTAGAGGTTTAGATATCGATCTATTCCTCTGGCATGGCGGCAGGGAGAGTTTAGGGTGAATGAAGCGATGTTGTGGAGTCGCGGGGCTTGTTTCTCGTTGCCCAAAGCCTCTTTATATAGGGGTCCCTTCATAAAAGTTGTCCTGTTTGACCTAAGGAGGTCGGTGCAAACTATACGATGGCAACTATATGGCGGCGGGTCGTTAAGCTTGTAGTAGCCTCCTCACGGCTCCTGGTTTCTTTGACGTGTTGGAAATCTCGTATCTTTGGTATTTATGTAGTGATTCTCATCATCATACGTCATTATCTGTGCAGGAAAAATAGCAAGAAAGGATTGCATACCCCTTTGATCATTAGGCATTAGTGGCAGGAAATAGAGATATATTTCATCAAATATATGAATAATATCTAGTTTAAATGTGGACGTGGATGGATATATTTCACAGTCATCAGGTTCTCACGCCGTGTCTCACTGAGTACGCTTTCCTATGCGCGCACGAGGTTTGCCTTCAGTGCTCCCTTCTGGCCCGGCTCGTTGTGGGTGAGCTCGTCTTGGGGGGGTCTGTCCTAGAGTCTCGGAGGTGCCAGGGAGGAAGAAGGTCGTTGCTTGTTTCTTCAGGACTATGGGGTCGTCCTGGTAGGTGCTGCTCGCCAATTTGGCGAGTCCGTCTGCGTGATGCGCCTCTTTGGTGATGACTGCATCGGCCATCTTTGCGTTGTTGTCTTCGCACTCGATGGCCATGTTCGGGTTGCCGCGCACGGTGATTATACTGTGGGGTCACTATGAATTTGTCAAACGCCTGCCTTCATCATGTTGTAGGCGTAGTGTGGGGTCGCCATGAATTTGGCGAATGCCTGCCTTCCGAGTATGCAGTGGTACGGGCTTCTGAATTTCACCAGCTCGAAGACGATCCGCTCTGTGCGGAAGTTGGCTGGTGTGACGAAGGTGACTGGCAGCGTCACCTTCCCAATCGGGTATGCCTTACAACCTGGGACTATGTCGTGGAAGGTGTAGAGGGTGGATTCCACCATAGACTGCGATAGCTGCAATTGGCTGAACGTATCTAGGTATAGAATATTGACAGAGCTTCCCCTGTCCATGAGGGTCTTTGGTAGCCAGTAGTCAGCCACCTTGGGTCTGATGACCAGGGCGACTCGCCCTGGGTACTCGATCCTGGGCATGTGATCCTCGCGGATCTAGATGATGCTTTGCTCTGACCAATTTAGCCAGCACGGGATGTCAACTTGTTGCACTGCATTGACGGTGACAACGCGGGCGAGTACTTTATTCTCGCGTCGTGTCCCCACACCAGTGAAGGTGTGGAGTGAACCGATGGAGTTTATGAACACACTGTCGTTGCCGTTGTCACATGGCTGGTCGGGATTCGGGTCCTCCCTGGCACACCTTGCCTTCTCGATCTCTTTGAGAGAGTGGCAGTCGGCGGTCGTGTGGGTGGTAGGTTTTCCCTCCCTGCTATGGTAGACCCGGGGTTGATTCAGCAGGGCGGCGGGGTCGAATTTCGGTCGGGCCGCAGTGTTTCCGCGTGGTTTGCTCCACTCACGGTGGTAGTTTTTGGGGTCACATGGGCCATAACTGGCATTGGCGACGAAGTCCATCCTTCCGTCGCTGCGACACTTTGTCTCTTGATGGGTGTTGCTATAGCGGAGCTCGCGATTGTGACCGCTAGTCTGGCCGCCTGTGCGGCGCCTTCCGCACGACTCATCATTGGACTCCTGGATCGGATACTCCTCTGAGTAGAGCTTGGCGATTCGAGGAGGTCCGGGATGTTGTCGAGCATTCGGTAAACTCGCTTGATCTTTGCAACCAAGGGTTCATACTGACACGCGTACTTGAAGCAGTGGATGGCCGTATCCGGGTGGATCCCTGCAGTGTTAATCCACAGATCCTTCCAGCACTGGACCCAGTGTCAAACCCTGGACGCATCGTTCTAGGTCTTCGATCGTGGTGTCACGTGAGTAGGAGCCTTCGAAGTGTTTGATGAAGGCCACGTGCATCTCCTCTCACGAGTCGATGCTATTTTTGGGGAGGGTGTTGATCCACTGGTGAGTCGCACCCTCCATCGTCAGGGGGAGGTAGCGAGTGGCCAGTAGATCATTGTGGCCAGCGATCCCCATCGCCATGAGGTAGTTTTCCATCCATACTTTGGGATCAAGTGTGGGGTCGTACTTATCCATGTATTTTGGCCCTCAGAAGTTTGGATGGTAGTTATCGCCTCGGACCATTGGTCCAAGCATGGTGGGCTGACCCGGTTGAGGTCACCATAGTTGGAGAGTGTGTGGCGGAGGTCGTATGGCTGACAAGCTCGCCAAGCTTGGGTGTTGATGAGGTGGCCTCGCGCGTCGACTGGCTGGCCATTGGCAGCGACTGCATTGTACTGAGGTCACAGGTCATTAGTGAAGATGGCGGGGTTGGAGACCACCAATTGTTGCGGCCGTGGCTCTATGGGAGGGCATTTGGCGACGTTGGCGACCGTCCGCTCGCCTGGGAGGTAGGACAATCCTGCCCTACTGTTGGTGGATCGTGAGTAGACCCGCCCCTGCGAGTCTCGCACCGCATTCTGCTGCTCGACTTCTTTGGCGAGCAGGGATTGGGCGTATTTGATCTGGATCACACCATCTCCCGTGGGGTCTAGGTTGGCGACCGCAGCATGGCTCACGATGACATTGTCCGGCCATTGGCGTCGTATTACCACGACGCGATTATTACCCGCGGCTGTTTCGGAGGAGGTGCGCGGTGGGGTGGTGGAGGTGCTCCATGCGCTGTCGACCCGGATGGTGGGCGACTACCTCCGGGTGGCGCGTTGTTGCAAACTTCGCGGTCGGCCACGCGTGCGGGGTCGTTTCCGTCATTGAAGTTCAAGACTCGGCCCTGCGTGGAGAGGTTGAGTCGCCGCATCACCCGGCGCTGATGGTACGCCGAGAGCTGTTGCGTGGTGTCATGATCGAGGCAAAAAAAATCACGCTCAGCCTTTTCTTTCTCCATGGCTTCGTTCAGGGCTAGGCGGTGCCGCTCGATCTCGTCATTGGTCGCGGTTGGCGGGAGGGGGTGGTGAAGGGATCCCCTGGTGGCTCGTTGTCATTCTCCATGTAGATGGTGTGGTGTACGACGGGGTAGATCTCATCTGGAGATTCCAACCCCGAGTCATAGTCAAGGATCTAGAGGATTGAGTCATCCTCGTAGTCCCTAGCGTTGGATACCTTCGTGATGGAGCTGGCCTTTGCCGCGGGGACGGTAGGTTCCACGGCCGGCGCTGGCGTCACCGAGTCGGCATCGTCACAGAGGGTGGAGTTGCTCTGTACTGATCCATCCTCCTCTGGGTCATACTTGGAGACAAGGAGGGTGATAGATCATATCTGCTCCTCTGAGAGCAAGTCACGTAGAGGCGATCCGAGGCTGGTGGCAAAGTCGGTGGGATCCACCGGGTCTATGGCGTCGGGGAAGCCGACAAAGAGGTTGATGGAGACGATTGGTATCATGGTGGCGTGCATGACCGGACGCGAAGCCGACACGTAGTTACTCAGCGGGATTTGGAAAAATCCGTCGGTAGCGATCATGCGACCGGTAGCAAAGGGTCGGCGAGTTGGAGTGTAGGGTCTCGCCACAGATCAGAGGCTTGACTCACCATGCCCCGCGGTGGGCGCCACTGCCGTGGGAATGGCCACGGCAGTCGCTACCAGGGGTAGCGATTTAGTCAAAGTAGGGCAAGAGCGAGTCGCCATCAGCGGATCGAGATTGGGGCAAGACACATGGTTTACCCAGTTTCGGTCCCCCTTAGGGTAAAGACCTACTTCCTGCTTGCTTGTATTAACGGCGAATGAGATTACATGATGGGAAAAATCGGCGTATGGGCAGCGAGTCGCAAGGATGGGTAGCTAATAGCTCGTGAGTACAATGGGAACCCTAAGGAGGCTTATATAGGGGTGCCTCGCTAGGGTTTTATAAGATCTCAACCGAACCAGTAAGGGTTTCGGGAGGTTGACCTAATCCGACTGGGCCTAGCTACGGTCTTGGTCCTTCGCATCCAGTCGTCGGTCTTCATTGAAGCCTTATTTTCAGTCGTCGTCATTTCTGGCCCGCTCGACATCGCCTTGGGCCAGTCGCTTCCTGCCTTCATGGATATCCCGATTGGCATATCCCCATCAAGAGTGACCGCAGTGGTATCACTGATCTTTTTAGTCATGTGTAATGACGCAGTAATCTGGCCATTTCTCCGGTTTACTACTGGCCACATGATTCATTTGCTGCTATGGGATCCAGGCCAACCATTCTATGGCATGGGTACCAAGTTGACTACTGCTATTGGAGTTATCTGTTTGCAAGGACATTGATTGCATGAGTCGTTTGGCTATAGCTTTGAGGTTGAGACGATGAAAACATGGATGTTAAAATTAGTAGAACTACAACCTTGGCCTTCCTGGGAGAATTCTTTGTTGATTACAGTGTACTATCAACCTCCACCGGCTAGTTCACAAAAAAAAACCTCCACCGGCTAAACCTCCTGATAAGAGCAACTACATCCATCCTAACACAAGAGTAAAGGTACAGTGGAGCATGCACATTCTCAATTGTTTCTGCAGTTGCATTTGTTTGGAGAACTCAGGAATCATGTCTGAATTCATGTTCAGTGGGAAAAAAGGCAGTACTCTCCTGGTATCATTCTCACGTTAGAAGGTGCCATTCATTTGGGTCCTGAATATTTTCTATGGGAAATTGCATGGATGCCATGGCAACCTTTCCAGCATAATCGAGATGGATGGCATCAGGAACTGCCACCACACCAAGCACCATCAACATTGCTAGTCAATTTTGACTACTCTCTAGAAGCTTGGTTTGGATGCTCTATCGGTGGAGCTTGCGTGAGAGAGTTTGGAGGGCTAATTCATGGAGAAGATATAAATTATGTGCACAGCGTGAGATGATCAATGGGTTTCATCGTGAGAAGCTATGGGATTCTGGAGGTATTCAATTTCATGCTTGGATTTTCCCATGGCTGTTAGTACGTGTGAATTGCAAGAGTGTGCCGCAATGTTCATCACTCCCAGTTAAGTGCAACTTTGCAAGGATACATTTTATGTTATATAGAAGATCTCAAATGACTGAGGAATTCAACTCTAGGACATCTCTGGAATTGGTTGTTTCTCGTGGATACTCTTCTCTGATTCTGGCCTATACATTCTATTGGAGACTGATGATTGTCAGGTTTCTTCAGCAATATGGTCCTGAGGCCGATGTTCTTTTGTTGCTAATCTTTGAGCACTCTGTGAATGTACTTTGTACAATAACAGGTTGTACTAACTCCAGTTCATTCCTTGCTATTCTGCATGAGTGGTCAAAAGTACAGAAGCATTATACATGTATGTGGGTGATAACTGAAAAGAATACAAATGCCGCTTAGAGGGAGGGGGTGAATAGGAAGTTTAAAACTTTTATGAGATGGGCTTAACAAAGGCGGAATAAAACTAGCGTTTACTTTGTAAAACACAAAACCTATATAAACTACGGTTCACCTATTGCACTAACAACTTATGCTAAGCAATACAAGCAACTATGTGACAGCTAGATATAAGACCACCACGCCATAAAAGGCCTCGCCCTATTCTCCTAGGAACCTCGCCACAAGAGGCCTGTTTCACTTCTTCACTATCGATGCACTTGTTAGTGGCAATCTGTAACCTCTCACAAATATTTGGGCACTTCTCCACAACTCAATTGGAAGCTCCCAACAAACAAGCTCGGGGAAAGCTTTAGAACTTAATTGGAGGCCCCAAATAATCCACAAACCTGCAAAACAACTAAACCGTCTAGGGTTCCAAGAACCCAAGAGTAAAAAGCTTATCAACTTTCACCCAATCAAATCCTCGCCGAGAACTTAAACCGATGCACCAAATGCAATGGCAAGAACACAAGAAGTGCTCAAGTCCTTCTCTCCCAAATTCCACCAAACCTCCAAAAGCTAGTGGGAAAATAAGAGAGGAAGAACACGAGAGGAAATCCACAAAAGAAACCCAAAGATCTAGATCCCAAGATGTTCTCCTCATATAGAGGAGAGATGGATTGGTGGAGTTGTAGATCTAGATCCCCCTTACAAATCCTCCAAAATATTCAAGAAATATGGGAGGGATTGAGAGTATTTGCAAGCTCTTGTAGGTCTAAACAATGGAGGAGAGATAATTCAACCAACCAGCCTAAGGAGGAAGAAGGGGTCTATTTATACCCCTCCCAAATGAAATATAACCGTTTGGGACCTCCTAAGCCGGATAATACGCCCTCCCTCGGATATTCCGAGTTCCTCGGGCAAAAATATGACGAAGGACTTCATGGCGTGACCCTCTGTATAGGGGCCGGATATTTGGGGCAGATATTTGGGCCAGATAATCTGCCCCCTTTAAATTTTGGCCGGATAATCCGCCCCTCCAAAAACTGACAGAAACAACAAAACTAAAACCATCATAACTTTTGCATCCGGACTTCGGTTTTGATGATCTTGGGCTCATTTCGAAGATAGTAACGAGCTCTACAAAATCATGCAGGGAACCATCATAGTAGAGCAAGGGAGGATAGAAGCAAATGATAAAAGGTTTAACCTATCTATAAAAGACAAACCGGTAAAATCTCCAATATCGAAAACACAATAGAGAATGCATATAAAATCTGTTTTTGATGAACTGAAGCTTGTCATAGAGATTGACACAAGATCTAAATCCTCTCATGGATAAGAACCAAGAAAGATAATGCCAAGTATGCAAAAGTTTGAGCTCTCACTGAGAGATATGATCAAGTTACTCACTCGAGAGCCCCTCTTGATAGTATTATTATCTATCCTATAAACCGGTCTTCCTAACTAACACCACGAAACCGGTAAGAAAGAAACAGATACCTTCGATCCGGATTACGAATGTAGTATAGATCTTTTTCCCTAGTAGACCTAGGTTTATTGAATCGTCGGGAAGCAGAAAGCAAAGTGAGATTACCTTAACGGACCTTTGAGAGTTTTAGAATTCCTATTGCGTTTTCACCGGACCAAGAGTTTGTGATCTTGTTGTTGTTGTTATTGTTGTTGATGATGGAGAGAGAGAGGGCCTAGGGTCTTAGATTTTCACCAGTAGTTGTGCAAAACATCTGATGGGAATAATAGATAGTAATAAAGTACTCATGTAATTATTAGAGCAAGATAATTATATGTGGGCAGTGCATCCATAAATGTTATCGCCTCCGCAACCGCTTATGGCAATAACCTACTAGTCTCATCCATGGAAGAAAGAGAACCAATGATATGCATAGTGATGTTACCGTTAATCCCAAGTAAGTTCCTCACATACAATCGTACTACCCTTTCTGTCTTGCAGATCAGTCGTTACTCACACTCCCTTTACCTGGATCAATCCTAGGGATCTTGGGTACCTGACAAGTCCTTAGACTGAGGCAAGAGAGGGTACTAGAATCATCATGTCATACAAACTAATACATGATCCCATATATGATAAATAACATGCACAAAAGGTACATGGCTAGGTCAAAGCCCTTAGCCCAAGAAGAATTACTCACACATAGAGATGAAATCGACAATCATAAACATTGTAATAGAGATCATAGAGTTGATAACAAATAGTCTTACAATGTCGCCAATTGGATATGAGATCTAATATTACAAGTGGTGGAAGATGGCTATGGTGGTGGAGAAGGGTTTAGAGGTTTAGATCTAGATCTATTCCTCCGGCGTGGAGAAAAGGAGAGTTTAGGGTGAAAGAAGCGATGTTGTGGAGTTGGGGGGCTTGTTTTTTGTTGCCTGAAGCCTATTTATATAGGGGTACCTTAATGAAAGTTGTTCTGTGTCACCTAATGAAGTCGGTGCAAACTATACGGCCGGAACTATACGGCAGCGGCCCATATAGTTGGTCGTTAAGTCTTCTAGATCCTCTTCATGGCTCCTGGTTTCTTTGGCGTGTTGGAAATCTTGTATCTTTAGCATTTATGTAGTGATTCCCATTATAATACTTCATTATCTGCGCAGGAAAAAATAGCAATAAAGGATTGCATACCCCTCTGATTATTAGGCATTAGTGGAAGGAAATAGAGAGATATTTCATCAAATATATGAATAATATCTAGTTTAAATGTGGACATGGATGGCTATATTTCACAGCCATCAACCTCTCCAAGCTTAAACTTGATCGTCCTCGAGGAAGAAAACCAAAATCAAAAGGGAACTCAGCATTTAAACTGAAATACTGAGATGATGATCTCACTCATGATTGGCAGTCTCATGTTTCCTCCACTTTATTAATATGAAAAACTTTAGCATAGATAGAGTAATGGCAAGCATATCTTACGGATTTCATGAATTCTTATAGCGCAGCAAAATTATTATAAGCATGGATGATTCAAAATAGTAAACTTTATTCCATGTCATGTAATTAACTCATAAGCTTGCCTTTGAACAATAAAGTGTAATCATGTAAAATTAAGAGTATGAGAGTTTGTCATGAAAAGCATATATACTAGAGTATGTCAATTCTCCCACATCAATAAATCAATACTTTTCAAGCACTACTTTTCTATTCATTGTCCTTCAAGAATTTTAGTTCTTACGTAATTGAGAGCATGCCAAAAAAATTCATTAGTTTATTAGGCTAAGATGGACACTCGTGGCATCACTAAAGTTTTTGTTTCTTTTGCATAATGATTACTCATATCAGCCAGATGAGTGATTCCATCATGTTACAGCTACCTGGGAGTGCCAACAATCTTACCCATTATAGCACTGCTGCTACAAATTTTTAATCTTCTCATAGTCGAAATCTAGGAGTTTCCTCCATGAAGATCGTTCATAGGCCAGCGGAGTTGTTGGCATCCCATAAAGTTTGACACGCATAAAGCTATATCATTCTTATGATTTACAAGTAAAACTTTGGCATGCTCACAAAAACCGCTAAACATTAATTCAATTGAACAAATCTTTTCAAAGAGAGCTATCAAGTCAATCATTTTTTTTGTGGTGTCGAGTGTCTCTAGGAATAAGCTTTCAAGACTAAGCACTACAACACCCAAGTCTTTAATTTGTGAGAATTTTTCTTCTTTCAATTGTTTAGCAAATTTTTAGGCAAGACTTAGTTAACTAAAAGAGCTCGAACAGAACGTACCCAGTTAAATACCCATGAAAACAAAATTGTACTACAATATAGAGACTCACTCCACCAATATAAAATCTCAACATTACTACTAAATAGCATGGGTTTCTCAAACTTCAAAAGTGGGAGTCATAAGGCATATCTCTCATGTTTGGTTCCACTTCTCTCTTCCCTTTTTATTTGTTTCTTCGAGACATGAAGTCAATCACTCTCCTGCAAATCAACAAGAACTTCGAGACGGAAAGAAAAAGAGAGAGGAAAAATAAAGATAAATGGAGAAATATTTTTGTGGTTGTTGAGAAGGGAGATTAAAGAATAGAAAATTGGCGGCAAAGCTCGGCTTGAAAATCTCAAACAAAATAAAATAACTAAGATAAATTGTTGGGGAAACCAATACGAGTGCTTATAAACTCAAATAAAAGCATAACCTCGAAAATAAGATAAATAAAATGAAAACCAAAATATAAAATAGATAAAAAACCTCCCCAAGCTTAGGCTTTTGCAATCCCTTCAAATCATTGTGGTGGGGGGGAAAAGTTGTAAATCCAGTCCGTAAATTGAGTTAAAAGGTTACTTGTTGTTTCTCGGAGGTTCATGGCGAGATTGTGCATTCTCTCCACATTTCCTCCAAGTTCATGGAAATCTTGAGATGTAGAAAACCGGTTTGGTGGATGCTGCTCCTGATGAGGGACTTCTTGCTCCTCCTCTTGGTCCTCATCCTCCTCCGAAATCTCCTCCTCGGGTTGGTGTTGTTCAACCTGCAGGTCATAAAGCACACGTACTTCCTCAATAGAGAAAATATAATTTGGCCAAGGAGCAGGATAGATACACCTAGCTCCAGCAATATGCATATAATAAACACCACCTCTCCTAGTAATCATTCCACAAGCCCTCAAAGTAGAGTAACCAACACGTCACTCACCTAGCACCGGTTGTAACTCACCTAGGTCGATGCCCAATGCATTGCCAAGCACGGTGATGACACCTCCACAAGTGGTTGGTCCTTGGCTTTGGTGGGATTGGTACTCCAAGTAGCGCACAAGTATTGCGCCCAAGTAAAGTGACAAGTTGTCATAGTTGAAAGCAGCTTTTGCAAGGACTAAGATGTACTCCTCGTTGAGTCTTGTAGACTCATTACGCGCCTGCAAGGTGTTAGCAATAACATAGAACAAATAACGAATAGCAGGATGTTGAATATTCTTCCTTCTGCTAACTCTAGAAGTAAGGCTCATTCTATTATAACAGAGTTCAGGGGAAGGTTCCATGCTGGTAAAATCTGTGCGCAGAGCATTAGGGTCATTGTTGGGTAAACCAAAACAATTGCACCATTCATCTAGTGTTAGTGAATAATTATTGTTCATGAGTCGGAAAGAAATCTTATCCTCCCATGACATGCATTAACGGTGCTTTGCAAAGAGCTAAGAAATTCAATGGTTAACCGGTGATAGGTTGGTGTATCATGAAATACAAGGGTTTGTAGGCCAACTCTACTACGAAATAAATTGAAATCATCAGAAATACCAAGTTGGTTCGAAGTGACGGGGCAAGCCCACTTGGTTTCCTTGACTTATCGGTTTTTGATCTTGTCAAAACAATCACGGTGGGCTTCGCTCTTGAATCGAATCCCCATACGTTCCTGAGCTACAGCCCGAGAAGAACTAGCTGCGGCAAAAGCACGTGTCTGGCTCCTCGCGTTCATCTTCTAAAAATAATAAAAGAGACAAATATAAAAGTTTTTGATCCATCAATAATAGTCATAGCATAATCTCATCATAGCACACTAAAGAATCTCCTTAACATATTAATCTAGGCAAGATAATCATGGCAATTGTTCAAATATAAGTCTCATCTTAGATTGATAATGACAATAGATCAGAGATGAATTTGCAAAAAGTAATTGGAGGATCGGAGGAGAAACATACCGTAGATCACTTGTGTGCGAGGAATTTGAATGAAATCGAGCAGGGGTGAAGATCCCTTGATGTTTTGAGAGAGTTTGGAGGAAGAATAGAGAAAAAGGATTGTGTTTTTGATGATTTGGGTACCTCCCCGAGCATTTAAGTGGTCGGACGCAACTAAACAGCGGCAACTATATGGCGGGAATAGGGCGTTCCGGCTGTATAGTTGGTCTGACGGTAAAATTTTAGGGTTTCCTAGGGTTTCTGTCTGGCGACTATAACTATGCGGTGACAACTATACGACCAACTATGGCATATATAAAACAGGAATTTTTAGTACCGTTGAATTTCTTTCTCTCACTAGTCACTAGAGTTTTCTAGCACTCTTTATTTATACGAAACTTAAAATAAAACTTAAAAACTTAACTCAAACCTTTATTTCGCATGGGTTGCCTCCCATGCAGCGCTCTTTTATGGTCAATAGTTTGACCTTGATATCGTTCACTTAGGCCATATGAGTGGAACACTCACTCCGAAGTAATTGGCCTTCAAAGTGATGTCCTCCTTATCATCTTGTTTGGCTTTCTTTTTCCTGGGGAAATGAATAACAAAAGGATCCCGCAAAGGCAATTGAAGCTCCACGTTCCCTTCATGCAAATTGATCAAAGCCTTAATAGTTCTTAAGAAAGGATGGCCTAATATGATAGGAGCAGTAACATCTTCAGGCATGTCAACAATAACAAAATCAATAAGGGCAGGACAACCTTTAATGTAAACTAAAGTATTTTCCTTTATGACTACTGCTTGTTTATAGGTAGAATCTGCTAGATGTAATTTTAGTTCGGTGATTTCAAAAGAGCCAAGATTTAACTTGTTAAAAAGACTCTTTAGAATTGTTGAAACCCTTGCACCTAGATCACATATTGCAGCTACTTCATTAGTCTCAATTTTAATCTTAATGGTAGGCTCAAATATATCATCTATCTTAGCAGGCAATTTTTTAGCAATTTTCTTGTATTCTTCTTCAAGCTCAGGTACCTTTATTGCTACCTGATTACAGAAGTGTTGATACATGGCTTCCTCAGTTCCTTCACTTACCGGAATCTTGACATTGATCATTTTTACAACATCTTCAACTGTGTAGTTTGGTGAAGGAGCATTGCTATAATCAAGTTCTTCGGGCTCCTCCCTTTGTATTCTTATCATCTTGAGCTCTTCAACTGGATTGGACTCAGGTTCAACTGCAAATTTTGCTAGAATGAGAGTTTGACTCTCAGTTATCTTACCTAGCTTTGCCTCAACGATCCTTGTTCTTTCTTGGAGGGCCTGCAAATCATTTCTCAAACTAACAGCTTGGTTAGATAATTTACCAAGCATAACATCATGATTCTCCGTAATTTTGACTAGAATATTGTTTTGCTCATTTTGTGAGTCCATACAAGCTTTAAGAGTTTCTTGGAGATTAGTATTGCTTGATGCCATATTTGTTGGAGATATGCCCTAGAGGCAATAATAAATGTAGTTATTATTATATATTTTTGTTTATGATAAATGTTTACATTCATGCTATAATAGTATTAACAAGGAAACATTAATACTTGTGTGATTTGTAAACTAAATTAGAGTCCCTAGTAAAGCCTCTTTATAATACTAGCTTGTTGGTTAATAAATGATTGTGGTTTCCCTATCATGAACATTGAGATGTTATTAACAACAAGATCATATCGTTAGGAGAATGATATGATGGACATACTCCTAAAGATAAGCGTAGCATAAAGATCAAGTCATTTTAATAGTTCAATTGCTATATGCTTTCTGATACATAGTAACCTAATTCCTTCGACCATGAGATCATGCTTATCACCATCACCGGAAGGATGCTTTGATGACATCAAACACCACACCGTAACTGGGTGGCTATAAAGGTGGCATTGAGTGTTCGGAAAGTATTGGTTGAGATACATGGATCAAGAGTGGGATTTGTCCATCCATATGACGGATAGATATACTCTGGGCCCTCTCGGTGGAATGTCATCCAATTGGCTTGCAAGCATGTGACTGGCTCATAAGGGATCACATATCACGGGAACGAGAAAATAGTACTTATCAGTAATGAGGTTGAACTAGGTATGCAGAGATACCGACGATCAAAACCTCGGATAAGTAGACTATCGTGAGACAAAGGGAAATTGGTATCGTATGTAAGTGGTTCATTCAATCGCAAAGTAATCGTAGAAATATGTGGGAGCCATATGAATTTCCAGATTCCTATATTGGTTATTGTTCGGAGAAGTGTCTCGATCATGTCCGCATAATTCACGAACCGTAGGGAGACACACTTAAGGATTCGACGTTGTTGATTAGTTATGGAATGATGAGTAAGAGACCGAATGTTGTTCGGAGTCTCGGATGGGATCCGGGATATCACGAGGAGATCCGGAATGGTCCGGAGAATAAGATTCATATAAGTAAAGTCCTGTTTCGGGGTTGGAGAATGGTTCCGGTGTTTTCATCGGGAATGTTCTAGAAGGTTCCGGAATGTCCGGCACTCCAGAGGGGAAGGGTACATGAATGTGTCATAACAAGTTGGAATGGTTGCATCATGTACTAGGTGTTATCGCTGAGCGAAATAAAGGGATAAATCAAATCCTAGTTTGAAAAAGTCAAACGCCAATTTGAAAAGTCAAACGGCTATTTTGCTTGGTGGAGGGAGAGTAGGAAACCTACTTGGGGAGGAGTTCCTCTCCCTCCACCGCCGGCCTTGGAAGCCGAGTTGGGGAGGGACTCCCCTCCCCTTGGCCGCTGCCCTCCACCTATATAATGAGGGGCAGGGCTGCCCCTCCAAGCACACAACTTGCACCCCGCAAACCCTAGCTCCAAGCCGCCGGCGCCGCCACCTCCTGCTGTCGCCGCCGCCTAGGGCTAAACCCTAGCCGCCGAGTTGGGGCACCCCCTTGCCCTATCCGCCGTCCTAGCCTCTCCTCCTTGGTGCATCTAAACCCTAGATCACGGAGGCTCTCTCATAGTCCACCATACTCGCTCTGGCTTAAGGCGAAGCCCTGAGAGATCTCCCTTCTACTTCCGGTACCACGTTGTCGTGCTGCCAGAATCACGAAGAGAGTGCTACAACCTCCGCTGCCTGCTGGAACAAGGGAGATGAAGGTCTTCGTCGAGTATCGAACGTGTGACTGACTGCGGAAGCGCTGCCGGAACGCAGCGCTGGAAGGATGGTCTACGTGATCTTGAGATCGGCAAAAGTACGACTACATCACCCACGAGATTCCGCTCTCGTTAAACACTTTGGAATCTTCCAGGGTGAGTTATTCTATTGACTCGTTGCTACAATCTAGTAGATAGATCTTGGCTTGTTTGTTTGTATGCGGTAGAAATTTTTTGTTTTCCATGCTACGAACCCCTACAATGGTATCAGAGCCGTGTCTATATGTAGATCTGTTGCACGAGTAGAACACAATGGTCATTGTGGGCGGTGGTGCTTTTATTATCAGTTGCTTCTTGTGTACTTTGCATCTTGCGGTATGATGGGATGAAGCAGCCCGGGCTAACCTTACATGACATCGTTCATGAGACTTGCTCCACGCTCAACATGCAACTTGTATTGCATAAGTGGCTTTGCGGGTGTCTGTCTCTCCCATTATAGTATAGATCCAATTTACAACGGGCACTTGATAGTTCAAACATCAACGTTGTGGTTCTTGTTCGTAAGTTAGGTCGACACTTATTGAAAGCCCCAAACCACGTAAAATATGCAAAGAAATTAGAGGCGTCTAACTTTGTTTTGCAGGGGTGTGCTGTGATGTGATATGGCCATGATTGTGATTATAGTTGATGTATGCAATGTTCCTTATTGTAAGTTGGCAACCGGCAGGAGCCATATGGTTATCTTTAATTTCTGTTAAGACCCGCGTATCTATTCAAAGTAGTTGTAATAGTTGAAGCTGGTGGACGACAATCATGGAGAAGCATCATTGACCTTGATGCAATGCCGGTGATGATGGAGATCATGTTCGTGCTTGAAGATGGAGATCGGAAGCACAAAGAAGAAAGGCCATATCATATCACATATTATGAATTGCATGTGATGTTAATCCTTTATGCATCTTGTATTGCTTAGTTAACGACGATAGGATTATAAGATGATCCCTCATGCACATAAATCTCAAGTTCTAAAGTGTTCATCCTTAGTGAGCACCGTTGCTAAAGCTTGTTGTTTCGAAGCACCACGTAATGATCGGGTGTGTTAGATTCTGCAAGTGTATACAACGTGAGCAAGCCAGATTTGCTCATGCGGAAGATAAGGTTTGATCTTGACGAGCCTAGCATGTACAGACATGATCTCGGAACACGGATCACCGAAAGATAAAGCATGAATCATATAGTAGATATGATGAACATGTCGATTGTTCGCCATTGAAGCTACATCAACTCTCGTGATGATCGGTGTTGGTATGGTGGATTTGGTTCATGTGATCACTAAAACAATGTGAGGGATATTGTTTTGAGTGGGAGTTCACCTAGATTAATTTAACTATTAATTAGAACTCAATTTGTCATAAACTTAGTCTAAACTATTGCAAATATGTTGTAGATCAATGGCGGCCCCTACCATCAATTTTAATGCGTTCCTAGAGAAAGAAAAGTTGAAAAACAATGGAAGCAACTTCGCGGATTGGTTCCGCAATTTGAGGATTGTCCTCAATGCTGGTAATTTGACCTATGTGCTGGATGCACCGCTGGGTGACCCGCCTGCAGCTACTGCTACCGATGAAGTAAAGAATGTTTACGTCGCTCGGAAGACTTAGTACTCCACAGTTCAGTGTGCTATCTTGTATGGTTTAGAATCGGAGCTTCAGAAAAGGTTTGATAATTCAGACCCACATGATATTGTCCGTGAACTCAAACTGATTTTTGAGACTCACGCGGCAGTTGAGAGCTATGAGGCTTCTGAAAAGTTCTTTAACTGCAAGATGGAAGAGGGCAGCTCCGTCAGTGAGCATGTGCTTAAGATGTCTGGGCACGCAAACAAACTCCAAAGCTTGGGTATAGTGATTCCTAATGCTTTGGGGATTTACCGTGTCCTCCAATCACTACCACCAAGTTACAAGAACTTTGTGATGAACTACAATATGCAAAGCATTGACAAGCAGTTGCCAGAACTCTTCTCCATGTTAAAATCTGCAGAAGTGGAGATCAAGAAAGAGCACCAAGTGTTGATGGTCAATAAGACCACCAAATTCAAGAAAGGCAAGTCTAAGCAAAAGGGAAACTTCAAGAAGGGTGGTAAGAAAGTTACCGCACTGACGAAGAAGACCGAGGCTGGACCTAAGCCTGATACAGAGTGCTTTTACTGCAAGGGAGAAGGTCACTGGAAGCGTAATTGCCCAAAGTACTTGGCGGATTTGAAGAACGTCAACATCAAGAAGAAAGATATATCTGATATACATGTTATTGATGTGTATCTCACTAGTACTCGTATTAGTGCCTGGGTATTTGATACTGGTTCGGTTGCTCATATTTGTAACTCGAAACAGGTGCTGTAGAATAAACGGAAGCTAGCGAAGAACGAGGTGATGATGCGCGTGGGAAACGGATCAAAGGTTGATGTGATCGCGGTCGGCACGCTACCTCTTCATCTACCATCAGGATTAGTTTTATACTTAAATAATTGTTATTTGGTGCCTGCGTTGAGCATGAATATTATATCGGGATCTTGTTTATTGCAAGACGGTTACTTGTTTAAGTCCGAGAATAATGGTTGTTCGATTTATATGAGTAATATGTTTTATGCATATGCACCTTTGATAGATGGTATATTCTTATTGAATCTCGATAGTGGAAATACACATATTAATAACATTGAGGCTAAACGTTTGAAATTGAGCGATAACTCGACCTATATGTGCCACTGTCGTCTTGGTCACATTGGAGTGAAGCGTATGAAGAAACTCCATTCCGATGGACTTCTTGAATCACTTGATTTCGAATCACTTGAAAGATGCGAAGCATTTCTGATGGGTAAAATGACTAAGACTCCATTTTCTGGTATGATGGAGCGAGCTACGGACTTATTGGAAATCATACATACCGATGTGTGTGGTCCAATGAGTGTAGCATCATGCATGGTTATCGTTATGTTCTTACCTTCACGGATGACTTGAGTAGATATGGGTATATCTATTTCATGAAACATAAGTACGAAACTTTCGAGAAGTTTAAGGAATTTCAAAGTGAGGTTGAGAATCAACGTAACAAGAAGATTAAGTTTCTGCGTTCTGATCGTGGAGGTGAATATCTAAGTTACGAGTTTGGCGAGCATTTGAAGAAATGCGGAATACTTTCAAAATTGACACCGCCGGGAACACCACAGCGTAATGGTGTGTCCGAACGTCGTAATCGAACTCTCTTAGATATGGTTCGTTGATGTCACTTATAGATTTACCGCTATCATTTTGGGGTTATGCATTAGAAACAGCCGCATTCACTTTAAATAGGGCACCATCTAAATCCGTTGAAACGACACCATATGAATTATGGTTTGGGAATAAACCTAAATTGTCGTTCCTTAAAGTTTGGGGTTGTGAAGCCTATGTAAATAAGTTACAGCCGGACAAGCTTGAACCCAAAGCGGAAAAATGCGTCTTCATAGGATACCCGAAGGAAACTATTGGGTATACTTTCTATCATAGATCCGAAGGCAAAATCTTCGTTGCCAAGAATGGATCCTTTCTAGAGAAGGAATTTCTCTCGAAAGAAGTGACTGGAAGAAAAGTAGAACTCGACGAGGTTGTCGAACCTTCTCTCGAACTTGCGAGTAGCGCAGCACCGGAAGAAGTTCCTGTGGTGCCTGCACCAATAATATAGGAAGCTAATGATGATGATCATGAAACTTCGGTTGTAGTTGCTATAGAGCCTCGCAGGTCAACAAGAACTCGTACCACTCCTGATTGGTATGATCCCGTTATGAGTGTCATGTTGGTAGGCAACACCGATGACCCTGTGACGTATGAGGAAGCGATGATGAGCCCAGATTCCAATAAATGGCAAGAAGCCATGAAATCCGAGATTGGATCCATGTACGAAAACCAAGTATGGACTTTGGTGGACTTACCGGATGGCCGGAAGGCTGTCGAGAATAAATGAATTTTCAAGAAGAAAACAGATGCTGATGGTAATGTTACTGTCTATAAAGCTCGACTTGTCGCAAAAGGGTTTCGACAAATTCAAGGAGTTGACTACGATGAGACTTTCTCACCAGTAGCGAAGCTAAAGTCTGTGAGGATTATGTTAGAAATCGCTGCATATTATGATTATGAGATATGGCAGATGGATGTCAAAACGACGTTCCTTAATGGAGACATTGATGAAGAGTTGTATATGATGCAACCCAAAGGTTTTGTCGATCCTAAAGATGCTAACAAGGTATGCAAACTTCAACGGTCCATATATGGATTGAAGCAAGCATCCCGAAGTTGGAATCAACATTTTGATAAGGTGATCAAAAGTTTAGGTTTTATACAAACTTATGGAGAAGCTTGTATTTACAAGAAAGTGAGTGGGAGCTCTGTAGAATTCTTAATACTATATGTAGATGACATATTGTTGATTGGGAATGATGTAGACCTTCTTAATAGTGTCAAGGAATATTTGAATAATAGTTTTTCAATGAAAGATCTTGGCGAAGCAGCTTACATATTAGGCATAAAGATTTATAGAGATAGATCGAGACGCCTAATATCATTGTCACAAAGTACATATTTGGACAAAGTTCTAAAGAGGTCTGGAATGGAAGATAGCAAGAAAGGGTTCTTTCCCATGTTGCCCAATACGACCTTGAGTAAAACTCAAAAGTCCAACAACGGCAGAAGATAGAGAAAGGATGAGTAAAACTCCCTATGCCTCAGCCATAGGATCTCTAATGTATGCCATGCTATGTACTAGACCCGACATTGCATATGCTGTTAGTTTGACTAGCAGATATCAAAGTGATCCAGGAGTGGATCATTGGACATCGGTCAAAAACATCCTTAAGTACTTGAGAAGAACTAAGGATATGGTTCTTTCTTATGGAGGTGATGAACAGCTCGTTGTTAATGGTTACACCGATGCTAGTTGGAACACCGATCCGGATGATTCTAAGTCACAATCTGGATACATATTTACTTTGAATGGTGCAGCAGTTAGCTGGAGGAGTGCAAAGGAAAGCGTTGTGGCGAGATCTTCAACTGAATCGGAATACATGGCTTCTTCGGAGGCTTCACAAGAAGCGATATGGATGAAAGAGTTCATTACAGATCTCTGTGTGGTTCCAAGTGCGCTGGACCCAATGTCTATCTACTGTGATAACATGGGCGCCATAGCCAATGCGCAAGAACCAAGGTCACACAAGAAGCTGAAGCACATCAAGCTACATTTCCACGCTATTCGAGAACATGTCCAAGGTGGTGACATAAAGATTTGCAAAGTACACACAGATCTGAATGTGGCGGATCCGTTGACTAAACCTCTCCCGAGGGAAAAACATGACCAACACCAAACTTCCATGGGTGTTCGGTATATTACCATGTAATCTAGATTAGTTGACTCTAGTGCAAGTGGGAGACTGTTGGAGATATGCCCTAGAGGCAATAATAAATGTAGTTATTATTATATCTTTGTGTTTATGATAAATGTTTACATTCATGCTATAATAGTATTAACAAGCAAACATTAATACTTGTGTGATTTGTAAACTAAATTAGAGTCCCTAGTAAAGCCTCTTTATAATACTAGCTTGTTGGTTAATAAATGATTGTGGTTTCCCTATCATGAACATTGAGATGTTATTACCAACAAGATCATATCGTTAGGATAATGATATGATGGACATACTCCTAAAGATAAGCGTAGCATAAAGATCAAGTCATTTTAATAGTTCAATTGCTATATGCTTTCTGATACATAGTAACCTAATTCCTTCGACCATCAGATCATGCTTATCACCATCACCGAAAGGATGCTTTGATGACATCAAATACCACACCGTAACTGGGTGGCTATAAAGGTGGCATTGAGTGTTCGGAAAGTATTGGTTGAGACACATGGATCAAGAGTGGGATTTGTCCATCCATATGACAGATAGATATACTCTGGGCCCTCTCGGTGGAATGTCATCCAATTGTCTTGCAAGCATGTGACTGGCTCACAAGGGATCACATATCACGGGAACGAGAAAAGAGTACTTATCAGTAACGAGGTTGAACTAGGTATGCAGAGATACCGACGATCAAAACCTCGGATAAGTAGACTATCGTGAGACAAAGGGAAATTGGTATCGTATGTAAGTGGTTCATTTGATCGCAAAGTAATCGTAGAAATATGTGGGAGCCATATGAATTTCCAGATTCCTCTATTGGTTATTGTTCAGAGAAGTGTCTCGATCGTGTCCGCATAATTCACGAACCGTAGGGAGACACACTTAAGGATTCGACGTTGTTGAGTAGTTATGGAATGATGAGTAAGAGACTGAATGTTGTTCGGAGTCTCGGATGGGATCCGGGATATCACGAGGAGATCCGGAATGGTCCGGAGAATAAGATTCATATAAGTAAAGTCCTGTTTCGGGGTTGGAGAATGGTTCCGGTGTTTTCATCGGGAATGTTCTAGAAGGTTCCGGAATGTCCGGCACTCCGGAGGGTAAGGGTACATGAATGTGTCATAAAAAGTTGGAATGGTTGCATCATGTACTAGGTGTCATCGCTGAGCGAAATAAAGGGATAAATCAAATCCTAGTTTGAAAAAGTCAAACGCCAATTTGAAAAGTCAAACGGCTATTTTGCTTGGTGGAGGGAGAGTAGGAAACCTACTTGGGGAGGAGTTCCTCTCCCTCCACCGCCGGCCTTGGAAGCCGAGTTGGGAGGACTCCTCCCTTGGCCGCCTCCACCTATATAAGGAGGCGGGCTGCCCTCAAACACACAACTTGCACCCCTGAACCCTAGCTCCAAGCCCGGCGCCACCACCTCCTGCCGCCTAGGGCTAAACCCTAGCCGAGTTGGGGCACCCCTTGCCCTAGCCGGCCTAGCCTCTCCTCCTTGGTGCGTAAACCCTAGATCACCGAGGCTCTCTCATAGTACACCATACTCGCTCGGCTTAAGGCGAAGCCTGCGAGATCTCCCTCTACTTAGGTACCACGCCGTCAGTCTTCGGAATCACGAGGAGAGTGCTACAACCTCCATTTTCTTGCAACAAGGAGAGGAAGGTCTTCGTCAGTACCGTGTGACCGATCATGAAGCGCCTTGAACACAGTCTTGGGAAGGATCGTCTACGCGATCTTGAGATCGGCAAAAGTACGACTACATCACCCACGAGAATCCGCTCTCGTTAAACACTTTGGAATCTTCGAGGGTGAGTTATTCTATTGACTCGTTGCTACAATCTAGTAGATAGATCTTGGCTTGTTTGTTTATATGCGGTAGAAATTTTTTGTTTTCCATGCTACGAACCCCTACAATATTATCATTAGAGCTACCTGCAGGACTAGAATAATGTTTTGAAATTTTGGATTATAATTCTTCTTCCAATCAGGGTTATAATGATTACGAGCTATGAAGTCTACTTCTTCAATAGTTGATTCGGGAGTAGTTCTTATCGGGGTTTCCTTACCTTTAATGGCTAATAAAATCTCATCCAACTTAGCATTGAGTTCTTCGTTCTCTTGAGGTGTGACGAAGTTCACCTTCTTCGTGTTTGATCTTTCCACATGCCATTGGGCATGGTTGTATTGCATATTGTCTAGCAGCTTCTTCGCTTTGGTAATTTTCTTACCCATAAATGTTCCTCGAGCTGTAGTATCTAGCATAGACTTAGAAACAGGGTTAAGATCATTATAAAATAAATGGAGAATTAACTAGTCTTTCATCCCATGGCTAGGACAGTTTCTCATGCATTCTTTCATTCTCTCCCATGCAAGCGCTAGTGGCTCACGCTCTTCCTATCTAAAACCAGTAATATTAGATCTGAGTTGCATAGTCTTTACATGTGGATAGAATTTAGTCATAAATAAAGAAGTATATTCCACCCATGATGCAATAGTATTTCTAGGCAAAGATAGCAACCATTCTTTTGCTCTTCCTCTAAGAGATAAAGGAAATAAGCGCAATTTTACCGCATCAGGGTCAACATATTTAATGTGCATCATATCACATATTTCAGTGAAAGTATTCAAGTGCATACCTGCATCTTCTACAGCAGAGCCTCCAAATTGATTATGTTGAACCAAACTTAAATAGTGGGGCTTAATTTCATAATCTTCAGCAGTAATTGCTGGCTGAGTAATAGGAGTACGCAAAGAATCATTGTTAGGAGTTGCAAACTTCCCAAGCTTGTTTTTAGCCATACTTCCAATGTTTTTGTATTTTCTTAAACAAGTACCAATGATGATAAAGCAAGAATTAAAAAGATTAACTAATTTTTTTGGTTTTTCAAATAAAAACCAAAAGCAAACTAACAAAATTAAAAACGAGAATTTAAAACTAGCAAGGTTCCTACTAACCTCACTAGGGTAGCTATTGCTTCCCCGACAACGGCGCCGAAAAAGGGTTGATACCTTCGATCCGGATTATGGATGTAGTATAGCTCTTTTTCCCTAGTAGACCGAGGTTTATCGAATCCTCAGGAAGAAGAAAGCAAAGTGAGATTACGTTAATGGACCTTCGAGAGTTTTAGAATTCCTATTGTGTTTTCACCGGACCAAGAGTTTGCGATCTTATTGTTGTTGACGATGGAGAGAGAGGGCCTAGGGTCTTCGATTTTCACCAGTAGCTATGCAAAACATCTGATGGGAATAATAGATAGTAATAAAGTACTCATGTAATTATTAGAGCAAGATAATTATATGTGGGCAGTGCATCCATAAATGTTATCATCTTCGCAACCGCTTATTGCAATAACCTACTAGTCTCATCCATGGAAAAAAGAGAACTAATGATATGCATAGTGATGTCACCGTTAATCCCAAGTAAGTTCCTCACATACAGCCGTACTACCCTTTCTGTCACTGGGGTTCCTATCTTGCAGATCAGTCGTTACTCACACTCCCGTTACCTGGATCAATCCTCGTGGTCTTGGGTACCTGACAAGTCCTTAGATTGAGGCAAGAGAGGGTACTACTTAGAGAGTTTGCACATTTAAGATAAATAACATGCACAAAAGCTACATGGCTAGGCCGAAGCCCTTAGCCCAAGGAGAACTACTCACACATAGAGATGAAATTGACAATCATAAATATTATAATAGAGATCATAGAGTTGATAACAAATAGTCTTACAATGTCACCAATTGGAGATGATGTCTACTATTACAAGTGGTGGAAGATGGCTATGGTTGTGGCGAAGGGTTTAGAATTTTAGATCCAGATCTATTCCTCCAGCGTGGCGGCAGGGAGAGGTGAGGATGAAAGAAGCGATGTTGTGGAGTCGAGGACGGCCGTTTCTCGTCGCCTGAAGCCTCTTTATATAGGGGTCCCTTCACGAAAGTTGTTCTGTTTGACCTAATGAAGTCGGTGCAAACTATACGGCCGGAACTATACGGCGGCGCCCCGTACAGTTGGTCATTAAGTCTTCTGGATCCTCTTCACGGCTCCTGGTTTCTTTGATGTGTTTGAAATCTCGTATCTTTAGCATTTTTGTAGTGATTCCCATCATAATACGTCATTATCTGCGCAGGCAAAAATAGCAATAAAGGATTGCATACCCCTTTGATCATTAGGCATTAGTGGAAGGAAACAGAGAGATATTTCATTAAATATATGAATAATATCTAGTTTAAATGCGGACGTGGATGGCTATATTTTACAGCCATCAGAAATCCTATCAAGATCAAACCTTTGTCCTGTGTATATTCCACTTGATGTTGATGATGATGATCTTCTACACCTTAAGATGGAACACCTTTTTTGATTGTGCTAGCTTGGTGAAGACTTGTAATTTTCTCCCCCATACTCCACTATGGAAGAGCCTCTCTTTTATGTATATCTTCACATATCTATGATTAACATAAGGATGGAAAGTTTTAAGCATATGATCTATTCGAGATGGCACTTCTTGAACTTGCACTTCATTTCTTCGTTATTTATTGTGTTGGTGTCTTGTAGGTACACTTGAGATTATCTTATTCTTCAAGACACACTTGCCATAGGCCCAACTCTCTCATGACCAATCTTTGGATCACTCCTTGAAACCTTGATCAACACTTGATCTTCTTCACTTTCTTGTTCTTCCAACCTTAAAGCCAACATATGGTTCAAGCATTGTCTATGGACAAATCCTACAAGTAAAACTCAATGCAAACATACACCCATAAACATTATCATTAATTACCAAAACCAGACATGGGAATACACATGTTCTTTCAGTAACTGAAACTGTTCAGTTACTCAACAAGACAAGCTCATCACGTCATGCCATAATGTGGAGGAACAGAACAACCTGGTGTCATCACAGTGCTACCACGGCAATGGTATGGTCATTCCTGCTCCTGGAACTCTTTAAAATCATTTACCAACATGGTAACTTTAGTCCAACTGGCTTGGGTGCCCACTGCCTCGACCCTGCTTATTACTTCGACAAGGTTGCCTCGACTACGACACCATCCTTGACCTCGTTGAAATCATGAACCTTCAAGTTCCGTGGGATCTGGGTAGTTTGACAAGGCATCGGCTTGAGGTCAAGCCGGAATCTAACGAGGCGGGGGAGGGGGATGTTAGCGACCCTTCTACCAGCAGCTAGACCGCCACTCTTGGGCTAGGCCGCTCAGACACTAGACAAGGAGGAGGCAATATATACAAGCTGAACATCTACAGAAGGACTTGGCTTGGAACTGGACGGCTTCGTCCTCCGCAGCTTCTGTCTCCTTCTTCCTCCTCTATTCTTGTTCCTCTTCCTCTAATGGCTGCAACTCTCTGAATCCATGCTTTGTAATGCCAGTTGCTGCTTAATTGATCTGTGAGACTAGAGCGCTCCTAGCATAATGATGAAAGGAGAAGAGTGTGTTCGGTTGAACAGAGTGTTGTACGTTCATTATTTTATTTTACATACGCGAGTGACGGTAGTAACTTTGGCATTTAATTAGTACTCAGAAGTAGAAGATATTTTAGTTTTGTAAAATGAATATATCTAGACCTTTTTTAGTGTATAGATTCACTCTAAATCTCTAAAATCTGTACACAAAAAGATTTATAAATACATTCGATGTATAAAAATAAAACATCTTATATTTCTAAACAAAGGAAGTAATTAATAATGTCCGCACCCGAACTAGTAGATTCCCTTAAAGAAGGCACAAACTAGTAACCATTTTCATACCATAGCATGTTCGGCTGTGGGCAGCCACGAAGCACACCAGGCCATCGTGAAACCACACCAGCTGCCAGTCGGTTGATCCAACCATCGTGGCACCACCTCCCTGTCATTGCCAGCGCTCTCCAGGCGCAAGGCTGCCAGATCCCGCCGCTAGTACACCACCCAGCTTCCCTTTCCCTTTCCCTAAAAAAAAGCTCTCCTCTCCCAGCTAGCCAGAGCGACGCGGATCCATCGAAACTTGACAGCCGAAATCAATATGATTACTGTACTTAGGGAATAGTAGTTTACGGTCACTAAATACTTGTCGCAGCTGTCACGCGAGGTCACTGGACGATTTGTAGAGCTGTATTTATCGACATGTTCAACTGTGGAACCCACTGTCAGTGTCATACAACATACGGAGCGTGCAATAATTACAGGAAACCCCCTCCCCGACCTCCTCGATATCTTTGCCCAGGAGATCCCCTGCCTTTACTCTTTATTTGGGGCTGCCGATTACTCTGTGGAGGAGGGCTGGGAGAGGGAACGTCGCGATGCCATTCCACTCCTTCTAGAACGCCACACTGGCAGTCTTCATCGGCAGATATGGTGGAGTGTGGGTGACGCGGTCGAGCTTGTGGAGGGGGAAGATATTGGTCGACCTTGTTGACTCCATGGATTATCCTCAACGGCGCCTGGACGGTGCACCCTTTCCTCTCTATGGTAAGCCCCCCAACCTCCACTGATTCGGCTACAATGGAAGGATTTGGTTCAGATTTAGGGTTTTTTGTTGAAGATGCTGAGGTTCTAGAGAGTGAGCGAGCAGAATGGCGTATGTTTTCTAGCAGGGGATGTGGGTGCGGTTTTGGTGGGATTTGTGGTAGGATTTTATGAAAATAAAGATATTTATGAACTAAAATCTGTTCATTTGTGTTAAATATTGATTTAATGAAGTGCAATTGGTCCTCAAAATCTCTGAACTCATACAAATTGGTGATTTGTTTGTATAAATCTGAGAGTTAATGTAATAAAAATATAGTCCTTTATTGTTGGCAGTGGTAATGTACTAATGAATGTTGCTCCTACTGATTATTTGGTAGGAGAACGTAGTGCATTTTTCAGTTTGGAAATCAACCACGGGGTTTTTTGTGGGTAGTGGTAACAACAGGTTTTATGTCGATGGACATGTTATATGGTATGATCAAGTAGATTCTCTCACTTGGTCTCCATTTATGCTTCAGAGGATAGTGGAAGAAATTGGATACGAAATGCCATGAAGAATGAAGATATTTTACTGCATACCCATACTTACTATGCAGAACAATGGTTTGAGGGAAATTAGGTCTAATCATGACATAATATTCGTGGTCACTTTTGTTGACATAGGTCATCATTGTTTCAGTTTGTATTTGGACCATGATCAGAGCTTATTATTCAAGAATTGGGATGATGTAGTCCAGTATCCTATTACTTCTTTGCCCAGTGTTATAAGCCTTGCTAAGCCAAGTAGCAGCACAGTTCCTTTGAGCTAAGATGATGATTTAGTTCCTGTTCAACTTGATGATCCAGTGCCAATCCAAGTTATATCTCCTAATGTGCAAGTTGATGATCCAGTGCTAATTCAAGTTTTGTCTCCTAATGTGCAAATTGATGATCCAGTGGCATTTTAGATTGACATGCTTGTTGATGATCCAGTGGCAGTTGGCACATGAAGGCATAGAAAAAGGAAGAGAAGCAGTACCAATGCAGATTTTATTCTAGAACCAGAACCATAAGAAAAAGATGGTGATGCATTGTCTGAAAGTGATGAATCAGATTCAGAGTTTGATTGTGTGGACTCGGGTATGATGTAAGTGATGGAGATGATGACCTTTATGTAGATAATGTTGATGAGGACAAAACTTGGTACAATACGATTATGGTTTCTAGGTGCCATCGGACAAACAAGGATCCCCACAAACAACATGCTTTCTACTAATAAACTCACTTCTAACCAAACACCTAATCAGAACAACTCTCCAAACAAAACTCTGACTCCTACATGAGCCATGTGCGGACCCGACGCTGCATGAGGTTAGAGCATTTTCACCGGGTCGACCCATCTGGTCGCCCAAACAGTCGGTTTCTGTCCGTTTGGGTTGGCCGCGGTTGTTTTTGGGTCGAGGTCCATCCTGTCCGGCCGACCACGTCCAGCGGTGCAACCCATATGTCCGCGCTTGGCCATCGCCAATGCCGTCGTATTTCCAGTGTCTTCCAGCCACCACGCCGTCTACCACCTTTCTTTCATGTCGCTTCCCGCCAGTTCTGGGCGTTTTCTGTCGAGTCCAGACACAGAGATAAAAAGGGGAGGTCGCAGAGATATCTGCGACCAGACCCGCACAAAACCACCATGTTTGGCCGTCGTCGTCGACCTGACGAGCTCCATGGCAACCCTGACGCCGGCAGAGAAGAGGTTCCCGAGCGCCCGCTGCCCTCGTGGTGGCCGAACCTGCCGGAGTTACCGGACGTGTTGCCGCCTCTGGTTTCGGGGCGCCCACGGATTTACACGTTGTGCCTCCCTCTGCGTCGCCCTTTCTACAACTATCACGTGACCATCGACGAGCCTTTCACAATGAAGGTGGCGGAACGCATCTTTCTGCTAGAGTATCGGCGATGGGACCAGTTCGCATCGGTACGTGGCGACCTTCGGGAAGCGGTGCGGGCCAATGACGACGACGCTTTTCTGTGTGCCCGCCTCGACCGAGCTGAAGAGGACACGTAGACACAGGAGGCGATCATCTAGTCTCTCAATGATGAATGGTGTATCTGACCCGTCATAGCCACCGCCCTCAGCGCCGGCAGCGGCGCGTAGTTTTAGGTGTGGGTGGTGTGCTTGTAACAAATGTTTTAGGACTTGAATAAAGACTTTCATTACAAATGGCCAATGTCTACATTGATACATCGTACATGGCGCGCGCACAACCTAGCCTACTCGTCGGAGTCAGAGGAGTCGGAGCGGTAACAGCGATGGCACATGGTGTCGTCGAAGACGCTGACGTTGAGCATTGCTTCGCCATCGTACTTGAGGACGAAGATGTTTCCTGCTTTGATCTGGTGCGTGCGGGCAAAGCACTCCCAGCTGTCACCGAGGTACATATGGCCAAGGTGGTCGAACATCAACTCCACCGGGTACCTGGTGGTTCTGAAACCGTTCGCCTGCAGAAAGACAATATGGGGCGGTGGGTCGGTGACCAGGGACGCGAATTTGCGGGGAAGGAGCAGCCTATCACGCGCCATGCCGAAGTGGATGGCCACGGCGAACTGGATGCCTGGGTCGACCTCGTCGAGCGACGACGTCCTTTAGGGAGAGCGTGGTGGCGTGCTGCTTTGGCTGCGTTCTTCGCGGCTCCCTCGACGTCCATGGCCGGCACGCCCTCCCCTCAATCCATTGCCGCCAGCCATGGCTAGCTACCTGTAGTGGAGAACGGAAAGGAGAAGGAGAAGAGTGTGGTGTGGTGTGGGGGAAGATAGCCGCAAGTGGTCAGTTTAAAAGGACCGACATCGGATGTCGGCACGGAGCCGAAGAGACGGCATTGAAGCGTCTAGTCAGTCAGTGCGTCGTCTCATCGCCATTGATGGCGCAGGCTGCCGCCGATCAGCCTTTCGCCCTCTGAATCGATGCCGCTGTTGCGTCTGAATTAGTGCCGCTGCACGCGTCTGAATCAACGCCACGGTGGCTAACGGGTGGGCCAGCGCCACCAACGGGCAGAACAAGCCTCGCGTCCGGACCGACTCAATCATTGCCCAAATTTGATGCACGGATGAGTCAAACCAGACGCCTTCGTCTGGATGGATCGTGTCGCTAGGCACCGTGCCCGCCGTGTCCGTGCGGACTAGTTCGGACGAGCTTGAACGAGTCAACCCGGTAAAGATGACCTTATCGACCCTGTGGTAGCCAAAACGATGATGGCGGCTCAGCACCTCCTCGTCGCTGTCCTCAAGAGCTTGAGAGCCAGCATCTGAAGAAGCGTTGCCGTCTTCAAGCGGCACCACCACCCCTGCTATCTCATTGGGGCCGGTTGATCTACCTTTTGTTGATTAGTACTTTAAAAATCTTGGCTAGGTCTTTCTTATTCGAAGAGCTTGGGTGGTCTTGCCCATTAAAAACAAGGAAGAAGAATGGCAGAATAGACAAGGAAATTAGAGACCCCAAGCAGTCTCATAATTCTGTGCACACGATATGACACTGTACTCCTCAGAACTAATTACACATAATACTCATAATTTGATGCAGCTATCTCATCATCAAGAAACCGAAGAACGCATTGCTTCCATAACTTGAGTTTATAGAGGAGAAGTCTTGCCAAAAAGAATGCTACTACTGGTAGATTTTTTTACAAATATAACCCTCTGCAATTTGCTATAGCCAAAAATGCACCCCAACATTGCAAAAGCCAAAAATATCCTAACAGGATGCTAGAAAAGTGACACGTGTCACCTCCCGCCAGGGCCCAAGGCGGACCAAGCTTACCGCCATAGGGAGGGCGGGGCGAACCTCCCGCCAGAGGCGGGATGTGGTGGGGCCCAGGGCGGAATGTGGACCTGCCGCTAGCAAGATGTTCCGTCGAGCATTCCGCCCTAGGCGTTGGCGGCATGTTTTTCCCGTCCTAGGCGGTGGCGGGATGAGCTGCCCCCGACAGCTGCTGTCACTTGACGTTGAGACGACCTGACGCGACCTGTATAATATTTAAATTAAAGCGCGTATATATACAGTAATTAGACCAGCGACGTGGAAGCTGCTCGTTGGAACTTGTAGCTACTTTTGTTTTCTTGGAACTTGTTTGTTGTTCTGTCCAAATAGGTGCTCCATCTGCTTCTTTAAGTACCGCAGCTGCTACTCAGTTTACTCTGCAATCCTGCGACATCTTTCAGTATGTTTACTCACACACTCTGCGAATATGCTCTCTTCAATCGTCTAAGGCTGCATTAAGGTTCTAAGGCTGAAAAGAGACACTAGCGTCATTTATTTCCGTTATTTCTGTAGTAGCATCGGTTATTGCTCAGGTTATGCATGCCCCAATCTATTTATGGCAACCACCCCTACTTTTAATAGATGGAGATGCGCATGAAAGAGAACCTGCCCTTCTGACTTCTTCTTTTGTCTGTCCTTTACGCAAAGCGATCTATGGTCTCAACAAGCTCCGTATCTTTCTAGACTTGGAATACTAATGCACTCTTAGACAATTAGAGAAAGCATATATCCCAAAGTGTGTGAGTAAACAGACCAAAAAATGTCCCAGAGTCGCAGAGTGAACTGAATAGCAGCTGAGGTACTTAAAAGAGCGGATGGAGTATCATTTGGACAGAGCAACAAACAAGTTCCAAGAAAACAAAAATAGCTACAAGTTTCAACGAGCAGCTCCCGCGTCTCGGTGGTCTAATTTATGTGTACATGCGCACTTTAGTTTAAATACTGTACAGGTTACATCGAGTCGTCTCAGCGTCAAGTGACAGCAGATGTCATGAGTAGCTCATCCCGCCACCGCCTAGGGCAGAACGCTTGACGGAACATCCCGCCCTGGGCCCCACCACATCTCGCCTCTGCACATGGCGAGAGGTTCATCCCACCCCCTCCCGTGGAGGTAAGCTTGGTCCGTCTCGGGCCTTGGCGGGAGGTGGCACATGCCACTTTTCTAGCCTGCCGCCAGAGCATTTTTGCCTTTTGCAATAATGGAGGAGGGGGAGGCATTTTTGACTATAGCAAATTGCAGAGGGTTATATTTATAAAAAAATCATACTGGTAGTTGAACATACAAGTTCAGCAAAGTACTGGCCTGGTTGTCCCGCTGGTCGTCAGAGCTGAGCGAGAACACGTTGACGGGGGCATATGTCCGGTCGATCTTGTCGGCGACGCCGCCGAACCACAGCCAGCAGGGCCTGTTGTCGAGGAAGAGCACGACGACGGTGATGTCGTTGTGGAAGCGCCTCCTCTGGCCGTTCTCGATGGCCGCGATGCTCTTGTACCTGATGTCCTTCTTCCTGGCCGCCTCCAGCTACGTGAGCGTGACCCTCAGCAGCCGCATCGCCACGTCCTTCCTCAGGCCGCCTCATCGCTCAACTGCTCCCACAGACCCTCCGACGTGAAGATGAGGAACTTGTCGCCGGGCCGGAGCCTGCGTGTCCTGACCGACGGCACCGCGTTCATCACCGGCCGAAGGCCTTCTTGATCACCTCCACCGACAGGTCGCCGTTCTCGGACGCAAACTCTGGAACGAAATTCGACACGAGTCAGCAACGAGGAGAAGTTTTGCACGAACGACACGCGCGTTGTACTGAACAAGATGGTTTCTTTTCTGACTTTGGATGAGGGAGAAGAGACCGGTGTTTACGAAGAGAGCCGCGTCGGGCCCTCCGTGGCCGTCGTAGACGCCGACGAGCGTGGAGGCGGGGGACAAGAGCACTTGCGCCTGGTCCTCAGGGTGATGCACCTCCTGCACTCGGGCCCCCTCTCCCGTCCTCCAATTGCGTGGAAAAAAGTCCAAAATCAACACCATATCATAAGCGGTTCTAGATCGACTATAAAAATCGGTGAGAAACGAAGGATGGGAGGCGAAATTTTGTTACCCGGATTAGACGGGATGACCCGAGGTGAGGGGCGCACAACAATGGCGAAGCGGCGTAGAAATCGGGAGATCTCGCCGGAGACGTGTTCGGGCCAGAGGAGAAAAACTGGGGAGGAGAGGAACTCTGCCCTGGTGGAGACTGTGAGAAAGAGGCCTCCTTACTCTCTCCTAGCACGGGGATGGGCACAGCGATAGGCACATAGTAGAGAAAGGCTACCGTCTGCCACGCGCATGGCACGGCTTTAAAGCCATGAGAAAAACAGTATCGATGTGATAGGAAAAGTTAATAAGGGAATTCACAAAATGGCAGGTCTCTAGGGGCACGAAAAAATTGCCCACCACACCAATATTTGGTGGTGAAATTGCACAGAACATAGAATTAAAATCATTTTTGCGACTGATCCCAACTTTTTGGTGAAATGCATTGCACTTAGCCCAAATAGAACTTTTAGGGGCTTTAACAATGTATATCTGATATGTGAACCTAGATTTTTATACCGTATATCATAAATATACATCAGTTTTTTAAACCATGTACGATTATGCATATACAACATACTGTGGTATACAATTTTTCTGCCCTTATACCGTTGTTATGCGATCCATTATTAAAATTCTATCTATTATATACTCCCTCCGACCCATATTAGTTGATTTGAATTTGTCAAAATTTGGATGAACCTATATACTAAATAGTGTCTAGATTCATCAAAATTTAGACAAATTTGAGTCAACTAATATGAGTCGGAGGGAGTACTTAAATAATATGATGTTTTTTCAAAATACCACGTTAATCCACATCATATAAATAACCTACACAGCAGTGATATGGGCACGGAGGAGGAGGTGAAGCCTAATTTCAGGACTGCACCAAGCTAGGCGTGATATTAGTTGTGCCATGTGAGTTTTATTTGTGGATGCCCTTGAAGAGATTTTGGATAGAGCCAAAATCGCTGGCCACATTACTGGTGTGGTAGGGCATCTGATCCCGGGAGGGGGTATCTCTCACCTGCAGTACGCGGATGACACTATGATCATGGTGCAGGGCTCGGACCTAAACATCAGGAATTTGAAATTCTTGCTGCTCTGCTTCGAGGCCATGTCAGGGCTCAAGATCAACTTCGACAAAAGCGAGGTCATGGTCCTAGGGTTCGATGACGTCGACCGGCAGCGTATAGCCGACAACCTCAACTGCAACCTGGCGGAGTTCCCCATTACCTACCTAGGGTTCCCCATGCGAGAGTCTCGGGTGTTGATCAAGGATCTTGCCCCCCTGGTCACGCGAGTGCGCTCGAGAGCCGAGCCTTGGCGAGCGCAGCTCACGTCGAAGGGGAGCAAAACGGTTCTGATCAACTCCTGTCTTTCGAGTCTTCCCATGTATCAGATGGGTCTGTACCTACTTCGCGAGGGAATCCATGCTGACTTTGCTAAGGAGCTGTCGAGATTCTTCTGGGCGGCTAGAGACGGTCATCAAAAATACCATATGGTGAAGTGGGCGGACGTTTGCGCCCCCAAATGCTTTGGGGGCATAGGTATCCTGGACTCCCGGCGCCTCAACGTGGCCCGGATGCTGAAGTGGTTGTGGCGCATTCTGAGGGACGACGGGGGGCTTTGGCTGCAACTTATCAAGGCCAAATACCTCCGCGGCCGGCCCCTATTGGCTTGCGAGCGGCAGGAGGGGTCGCAGTTCTAGAGATCTATCCAGGACATTAAGCACTACATTGGCTGAGGCATCTCCTTCGTGGTTGGGGATGGCCAGGGGGTCCGCTTTTGGCTTGACCCCTGGCTGCTCCCGGTGCCGTTGGGGATCCGGTTCCCCGCTCTCTTTGCCATCTCGGCCTCCCCATCCTCGCTTGTCGCGGAGAATTTCCGAGATGGTATCTGGAACCCCCTGTTTCGTCGTGCCTTCAACGAGGTGGAGGCTGCCGAACTCCAGTCCCTGATGGGGGCCTTGCCTGCTGCTCTCTCTGAGGGGAAGGATGTGGCCTCCTGGCTGCTCCTCCCCTCGGGTGAGTTCTCGGTGAGCTCGGCCTATAAGGACCTATTCCAGGGCCCTGAAAGGTCGTGGTCGGGCCCTCTTTGGGAGGCTCCTCTGCCCCTTAGCATACGCATCTTCGTTTGGCAACTTCTCAGGGATAGGTTGCCCTCGGGGGTGGAAGTCTCCAAGCGTAACGGCCCCGGTGACGGTCGGTGCCCCCTATGTGGGACACCGGAGTCATGCACCCATATCATGTTCTCTTTCTCGGCGGCACGATTCTTATGGAATTTTGTTCGGGAGGCGCTAGGTCCGACTTGGCAGGCGCAGGAACTGGGGGAGTTCTTGCAGGCCCAGGCAAATTGGACCGGCGGAGGACGCCGCCTTTTCTGGCTCCTCTTCGCAGCCCTGTCCTGGACGCTGTGGAATGTGCGCAACAAGATGGTGATCGAACGGATTTTCCCCACCCGGGCGTCTGACTCTGTTTTTTCTTTGTTTGCCTTCCTCTAGAAGTGGTCCCCCTTGGTGCGTTCGCGTGACCGCCCCGCGTTCGAGTCTTTGCTCCGGGCGCTACGCGCTGCGGCGCTCCCCTTCGCGGCGCCGTCGTCTACTCCCCTCGCGCCCTCCCCGACGCCTTGATGGACGCCAACTCCCCTGGTCTCCCTCCTTTTTTGGTTTTTTATTTGGGCTATGATGTGTTGTGGCCCCAGCGTTGGTGCGACATTTTCCGTTTCTTTGGCCTCGGCCGCGTTGGTTGTATGTCTGACTCTGTACTTGGATTGTGCTTTATTTATAAAGCGGGGCGCGAGCCTGATTCGAGAGTTTTATTTGTTTCATACTATTTTTAATAAGTTTATGTGTGTGTGTGTTTGGTTTGGGCCTGTCCAACCGAACCAGGTCGAGGCCCATTAGCGGGGCGCCCCATCCTCCTATAAAAGGAGCCAGCCATCCTAGGGTTTAGGAGGTCAGAATTTTAGGATTAAACATTGAGTTGTGTTGCTGCGTGTAGCATCCCTCCGGGGACGGTGCTGCTGTCATATATCTTATCGAGTGAATTGTCGTGAAGGTTGTTGTGTTTATCAAGGATTATCAAGCTCGGGTTTGAGGAGTGTTGATTATCTTCATGTTGCTTGCTGGATTCGTTCCTCTTCTTCAGGTTGCATTCATCGCGTGATTGGAAGATTATCTATCTGGTTTGACTCGCTGTGAAAGATCAGGACAAAACTCTAGGATCATCGGCGTGATCCTTATCAAGTAGGATGACAATATATGCTTACAATTTAATTATGGAATTGCATAACTATGTGGCACCAGACATTGAAAACCATTGTGTTTATTTTATCTATTAACATAAACATATGCAAAACAATAGATTATTTCTCGATCATTTCTAGACAAACCAAAATATTGCCCTCGGATCTGTGAGGGCCACCTTGCTAGTATTGCGGTATATCCTTTTCAAATCATATAATTATAGAATACGGTATAAAATCCAGGTCCATAAGTTAGATACACTATTAAGGGCCCTAAATCATTTATTTGGGCTAGCTACAACTCATTGCACCAAAAGTTGGGGTTAGCCGCAAAAGTGGTTTTGATTATGTGTTTTGTGCAACTTTGTCACCAAACATTGGTGGTGTGTGATGACCCATAAGTATAGGGGGTCGCAACAGTCTTCGAGGTAGTATAACCCAATTTATTGATTCGACACAAGGGAGCCAAAGAATACTTATAAGCCTTAACAACTGAGTTGTCAATTCAGCTGCACCTAGAAATAGTCTTCCTCATAGGAGTTTATCAGTAGAAACAGTTTTGTAGTAACAATAGCAAAGTAACAGCAACAGTACAACAAGGGCAGTAGTAACAATATTAGCAAACAGTAGGATTTGAGTGTCGTAGGCATAGAGATGGATGGACGGGCGTTGTATGGACAAGTCTAAACATGTAACTTCAAGATTTAGGACAATTGCAGATAAATAAGATAAAGAATCTAAGTACTAAACAATCATAGGCATATGTTTCATATATAGTCATACGTGCTCGCAATGAGAACTTGCACAACATCTTTTTTCCAGCCAGCCCGTTGCAGCGGGGCCTCAAGGGAATCTACTGTCAATTAAGGTACTCCTTTTAATAGGGCATCGGAGCAAAGTATTAACATTTCGTGAACACATGTGATCCTCATATCACAGTCATCCCCTCCGGCTGTCCCAATTTCTGTCACTTTAGGGCCTTTGGATCCGGATAATAATATGTGTACACAACTTGCATATAAGATCACAAACAATACTATCATCACGAATAAATAATAAGTTCAGATCTGAGATCATGGCACTCGGGCCCTAGTGACAAGCGTTAAGAACAATAAGTTCCAACAAAGTCAAATAACACTAATAGAGATACTAGGCACCATGCCCTAATAATCTAATTCGATTACATGATAGAACTCATCCAATCCCTACCATCCCCATAGCCTACAGCGGGGGGATTACTCACTCATGGATGGGAGAAACATGAATGGTTGATGGAGAGGCGTCGGTGATGATGATAGCGATGATCCCCTCCAAAATCTCCGTCCCGGTAGGGTGCCAGAACGGAGTTTCTGGTTCCAAATCGCGGTTTCTGGTGGTGGCGGTGCAGCAGAACTCTTTCTGGAAAAACGTTGACCCCCCTAAGTTTTTAGGTCACAAGGCAATTATAGGTGAAGAGGGAGGCAGAGGGGGTGCCCGAGGCAGCCACACCCCTCCTAGGCGTGGCCAGGCCTGGACCGCGCGGCAGGGGGTGTGCGCCCCTCGCGGCCCACCTCCGTCTCGTCTTCTGGCTCCGTTAGTCTTCTAGTGAAATAGGATTTTTTGGCATATTTTCCGGAATTTTTCCTGATAGTTGATTTTCTGCACAAAAACTAGACACAAAGGTAATTCTGCTGAAAACAACGTCATTCAGTGTTAGTTGTATCCAAATCACACAAGTTTAGAGGAGAAACAATAGCAAAAGTGTTCGGGAAAGTAGATACGTTTTGAACGTATCAACTCCCCCCAAGCTTAGCTTATTGCTTGTCCTCAAGCAATTCAGTTGAAAACTAAGTGCGATAAAAGAACTTTCACGAACACATTTGCTTCATGTGATGTAAATATTCTTAGCACATGAGTTTACAATTCATAATAAGGAGTATGCAACTAAGTCTACTCAATAGTCATTGCAAGCTATGAAGAGATTCCAACTCAATAATAATAAGTAGCATGAAACATAAACATAAGCAACATTGCAATGCTCATAAGATGGTATGGTAGAGTGGTATCTCGCTTGCCTTTGTTTGTAGAGCACAAAATAAATGCCAAGGCACCTTTGAAGTTCAAGTGAAGACTAGAAGTAAAGATATCAGAGATACAAGCATCAAAGTTATGACATAATTAACCAAGTTTTGAGACAAGCACATTACACTAAGAATTACAACTATGCTCTCAAGAAGGTGCTCATAGAATAAGTGGTGACTCAACAAGGAAGTGAAAAGGTTTTGAAAAGTTTTAAAGGCTTCCAAATGCTGAAAGTATGGTACTTATTAGCTTTGAGCTCTCATTGCCCCTATCATAGGTATCTTTAGGTGGTTAATGGTGAAAGTGAGGTCCAATATGAGTTATATGCTTGACAGACCATAAACTGAAAATCTCATGTCCCTTGAATACGAGGGCCGCTCCTCATGCTACTCCACTTTAGTTACCGGCAAGTTCTTGTCATAGTAAATACATGCGTATCATAGAGAACCGCCAATAGGGTACCCCTTGCACATGATATAGGAGCTATCCCATATAAAATGACAAGGCAAGCAGACAATGAGCATCTCAGCGATCTTTTTATTTGCTATTTGCATAGGTTTTTATTGAGGATTCTTCACAGATTGCTCATTATGGTTATGCTGCATGTTTCCACCATGACTAGGCATGGCTTAGGATAGCGGCCTAGGCGTTTCTCTAACACATATATATAACTCCATGAACTTACAAGCTCCCCTTTTATTTCACACCGACGACATCCGTAAACAAAAGAGTATGATATCAACTGGGTACAATGTACAAGTACAATGTTGAAAGCGTTCCCCGTGACAACACAGTTCTGCTAACTCCCAGCCTATAATTTGCAAGCATATAACTTTCATGGACAGTCACAATGGTTCAGGTTTATTAATTGCGAGAAATAAAGTGTGCCATCAAGTTTGTGGGAGCTTTACTAACCAAATTTCTCATAACAAGCAAACATTTTATTTGGAAGAAAACAAGGCTTATGTGACACCCCCGGGATTAGGGCTAGAGAAATTCCATACCTCTATCTGATATAAGCCTAACCTAAATCTCGGAAGCGTACAGAGGGAGAATTGATAACACAACAGTGACCCTACGACACAAAAATTATTACAGCAAGCTCATAACTGAGCGAAGAACGAAAATATTACAAGCAGAGGTCAATGACCACAAACATCAAACAACGGAAGGTAAATTATGTTATTAAGTATAGCAAACTTAACAAATGGTCTAAGAGTCCTGAAGCATAACGATGACGTCCAATCCATAGGTCCTAGACTGCCGACTGGAACTCCAAACTACTCGTCGATGTTGATGCCGTGAAGAACTCATCTTCTATGGTAACACTTACTCTGTTGCAAAAGTATCAACGAATAAAGGGTGAGTATAGGGTGTACTCTGCAAGACTTATGGATGGTGGAGTTATTTTGCATAAAGCCATCTTTGTTTTGTAAAACAAGAGGGAGAAGAATCTCGACTGATCGGAATGTTTTAAAACGGGATAAGAGAGCGGTATCTCTAGCTTTGATCATCTTTTGATATCCACCAAATCATCATAAGCTGAACCTATCTAGGATCACCCCCTCGATCCCTGAGGAAGCATCCTTAAGCACACTTTACTTGCCAATTTTACGATTAGGTTATTCTTCTCTATGATCTTAGAATCTGGTCTCCAAGTTCGTCCATAACCGTGGACACGGCTTTTCGAAAAGATTTAACCTTGCAGGGGTGTACAACTTTACCCACACGCGCCAACCGATTCTTAATGCCACTATAGATTATCCCTCTTCCTTGAAAGGCCCGCAGAGAGTGGTTGACCATGACCTTTACCTTGCTTTCGCCGAGACCATGAGTCATGCACTAGGGAGATGCCGATGTAATGGGTCGAGTCCCAAAGTCAGTCCCTAATGATGTGAACAGGGTTCAAGATTACGGATGACGGGCATCTCTTGTTCCCTGCCACGCTTACCTACCTATATGAATGCTCCTCCTTTACCTCCTTCGAGAAGAGCCAGAATGCGTATGTCGAATGGAACGCCCGAACTATGTGACTCATGGAATCTACTCGGCAAGTTAGTTGGTCAAGGGGGTTTCCAGGCCCCCGTGTGGCTATACGCTCATCTTGGACCATAGGCAAGAACTCAAGTCCTAGTAGTGGCAAGTATGGGACTGCAAAAACCACAATCCACCGTGGCCTCCCATACAAGCCTTAACATGTTTAACTTTCATCTCTGATCTTACCATGTCATCCTGTCATACTAGGTTCATTCGCAGCTCTGATTCATCAACCGGATGGACCAGCGGTAACAGCTAAGCATGGCTAAGCACAATAGATGTAACAACTCTAGCAACGCTTCACAAGCCAAACCCTAGTTATGCTAGGAGTAGTGGAGCAGAGAATATCGGCTTCAAAGGTAACATGCAATAGATAGGATTACTCTATCTATCGATAAAAGACTTTGGAACCATATGCACATGGCAAGAATGAAATACTTTGAAAGCATAGGATTCATATGTATGTGTGGGGCTTCGCTTTCCTTTGCCAATTGATAACCAATAAGCAGAGTTTCGGACACCTAGTACTTGACTTGGTTATAGTTGGCCAAGTATTGGTCTTCGAGCTTCGATGGTGTTGATCTCGGTCTTCAATCTCGATCTCGGTTCCGATATCATATTCTACCGGAGAAGAACTAAACACCGGAAAGAGAGGGAAACAATCAACACATGGCATTGATGTAATGCTCAATCAATGATGATGATATGACAAATTAAAAGTTATTGAAATTGAAACCCTAAACATGCTCGGCAATTTAATCGGGGTTCCGAGGGGCATAAACCCTAATTCGGAGAAACTCCGGAGGTATATGAGAGGGGTTGGTTTGTTCTTCTAATTAAACTTGCCATGAAAGTTGTTTAACAATGCATTATTTTGATGCTATTGTTTACATCTTATTTTTCTGAACACTTTGGTATATTATTTGTATTTTTCTGATTTAAAATGAATTAGTTATGAATTTCTCCATTTTTAATTCATTTTAAATCATTTTTGGAATATATAAAAATAGTTTACATTTTAGAATTACTTTTAACATTTTATTTAAACAGAAAACATTTCTGAAAATGTTTATCTCACTTACAGCAGGGACCCACATGTCATATTTTTATTATTTACAGAAAATGATTTATGAAATACATTTACAATTGTTGCACCTCACTTGGCCAATTTCCTTATTCTTCTAGTTCTCTGGGCATTCACTAGAATAGTGTCCCATTTCTTTACATTTATGACATTGCACATGGCTTTTGTCCTTCTTTTGCTTTTTGGGTTTCTCCAAAGCTAGGAGTGCATCCAGTTCATGTTGTTCATATGTTATCTGGTAGGTAGGAATGTCTACATGCTTCTTGGACCTTCTATTGCTCCTTGGATAATTCATATGCCCTTTCTTTGGTCCTTTGAATTGGGTTGTTTTGCATGGAGGTATAAGTGGACATTTTCCTTTGTCATCAACCTTCTTGGTAGACTTGGATCCTTCTTGATTGTTTGCAATCATTTGTTGCACTCCACCTTGTTTCCTTTGTTCCACAATGGAATAGATGGGGCATTGAATTGGAACATGATTGTTTCCTTCACATAGGTAGCAAGTGGCTTGAGAGGTGGGACATTGGCTAACAGGATGTTTCTCTTCACAGTTGGGGCATTGATCTCCATGCTCCTTGGAAGTATGATCCTTGTCTCCACAAATAATGCAAGCTGGGGCTCCATCTAGAATAACATTTCTGTCATCCTTGTTGTCACAAACTCTTTTGGAATAGCTTTCTTCCATATTGATCATTTGATCAGTCACCTTAAGCATCAATTGGGCTTGAGTTTCCAAAAATCCTTGCAGTGTTGGATCTTCCCCACTGGTGTTGGCTATGAATTGAGCTGTCATTTGGTTCAACTGGTGTTGGGTTGCTATGAGCTCTTTCATGATGTCCTCTTGGTTGGTGTTGGTGTTATCAACCTTGATGTTGGAGTCTCTTGGAGTAGTCATTTGTTTGGGATTGAATGGAGATTAGAATAGGCAAGATATTTCTAAGGAAGTAATTCTAATCACACGCATCACAATTCACACAAGCAATGTGCAAGCAATCACAAACAAACATTCCACTCAAACAACAAGTTTCAAGCATATTTTTAGGCAACCAAAAATATTTTTGTTACACCACATAAGTTGGTGGGTTTGACTTAAACAAAATATGGTGGTCCATCTATATGGTTCACTTGAGATCTTTCCTTTCTTCTTGGTTGATTCCTTCTTGCATGAGATCATGGTTTCCTTAGGAAAAATTCTTAGTCACAAAACTTCAAAGGTGTTTATGGCTCCTTCTAAGTTGTGCTTCCTTGGGCTCCAAATCCTTGAGCAAGATTTCTTGTCTCATTTGTCCTTAGTGAAAACCATGGTTGAAGTCCTTGGTGAATATGCTGAAGATGTTGAAGTCATTAGAGTTGAAGAAGTTGAAGTCATTAGAGTTGAAGATGTTGAAGTCATTAGAGTTGATGGAGTCCTTTGCACATGGTGAAGTCTTTGGTCATCGGGTAGGTTTGTCCATCAAGTTTGAAATAGAAGAGATGTAGAATCAAAACCAAAATGGTTGAGGAAAGAGTTTACAAGATTGTTGGTAAATAAGTTTTGGAACAAATACTCTCCTTTTCTTCTAAGGGTTTTGTCCAATCCTAGATTTACAAATCCTACAGGCAACACAATGCTCTGATACCATCTGTAAAGGGTCCCAACCTTTAAATAAGGTAGAGTCCCCTGTGGTTACAATGCTAGTCCCTGGATCAATAGCTAGCATCCACAGTTAAGACGTAATATCAAGAAACAAAGGTCATAATATAACTTTATAACCAGGAATAACATAATTTTATTACATCTTACATAGCTCATTTGGCCATTACATTACATTGCAGCGGAATAACTATAGGCATGGGGTCCTTCATCTTCAAAGTGCCACAGGCAAACATGTTGGTTATAGACTTTGTAATCCTAATCAATCAATCTTCACTAAAATCAATCAAACCTGCAACATTACAAGTTACAGCCACAAGGGTCAATACATTTGAATTGTATTGGCAAGTTTCACTACTATGTAGAATATAAGTGGATCCTATCATTACATGCATTTTTCGCTAAGTGGGGTTTAAGGCTCATTTGCAGAAGTGAAATTTATCCTATCTTTTCAAAATGGTTTTGGTCTTTTGTCAAATCTCTTTTTCAAAATCCCTTCAACTCCTTGGTAAATTCCCAAGTGTTCAAGTCCTTGTCAAAAAATCTCTTGAGCTCCTTGGTACCCCCAAGTGCTTCAAGTTTTATCAAAATATCTTGAGCTCCTTGGTACCCCCAAGTGCTTCAAGTTTTTTCAAAATCTCTTGAGCTCCTTGGTACCCCCAAGTGCATCAAGTCTCTTGTAGTCACTTAAAAGTTTTCTTTTAGAAATTGGAATGTCGAGATTTCCCATGGCTTCAAGCTTTAGTTGCTCAGTATTGTCCATAACCGGGGACACGGCTAAGTACTTAGATTTTATTATCTTCTACAGAAGTTGTACACTTTACCCACATGTCACAATCTCATCTTGTTGCCACCAGTGGCCGCTGGATTAGTACTCACCAAGATGGAGTACTGGCAGATTGAGAATGTGACGAAGTCTTTCCAAAGGGTCCTCCCATACACCATTGCTAGCTTGTCTTCAGTACCCATGTAGGATTCCAGGTCCCTCATTTTCAGTAACCTGAAGACAATGCATGGGTCTTCCCAATGTAGTTGACCAATCCAGAGCCATAAGTAGCATGTGGTTGTACACGAAATCCACAATTGGAGAAACATGTTCAATATCTAAGTTTCCTGGGTGGTTTTCTTTTGGAGCACAACACAAAGAGATTGCCATAGACATGGTTCCTTTTGTTGCCACCTTCTCCAAAACTCAAAGTATCCTTGTCCACCCAGGTGGTTCATTGAGTCCTTGTTTTATTATATAAAAACACAAGTCCTTTTCTCAACTTCATAAAATCTCAACATGTATCTCTTTTCAAAATATAGCATGGCTAAGCATGTAAAAACTACATTGTTTTTACTAAGGAATGTATAGGGTATCCTATTAGGATTTAGCATAGCATAAGTATAGAAATTCTTTTCATGCATGTTTCAAAATCCACTAAGTATAATGAAAATAGTAGGACTTTAGATGATAGTGTCACTTGCCTTTATTTTGGTAGGGAATGTTGGTTCACTCCTTGATCTTGCTAGTCTCACACTTTTCTAACTTCACTACAATCAATCAAGCAAACACAATATCAAATAGCATTCCAAACCAATAATCAATCAAACAATTCACACACATAAAACAATGGGATCTAAGTCATGCATGTAAGCATGCAAGAGATAGTTTTATTTGCAAAGATGGTTTCCTCTAGGCTCTAAACTTTGTAAGGTTCAAAGTGGTCATTTTCTAAAGTGGAAAATTCATTTGCAAAAGGGTTTTGTCTATAAACCATTTTTAAATCCTATCATTGTTTTATGTGGTGGAAAATGTTTTTATCAAAGTAACCACTTTATGTTGTTCACCAAATAAGTTGTTGTTTCTCAAAACTTGGTGTTTTAGGGTTAGTAGGTTTGATCCAAATCATTTTTCCTAAAGTTTTTACTCCAAAAACATTTTCATAACAAAACCAATATTTCCATTTGACTAGAAATGGCTAAATCAGGTTTTTATTCCTAAACTTCAGAAAATCCATTTTTAAATCCATTGGTTGGTTCCTAGGGTCAGTGTAACTACCTCGGTTAATTATGCTCCTAGGTACAAGCCTGGATGCACGGAAATGGTTAAAATAGTACGGTGGGGCCCAAATGCCACTCACAGGTAGACCTTTCGGCCGTCCTAACCATTTCCAGACATCGGGACAAGAAGCAGGCGTGTCGGCAGCGAAGGGATCAACTACATACACAAATGAGTATGTATGCAAGCCACCATACAACAGTCCTCAGAGCCATTCCATATAAAAGAAATAGAAATATTGCAACGCCATACGGCAAGATCCAAATATCCTAGATAGATATATAGTTCAGGATATCTCCTCATACATCAAACATCAGAGTATCAAAGTGGAAGAGGAAAACAAGATCCGAGTACGGATCGAAGCAAATCGGCATAAGATGCCCCATAAATAAACACATCCCTTACAGATCTCACGGATCCCGTTCGGAAGCTCTACACCAATGATCGTTGCCCTCATCGTCGTCCCTCCACCCAATATCCATCTTGTGAGTGCACTGTTCATCGAATCAAATAATTTATCGTGTGAGACCCTAGGGTTTTCGGCAAGTCTTTATGCCTCTAAAGGGACACAACCTGGGTGACGAATTGCAGCAAAAGATAAACCCTAACAATTCTATAGATACTGCTAACCATCCGCCTAACCAAAGATAGACGGATGTCCGTGAATTAATAACAGCTTATAATGAGAATATTAATAGATCCATCCTCCTCCTCGCTTACCAACGAGGAAGCGTACGAACAACCCCCCCACCCGTTGGCATTTTTATTATTCATTCCATGAGTATTGCACTATTTACTAGTCAGTTACTTAGTCAAATTAAAAGCGATACTTTAGTTATACTTGTCTATGATCGAAAGCGTGCTCCAAGTCGTCCATAACGCGGACACGGCTTTCAGAAAGTTTTACCTGCAGGGTGCACAAATAGCAAAACACACTCGATCAACCTCGGAAAAACCAAATCAAAACCCAACGAGGCATTCGACAAAGCAATCACAGATTCAGAAATATTTCAGGGGCCACCCCATTAAGCTACCCCAACGAAGTTAGTGACTCAAACGGACTCAAGGTTTGGGTGGACGGTCAGAACGACGGGAACCGAAAGTGTGGTGGCTTGTCGATACTGCGAAATCGTGTCCGATCCTAAACAAGACAGTGCGTACATCTCACAATTTAAATAAAGCAGTAAAGCATGGCATAAGTACAGGATAGTAAATAAAACCTCAAACTAGTTTGTGGCCCCAAGAAATAAGAATGAATCAAGCTCTGGCTAAGGGGGGTCCCATAATCCTCCCGGATGTGGATAGCGCGAATATTCAAGGAACAGGAATCAAGTACTCGGGGTCCTACGGGACACAAGTGAGCATGAAAAACCAAATAGCAGATATTGCTCACCGGTGCCACTTTCATTAGTTATCCCATACTACTCAGGTTAAGTTGTTTAGGTACCTCGTTATCAATCAGACACTCACATACCCTACACATGTTGTTCTACGACTCGCATGGCTCAAACAACTCCTGTGGTAATGGCTCATGGGATGGAGGAACAAGCTTTGGTGGGGTTTAAAAGTAAAGGCTATGCAATACTTGGGATTCAGTTTAATGCAATCGCGACTCAATGATGCAAGAATAAGATAGAGGCAATAGGTACTATATGTATGCAAGCATGTGGTAGTGCTTGCCTGGCAGCTTTGTTGAAGCGAGAGAAGGATCTGGGTAGTGCTCCTGGGTTTCCTGATATATCCCTTGCTCAGCGTCTATTCGAAGAAGAACCAAACAAACAAGGGCCAACATAAATAAAGTGCACAGGCATATGAATTAAATGCGACAAGCAAACAATCATGCCATGACGAATGATGCACAATTTGCATGGCAATAAAGTAGCATGGCATGGGTGAGGTGTAGAATACAAGAAACAAACATTTTATTGAGTTTTGGTCACATTTTATTCTCGAATAAGTTGCTTTATGCTTTGTATTTATATGATGCATGCTGCAAATCAGAACATTGAATGCATAAACAGAAAGGTCTCGTCGAGGTAATCATTTTAGACATATCATTTGTCAAATTTGGAGTTATAAAACAAAAGTTATTAATTAATTAAGGAAAAGGGCATTTGTTGTAATTTTAAACAACTTGAAATTAAAGTGTCCAAAATATATTTTGTATGGCATATTTGAAATCCTCACATTTTTCTGATCTCAAAACATATATTATTTGTATTATTTGGAATTATGAATTTAAATTTATGTTAAAGTCAAATTGAGTCAAATGGAGTCAAAGTCAAAGGTTTGACTAGTTTGAATTAGTTCTGAAAATATTTGACTAAAGATTTGAATTAACATTCAAAAACAAAACATATTTCATATAGAGTTTGAATTCAAATTCCAAAACATTTGAAAGTTATGAATTAGTTTGTATTTAAACAGAATATAAACAAATTGGATTTGAATTCAGAAAAGGTGCTCTGGACTTTTGTTACTCGCTGGATTTCTACCCAGGGAGGATGACAAAGCGGGCGGGCGGGCGGCCACGCGCACGCCACGGCTGCTATCGACACGTGGTGGATCCGGAGGAGTGCGGGTTGAGGAGTTTAGATCTACGGGGTGTTATTCGCAAAGTTTCCACAGCGACTGGTTGGTGGGCTCGGCGGACCGCGGGTTGAGGAGGGAAAAAGGCCAGGGGTTTCTTTGCAAAACGACGGCTTCTTTGTCTGCCGCCGACGACGGTCTGCCCGTGGCGAAAATCCGCGTCTTCCGACGATGGCGACGCAGACGTCTGTTAAACACGATGACCCAAAACGAAAAACGAAGATGGATCCACGCTACAACTTTTCGTTGGATCTAGCACGGAGGAGGTCTACAGCGCGGGGGGCAGGGTGAGGAACAGAGGCGGACGGATCAGCTGCTGCTCTGCCTGAAAGGCCTGTGCAGCATGAAGGTTGCTTGACGAAGCCTTGGCCTTCTGCAAGAGAGGGCAGGGGTCCATGTCTAGGAGATGCAGGGGCTCACCAGGAGTGCGTCGGTGACGTTGATGGAGCTAGAGGTGGATCGGATAGGAGCAGAGGCTGGGGTCCCGCGAGCTTCTGATCCGGTGGCCGCGGCGTATCCAGGGAGCTCCAGAGGACTCCGGCGAGGCTTGGCCGGTGCAGGGTGAGGTAGAGGAAGCAGACGAAGCCCCTCGTGCTCCTTGTACAGCTTGGCGCGCTCGGGATCGTCGGCTAGAAAGGCAGGCCGGAGCTAGGGTTTAGAGGAAGCATGGCCATGGCAAGGATGGTGGGGGAGGAAGAAGAAGGGAGGATGGTGCCTGGGGAGTGCTGTGGTTGCTAGGCAGAGGAGGGGTAGATAAGAACGAGCAGGGAAGGCACATGGGGGTCACCTTTATGCAAAAAGAGAAGGAGGAGGCTTCGGGTTAGGTAGGGCTAGGGTTTGGAGAGAGGGGGGTATGGCTCGGGTTAGGGCTTGGAGAGAGGCAGCTAGGTGGGTCCAGGGTGGTCAGGTGGGGCCTGCAGGGAAGAGAGAGGAGGAAGGCCAAGAGAGAGAGGGTGGGATCTAGGGTTAGCTAGAGGGGGCTTGGGTTAGGGTTTGAGAGGAACTAGGGTAGATCATGGGGTGGTGGCTCGGGTTAGAGAGGAGAGGTGAGGTGAGAGAGAGATGAGGAAGGGGACCTAGGGTTTAAAGAGAGGGATTAGGTGGAGGGGTTTTATTTTGTCAAGATCAAGCAAGAACATGCCAAGCTCAAACAAGATCTAGACAAGAAAAGGAGAGGGTGAGATAAAAGGTGGTGAGGTAAGATGGAGATGGTTATAGGTTTTTGGATGCTTGCATGCTTCAAGAAAGATCAAGCATAAGAGGGGTAGAGGGAGATATGGGGAAGATCCACTCAAAAGACCAAATAAAAACAAAGGGGGCAAAAATATGGAGATGGTTGCATGGCCCATGCAAGTGCATTAAATGCCATGTCTTAATCTTGTGAAAACAAAATAATTAATCATGGCATTTATACATATGCATTCCAAAATATGGGGTAAGGGCCAAGCTAAGGATTTACATGAAAGTTCCAAGTGGAGTAGATGGAGATGATCACATTGGATTATAATTGGGACTTGCTAGTGTGTATATTCCACTAGATGTGTGATAGTCCCAAAAATATCCCCACATGAGCATAAATCCATAATAATCCATATGGAAGCTAGGAAAAAGGAGCACTACTCATAATGCATGCAAAGGTGGCTCCACATATCAATAATGTGAAAACAACTTGATGCTAAATGAGAGCATGTGGAAATAGAATTGGATCCATCCCAACCCACATGAGCTAGAGGTAAAACCCAATAAAGTGCAAAGCTCATATTTAGTTGGATGGTGGAATTATAAGGTGGTGGCAGAGAAAGGTGATGGAGTTAAATAAAAGATATGCCCCCAACTCAACTTGGGCATTAAACAATATATCTATAACCAAATACAATATCAAGAGGCAAATACAATTAACAATGCATATGAGAGAAGAACCAAAACAAAAGGGTTTTATATGATGCTCAAATGCAAGGTGGCATGATGACATGAGCATGATATAATTATGATGCAACAATTATATATAGGAAGTAGCATTTATATAGACTAGGCTAGTAGCATTGCAATTGTTAGACAATTGGGATGCTACAACTCTCCCCCACTAAACAAGAATCTCGCCCCGAGATTCCTAGGAAAAGAGAACAACACAAGAAGAGGCGGGTGTTCGAACGAAGGTGTCCCTCACGTTCCCAAGTTGATGAACAACGGAATGGTGCGACCACTACACCTTGCAAACTTGCTAGACTTGTTGCAAGTCCTGCGTTTTGCTTGAGAAACAACGGTTAGAAGAGTTGAAGGATTGTCATGAGACAAGAAGGATAGGATGGGCATAGCTCCGGTTTTCCCAAGCATCATGCTAAAAGAATATAACCACTTGTGAAAGAAAAGGAGAAGATGATGTATCATGGATAAAGAAAGACACACCATTAAGATTAAAGATTTACCGATACGAGAGAGGATGAATCTTTGTCTCGCCGGAAGAAAGGAGCTAGATTGGAGAGGTTTTGAACCACTATTACAATAGCATCGTATCTTCTCTCGGATTTGAGAAAAGAAGTTCGGAAACAATATTGCCTTCAAACAATAGATTCCCTTTATAACAACAGAAAGATTTAGTTAGACATCTTCAGATTAGATTCTTGTTGCGCTGGTAAGAACCAAGGATCACGCAATTTAGGTGCGTAGATATAACTTCCAGAGATGGATGTGAAGCCAGATCATGGTGGAATCCCGAGAAGCAAAGAATATGGAGGATCTGGAGTTTATTGTAGAGATACTTATTGCTTTCTTTAGCCTTGAGGCTAACGCCATAGATTTGCGGCTGATGGCATCAACCATAATTGGCTTTACCATAGAAAAAGAATTGATGAAACAAAGAGAGAGATAGTTTCCTTTAATCTTGTTTGGGGATATCGAGCATCGGTAGAAAGACGAGGATAGAAAAAGGTTTGCGTTTGTTTCCACCAGATAATTGAGGATTTTGCTCCGTGTAGAAAGGGTGAGATCACCAACAAGAGATTATTGATTACTTTCTTCGAAAGAGCACTCCGGAAAAACAAGGACGGAAGTAAAAGTATCAAGGGATAAAGGCCACTTCTAACTTCCGTGGAATGAGTGAAATCACATAAATTCACCAATTCAATGTACAAGAGCGAATGATAAGAGTAGTGGTATGGTAGCTACTCCATCCCGCACTCAAAGCATTACTCCGCACATGAATAAGAAAACCATGCAACCCAACTACCGAAACAGACTGAAGGTGTTGGCAAAAACTCATAGAACTCCGTTAGAAAACAAGGATAGATGCAATCGATTCGCCGGATTCATATATACATAAAGATGATGATGTTGTCGTCATGTCGGAAGTACCCAGCCACCGGAAAGATATGAAGGAAGATCACGGAGACAACTGCAAGATTCCACAGATAAAGAAAAAAGATAGCACCACTTGAACATAAGGATTACAAAAGATCTGAAGAAATATTCATGGCCTCCGGTGGATTGAGCATAGACGATAGAGCGAGAGGGTTTCAAGAGATTACTTAACGAGATTGAGATGGAAAGAACTCCATGTTGTTCTTGAAAAGATTGAGAGAGATTTGAGGAAATCTTCAGTGAACGATGATAACTTGCCAACAAGGAACAACTCCGGATTGGTTGAAGATGGAGGATGGAATTAACAATGGACTTGCTGATTCCAGAGTTGAAGTAATGTATTTAGCAGAAGGACGTGGTCGAGATATGTGACTTCAAAAAGTCAGAATTCTCACTTTGAGACTTTGCACACAGGCAGTGCTCACGAAGCTCGAGAGAAAGAGACATAGATGATCTTCCATGTCCTTCCATTGATATCGAATAGGCAAGCATATTATCAACATATACCACCATGGATTAACAAGATATTCCCAGAATATCAAGTTCGAGAGGCGGGAGAAATGAACAAATGCTCGAACACTTCCTGAGCTCAACGCTCTTAGAAAGATCAATATTAAGAGCACGGGTTCGTGTTGAAGAAGATGCGCTGACAGAATAGGTTAACTGGTCCTTCGGAAGAAAAAGAGATGTCACCTGGTTCACATTGTCGATCGGATCACCGGTTACAAAGATAAAGAGATCTTGGATAAGAACCGATGATAGCTCATACCTTAAGCAAAGCTATCAGAGACGAAAAGATGCAATTCCCTCGTATCCAGGAGAATTGTGCAGATATGGGGTTCAAAAGGATGTGCAGCATGATGGACAGATGATAGACCACCATGGTGCTTGGAGAACTCTGGATTGCCAAAGATGCTTGAATATGCATAGATATGATCGCGGTGTACTCAAAATCACAGGAGATAACCGTCACCATTTGGAGGATAGTGGTGATTGCATTTTCCATATTCCACTCATGATAAGTGTCATATAGCTATGCCGAGAACCAAATTACAATCACCAGCATCGGATCGACACATGTTATGTAATTAGCCCAAGAGAATTGGAGATGAAATGAAACTCTAGGATTAAGCGCCGGTGACAAAAGAATGAGTTAGCATGGACCTGCTGATAAAAGGGAGATAGGTAATGTTTCACACATGACTGCAAAGGAGTGTGGAAGCACAGATGTATCAAAGAAAAATTTTCCGCATTTTTTGGCATTAAAATACCAATAGATGCGCAAAACACTTATCAGGTAGAGATTAGGAACTGATGGTTTCACAGAATGTGGAGTTGCTAGAAGGAAGGACACCTTTAAGAAGATGGCACCGGTTAACAAGGAGTCAGATAGCTCGCGCCGGTATTCAAAAGCCTGTCAGTATGGAATGTACCAACAGTTGATAACCAAAGGCAGATAAAGATAACATGTTGGATACAACAGATAGACAAGGAATTACACACACACAAACACACACACTCAACCTATGGTACTACGGAAACCCAGAACACGTGAATCCTAGTTTGAATTTTTAGAAGAGAATTGAAAACATTACACTTCCTTACCAGAAAAGGGTGGTGGGTGGGTAAGAAGAAAAGTGGAAGCAGTCCTACTCTCACGTTTTGTTTTTCCCTAGTATACATAGCTACCAAAAATATTTGCTAGACTGACAACGACCATTTGGCTGAGACCCTGAAGGGCGGGATGGCTCTGATACCAATTGTAACTACCTCGGTGAATTACGCACCTAGTTACAAGACTGGATGCGCGAAAATGGTTAAAATAGTACGGTGGGGCCCAAATGCCACTCACAGGTAGACCTTTCGGCCGTCCTAACCATTTCCAGACATCGGGACAAGAACGGGCGGCGTAATCGGCAGGCGAAGGGATCAACTACATACACAAATGAGTATGTATGCAAGCCACCATACAACAGTCCTCAGAGCCATTCCATCTAAAAGAAATAGAAATATTGCAACGCCATACGACAAGATCCAAATATCCTAGATAGATATATAGTTCAGGATATCTCCTCATACATCAAACATCAGAGTATCAGGCGGAAGCATAAAACAAGATCCGAGTACGGATAAGAAGCAAATCGGCATAAGATGCCCCATAAATAAACACATCCCGCCCACAGACCTCATGGATCCCCGTTCCCAGAATCTCTACACCGAATGATCGTTGCCCTCATCGTCCGTCTCCTCCACCCAGTATCCATATTGTGAGTGCACCTGTTCATCTGAATCAAATAATTTATCGTGTGAGACCCTAGGGGTACTCAGCAAGTCTTTATGCCTCTAAAGGGGACACAACCTGGGGTGACGCAATTGCAGCAAAAGATAAACCCTAACAATTCTATAGATACTCGCTAACCATCCGCCTAACCAAAGATAGACGGATGTCCGTGAATTAATAACAACATTATAACGAATATTAATAGATCCATCCTCCTCCTCGCTACCAACGAGGAAGCGGGAACAACCCCCATCCGTTGGCATTTTTATTATTCATTCCATGAGTATTGCACTATTTACTAGTCATTACTTAGTCAAATTAAAAGCGGTACTTTAGTTATACTTGTCTATGATCGAAATCGTGCTCCAAGTCGTCCATAATCATGACACGGCTTTGAAAGTTTTTACCGAGGGTGCACAAATAGCAACACACACTCGATCAACCTCGGAAAAACCAAATCAAAACCCAACGAGGCATTCACGACAAAGCAATCACAGATTCAGAAATATTTCAGGCCCACCCCATTAAGCTACCCGCGAAGTTAGCCGACTCAAACGGACTCAAGGTTTGGGTGGACGGTAAACGATCGGGAACCCGAAGTGTGGTGGGCTTGTCGATACCACAAATCGTGTCCCGATCCTAAGCAGACAGTGCAAGACATCGCACAATTTAAATAAAGCGAGAAAGCATGGCATAAGTACATGATAGTAAATAAAACCTCAAACTAGTTTGTGGCCCCAAGAAATAAGAATGAATCAAGCTCGCTAAGGGGTCCCATAATCCTCCCGGATGTGGATAGCGCGAATATTCAAGGAACAGGAATCAAGTACTCGGGGTCCTACGGGACACAAGTGAGCATGAAAAACCAAATAGCAGATATTGCTCACCGGTGCCACTTTCATTAGTTATACCATACTACTCAGGTTAAGTTGTTTAGGTACCTCGTTATCCATCAGACACTCACATACCCGACACATGCTGTTCTACGACTCGCATGGCTCAAACAACTCCTGTAGTAATGGCTCATGGGATGGAGGAACAAGCTTTGGTGGGGTTTAAAAGTAAAGGCTATGCAATACTTGGGATTCAATTTAATGCAATCGCGACTCAATGATGCAAGAATAAGATAGAGGCAATAGGTACTATATGTATGCAAGCATGTGGTAGTGCTTGCCTGGCAGCTTTGTTGAAGCGAGAGAAGGATCTGGGTAGTGCTCCTGGGTTTCTTGATATATCCCCTGCTCAGCGTCTATTCGAAGAAGAACCAAACAAACAAGGGCCAACATAAATAAAGTGCACAAGCATATGAATTAAATGCGACAAGCAAACAATCATGCCATGACGAATGATGCACAATTTGCATGGCAATAAAGTAGCATGGCTTGGGTGAGGTGTAGAATACAAGAAACAAACATTTTATTGAGTTTTGGTCACATTATATTCTCAAATAAGTTGCTGTATGCTTTGTATTTATATGATGCATGCTGCAAATCAGAACATGGAATGCATAAACAGAAAGGTCTCGTCGAGCTAATCATTTTAGACATATCATTTGTCAAATTTGGAGTTATAAAACAAAAGTTATTAATTAATTAAGGAAAAGGGCATTTGTTGTAATTTTAAACAACTTGAAATTAAAGTGTCCAAAATATATTTTGGATGGCATATTTGAAATCCTCACATTTTTCTGATCTCAAAACATATATTATTTGTATTATTTGGAATTATGAATTTAAATTTATGTTAAAGTCAAATTGAGTCAAATGGAGTCAAAGTCAAAGGTTTGACTAGTTTGAATTAGTTCTGAAAATATTTGACTAAAGATTTGATTTAACATTCAAAAACAAAACATATTTCATATAGAGTTTGAATTCAAATTCCAAAACATTTGAAAGTTATGAATTAGTTTGTATTTAAACAGAATATAAACAAATTGAATTTGAATTCAGAAAAGGTGCTCTGGACTTTTGTTACTCGCTGGATTTCTACCCAGGGAGGATGACAGGCGGGCCAGGGGCAGAGCAGGGGCCACGCACGCGCACGGCTATCGGGCGCTGACACGTGGTGGATCCGGAGGAGTGCGGGTTGAGGAGTTCAGATCTGCGGGGTGCTATTCGTAAAGTTTCCACAGCGACTGGTTGGTGGGCTCGGCGGACCGCGGGTTGAGGTGGGAAAAGGCCAGGGGTTTCTTTGCAAAACGATGGCGGTGCTGCTCTGCCGACGACGGCAGTCTGCCGGCGAAAGTCCGCCATCTTCGCGATGATGGCGACGCGTATCTTTAAACACGACGACCCAAAAACGAAAAACGAAGATGGATCCACGGGCTACAACTTTCGTTCAGGGATCTAGCGGAGGAGGTCTACAGCCAGCAGGCGGTGAGGAACAGAGGCGGACGGATGCTGCGGCTGCTTGCTGCCCGGCCGACAGCGGTGCACTGAGGTCGCTGAGCGCGGCGGCGCTACGGTGCAAGAGAGGGCAGGGGTCCATGTCTAGGAGATGCAGGGGCTCACCAGGAGTGCGTCGGTGACGTTGATGGAGCTAGAGGTGGATCGGATCGGAGCAGAGGCTGGGGTCCCGCGAGCTTCTGATCCGGTGGCCGCGGCGTGTCCAGGGAGCTCCAGAGGACTCCGGCGAGGCTTGGCCGGTGCAGGGTGAGGTAGAGGAAGCAGACGAAGCCCCTCGTGCTCCTTGTACAGCTTGGCGCGCTCGGGATCGTCGGCTAGCAAGGCAGGCCGGAGCTAGGGTTTAGAGGAAGCATGGCCATGGCAAGGATGGTGGGGGAGGAAGAAGAAGGGATGATGGTGCCTGGGGAGTGCTGTGGTTGCTAGGCAGAGGAGGGGTTGATAAGAACGAGCAGGGAAGGCACATGGGGGGTCACCTTTATGCAAAAAGAGAAGGAGGAGGCTTCGGGTTAGGTAGGGCTAGGGTTTGGAGAGAGGGGGGTATGGCTCGGGTTAGGGCTTGGAGAGAGGCAGCTAGGTGGGTCCAGGGTGGTCAGGTGGGGCCTGCAGGGCAGAGAGAGGAGGAAGGCCGAGAGAGAGAGGGTGGGAACTAGGGTTAGCTAGAGGGGGCTTGTGTTAGGGTTTGAGAGGAACTAGGGTAGATCATGGGGTGGTTGCTCGGGTTAGAGAGGAGAGGTGAGGTGAGGAGAGATGAGGAAGGGGACCTAGGGTTTAAAGAGAGGGATTAGGTGGAGGGGTTTTCTTTTGTCAAGATCAATCAAGAACATGCCAAGCTCAAACAAGATCTAGACAAGAAAAGGAGAGGGTGAGATAAAAGGTGGTGAGGTAAGATGGAGATGGTTATAGGTTTTTGGATGCTTGCATGCTTCAAGCAAGATCAAGCATGAGAGGGGTAGAGGGAGATATGGGGAAGATCCACTCAAAAGACCAAATAAAAACAAAGGGGGCAAAAATATGGAGATGGTTGCATGGCCCATGCAAGTGCATTAAATGCCATGTCTTAATCTTGTGAAAACAAAATAATTAATCATGGCATTTATACATATGCATTCCAAAATATGGGGTAAGGGACAAGCTAAGGATTTACATGAAAGTTCCAAGTGGAGTAGATGGAGATGATGACATTGGATTATAATTGGGACTTGCTAGTGTATATTCCACTAGATGTGTGATAGTCCCAAAAATATCCCCACATGAGCATAAATCCATAATAATCCATATGGAAGCTAGGAAAAAGGAGCACTACTCATAATGCATGCAAAGGTGGCTCCACATATCAATAATGTGAAAACAACTTGATGCTAAGATGAGAGCATGTGGAAATAGAATTGGATCCATCCCAACCCACATGAGCTAGAGGTAAAACCCAATAAAGTGCAAAGCTCATATTTAGTTGGATGGTGGAATTATAAGGTGGTGGCAGAGAAAGGTGATGGAGTTAAATAAAAGATATGCCCCCAACTCAACTTGGGCATTAAACAATATATCAATAACCAAATACAATTTCAAGAGGCAAATACAATTAACAATGCATATGAGAGAAGAACCAAACCAAAAGGGTTTTATATGATGCTCAAATGCAAGGTGGCATGATTACATGAGCATGATATAATTACGATGCAACAATTATATATAGGAAGTAGCATTTATATAGACTAGGCTAGTAGCATTGCAATTGTTAGACAATTGGGATGCTACAACTCTCCCCCACTAAACAAGAATCTCGCCCCGAGATTCCTAGGAAAAGAGAACAACACAAGAAGAGGCGGGTGTTCGAACGAAGGTGTCCCTCACGTTCCCAAGTTGATGAACAACGAAATGGTGCGACCACTACACCTTGCAAACTTGCTAGACTTGTTGCGAGTCCTGCATTTTGCTTGAGAAACAACGGTTAGAAGAGTTGAAGGATTGTCGTGAGACAAGAAGGATAGGATGGGCATAGCTCCGGTTTTCCCAAGCATCATGCTAAAAGAATATAACCACTTGTGAAAGAAAAGGAGAAGATGATGTATCATGGATAAATAAAGACACACCATTAAGATTAAAGATTTACCGATACGAGAGAGGATGAATCTTTGTCTCGCCGGAAGAAAGGAGCTAGATTGGAGAGGTTTTGAACCACTATTACAATAGCATCGTATCTTCTCTCGGATTTGAGAAAAGAAGTTCGGAAACAATATTGCCTTCAAACAATAGAGTCCCTTGATAACAACAGAAAGATTTAGTTAGACATCGTCGGATTAGATTCTTGTTGCGCCGGTAAGAACCAAGGATCACACAATTTAGGTGCGCAGATATAACTTCCAGAGATGGATGTGAAGCCAGATCATGGTGGAATCCCGAGAAGCAAAGAATATGGAGGATCTGGAGTTTATTGTAGAGATACTTATTGCTTTATTTAGCCTTGAGGCTAACGCCATAGATTTGCGGCTGATGGCATCAACCATAATTGGCTTTACCACAGAAAAAGAATTGATGAAACAAAGAGAGAGATAGTTTCCTTTAATCTTGTTTGGGGATATCTGTAGAGGTCCCAATCTTAGATAAGATAGAGCCTCCTGTGTTTTACAATGCTAGTCCCTGGATCAATAGCTAGCATCCATAGTTAAGATGTAATATCAAGAAACAAAGGTCATAATATAACTTTATAACCAGGAATAACATAGATTTATTACATCTTACATAGCTCATATGGCTATTACATTACATTGCAGCGGAATAACTATAAGCATGTGTCCTTCATCTTCAAAGTGCTACAGGCAGATGTTGGTTGTAGACTTTGTAATCCTAAACAATCAATCTTCACTAAAATCAATCAAACCTGCAACATACAAGTTACAGCCACAAAGGGTCAATACATTTGAATTGTATTGGCAAGTGATACTATGGTAGTATAGTGGAATCTAACAACTATATGCATTTGGCTAAGTGGAGTTGAGGCTTGCATTGCTCAAAATAGATTTTTCTTATCATTTTGAAAATACTAAGTTTTTGCTTGACAAAATCATTTTTCTCAATCAAAGATTTCAAGATCCTTGTACCAAGCCATCTCTCCATCAATGATTGAAGAATTCGAACAACCCTTGTTCAAACCACAAGTTTTAATTTAGAAATTTGAATGATGAGATTCTTGATTGCTTCCATGTCTTGATGCTCAAATTGTCCTTTACCAGGGACATGGCTAAGTACTTAGATTCTACACTCTGCAGAGGTGGTGCACTTTACCCACAAGACTTGGTTTCCCAAGACAAAATCTTTCAGAAGCCTTCCCTTAGACCAAAATGGACGCGTTCCAACCTATCAAACACTACCACCCACTGTCCATTTGGCTAAGTTCTTGCAACCTATATGATCATGGCAGAGCCCATATTGCCAAGTGGTTGCACTTGAAGCTTCTCAACATTTGACATCTCAAATCTCTTTGTGCCTGGGTGGCATACCACAAGTGAGATACACAAGGTTCCTGGCCTTGTGTAACCACTCAACATAACCCAATCCTTCCATTCCACCTAGGAGGTTCATTGACTTAGTTGTTTTATTAAACAAAACCTAAGTCTTCAGACTTAGAATATTTTTCCATAGTGTGAATATATTTTCCACCCATGTTTTCTATTAGCTAGGCTAAGCTTGGTAGTATTAGGAAGCTTAACTTAGGAATTCCTACTAAGGATTCATCTACTAGGTTTTCCTATAGCAAGATCTATACTTAGCAAAATCCATGCAAGTTTATTTAGCAAAATCACTAATGCATAGAAAAAGTAATGGGACAAAAAGTATGAAGCATCACTTGCCTTTTTGGTAGGGAATGGTAGTTCACTCCTTGTTCTTGTTAGTCTCACACTTCACTACAAATCAATCAAGTAAACACCAATTCAATTTACATTCCAATCCAATAATCACTCAACAATTTCACACACACAAGACAATGTAAACCAATTCATGCATGGGAGCATGCACAAGATAGTTTTATTTTGCAAAGGGGTCTCTATGGGGTTTCTAAACTTTGTAAGATCCAAATTGGTCATTTACCAAAGTGGCAAAGTTATTAGTAAGAAGGTTTTGTCAAAAATCTATTTTTAATTCCATTCATCATTTCATGTGGTGAAAAATGTTTTTATTAAGGCAAAACTCTTAAGTTGTTCACCAAATGAGTTGCTATTGCAAAGCGTGGTGTTTTTGGGTCAGTAGGTTTGGTCCAACTATTTCCTTAAAGTTTTCTTTTCATAAACATTTTTATAACAAAAACTATTCTTTTTATTTGGCTAGAAAATGACTAAATCAAGTAATCCAACCTAAATCTTACAAAAATCATTTTTAATACCAAGGATTGATTCTTAGGGTCAGTAAGGTCACAACAATCCATTTTGCGAAAGTTTTAAATCCAAAAATCATTTTTAAACAATTTGTATACTCTATACAAGCACACATAAGTTTCTGCAAATTCAAACAAGCTAACAGATACTATTTTCTAAACTAAGGCCATGGTTGGCTAGGGCTTGTTCTCCTGATTTCATTGATATAAAATTTGCAAAATTTGGACGTGTGGTTTGAAAGTTACAAAGGTTTGAAAATTGCATATCAATCTGATTTCAAATTCTAATTTCAATCTATCTGGTGACACGCGGCGGCTTCTTATTTGGTACCGTTTGGTTGGATCGCGGCTGTGGTGCGTTGGATTAAGTCTAATCGTATGCCCCTGAACGCATACCCTTCGTTAAGTGATTCTAATCCCTCGCTCAATCTAGATCGGACGGTCAGGAGTGTTTGTTCGACCATGGATTCGCGGCTGCGCCATTGGCGCGACTACATTCCGCTGGCCGGCGATATAGGAAGCGAAGAAGAGGGGGAGTGTGCTCACCGGGTTCGCTGATGCTCAACGTGGTACGGGTTGGTGAAGAGGCGCACTGGGTCGAGCTTGATTGCTCGCCGGAGTTGAAGACAACGTCGGGCGGCTCTGTCTAAGGTCGAAGTCGACGTTGTAGATCATGCAGAGGCAAACAGAGGGTGTAGTTAGGTACGCAAGACCAAGGCAAATACGTTGGTGTGATCGGAAAGACGCGGGGCGGCCAGTGCTTACCGAGGAAGATCGTCGGAGAGGTTGTAGACACGGCGGCGTTCGGAAGTTTGTCGTAGCCGAGGCTCAGGCGCCCATGATCAAATGGGTGGTACGGGAGGAAGGTGGGAGGGGAAGCTGCCAGGTGCTCGGGAGGCTCGGGGTGGTGTGTGCTGGTCGGATTTTGGCGAGGAAGGTCGTCGGAGACAGGGAAGTGTCTGGCAAAATTCTTCGGCCTGGAGGCGCGCTTGAGGGAGGGGTCAGAGGGAAACGAGAGAGGACGTGCTGGCGTTTTATCGAGCTTGATTACTGCGAGTTAAGGTGGCTGCGTTAAGGCGTAATCAAGCCGAGAAATTAAGCCTGCAACGGCGAGGAGAGGGGGAAGAACCAGTCCGCGGGGTGGGGAAGAAGAGCAGTAGGGTGTGGGGTCCTCTGTCAGTGAGAAAATAAGAGAAAGGGGGAGGTCCACCAGTCAGTCTCGGTGTGGGTTAGTTATTTGGTGTGAATCGTTTTCTTCGAGGTGAGGGGGAGCTGGGCTAAGTGGGTTGTTGGGCCAGATTGTTGGGCTGGGTCTGCTTTCATATTTTTTCCATCTAATTCTTTTCTTTTCTATTTCTATTACCTGATTTGTTATTTCAAACAATTATTCAAGCATTCAAATAATTCAACAATTCAAACAATCATAATGAGTTTTTGATTCTGTTTAGTAGTATAACCAACTTTCAAAAATAAAATAAAATTTTAAATCTTTTTAGGTTCCATTTATTAATTAAATAAAATGGATCATGGTTTATTAATAAAATAGGGTTTGGTTTAATTAACAAAATCTTCATTTGAAATCCAAATGCTTTCAAAACCCAATCAGTAAGTTTTATTTGGAAATAAAGAATATTTGGAAAACTTGTTTAAAGTAAAATAATCCTTTTACTTTAGGGTCCATTAATAATTAAATAAAATGGACCTTAGTTATTAAATCAAATAGAGTTTGATTTTATTAATAAAATCTTTATTTGAACCTAAATATTTTCAAAATCAAATTAGTAGGTTTAATTTGGGAAGTATATAATATTTGGTAATTTGTTTTAAAACAAAATAACCTTTTATTTTAGTGTCCATTATTAATTAACATAATAGACTTTCATTATTAAATCCAATAGGATTTGTTTTATTGAGACATTTATTTTGAAACCTAAAATAAAGCCAAAACATTTTAGTAGATTTTATTTGTGAATTTCAAATAATTGGGAAAACCTATTTTAAATAATTTAATAAGTTTTGATGTTTCAATTTAAATTGGTAAAATCTTTTATCTTCAAATAAGGTTGGATGTTAAATCCTTATTACTTTATTTAAAATAAACTTTTATTATTTTAATCAAAGAAAACTCTTTGGTTTCAAAATCTTGGCCAAGTTTAATTTGACTTTATAAAATAATCCTTATTTATAAATCCTTCTTTTCTTTTGAATACCAAATCCTTTTATTTAAAAGATCTAAAATAGTATTTCCAAAATATTTTATTTTCCTTTGTTAATTGTTTTATGTTTTTAAACCTTTTGGGATTTAATTGTTCCAAATAGGTTTGAAGATTCCTATTGAAATTCAAAAAGTTTCTTCTGGCCCTGAAAATCAAACAAAATTTTATTTTATTAATTTATTTTCACATTACAAGATTTGGAAAATCTTGGGATGTGACAGGCTACCACCCTTAAAATAAATCTCGTCCCGAGATTTGGGGAGGCTAGGGTTACAAGCAAGTTCAAAACAACTAGGGTACTAACACCCTTAAAAATTTTCAAACAAAAATTACACATTGTCCTTCTTGGGATCATGGGAAATACTTTCTCTAAGCAAACTTTGCATGTGTCCTTGGTTTCTATACTTGACTCATGGGCCAAGGTTGAGATCCTTCATAGACTTGTTTAACTTGTTCTCCATCCTTTCTGGACAATTGTTTGCATAGTGGCCTAGTTCCTTGCATTTGAAACATGTGACAAGGCTGATATCCCTCATAGGCTTGTTTATCTTATGCTTCATCTTTTCTGGACAGTAATTTGCATAATGTCCTAACTCTTTGCGGTATTTGCACATCACTTGGCTGATATCTTTCTTTTCCTTTGGTATCATTACTTTTTGTTTGTTTCTTTGGTTCTTCTTCTTTTCTGGGCATTCATTGGCATAGTGTCCCATCTCTTTGCAACTGTAACATTGCTCTTGAGTAATATCCTTCTTGTTAGGGTTGGGGCATTTCTTCTTCTTCTTGGGTCTCTCCAAAGCTAGGAGTTCTTCTAGTTCATGTTCTTCATGAGTGGGAGATCTTTCTCTCTTCTTGGGGTATTGATCTTCATGTTCCTTGGATGCATGATCCTTGTCTCTAAAAACATTGCTAGCTTGGGTTCCTTCTAGAATAACCTTCTTGTCATCCTTGTTGTCATTAGCTCTTTGGGAAAATTTTTCTCCCATGTTGATCATTTGAGTAACCATTCCTTGCAACAATTGGGATTGAAGTTTCAAAATCCTTTGTATGGCTGGGTCTAGTCCATTGTTGTTGGCTAAAAGCTGAGTTGTCTCTTGGCTCAACTGGTTTTGGGTTGCAATAAGTTCTCTCATGTTGTCTTCTTGGTTGTGGTTGTCATCAACCTTGGAGCCTTTTGGAGTAGTCATCTGTTTGGGTTGAAGGGAGGTTAGAGTAGGCAAGATATTTCTAAGGAATCAATTCTAATCACACACATCACAATTCACACAAACAATGTGCAAGCAATCACAAACCAAACACTCACAAACAACTTTGTACTCAAACAATAAAGTACAAGCACATTTTTAGGCAACAAAATATTTTTGTGACACCACATAAGTTGGTGGTTTTGATTTAACTAGTATATGGTGGTCCATCTATATGGTTCACTTGTGATCCTTCTTTCCTTCATGATTGATTCTTCTTTCATGAGATCATGGTTTCCTTGGGATAAACTCTTGGTCACAAAACTTCAAATAATGTAGGTTCCTTCTAAATTTTGCATTCCCTCAGTCTCCAAATCTTGAGTAAGATTTCCTTGTCTCACTTGTAGTCCTTAGTGATATCCAAGTTGGAGGTCCTTGGTGAAAATGCTGAAGATGTTGAAGTCATTAGAGCTGAAGAAGTTGAAGTCATCCTTTGCACATGGTGTAATCCTTGGCCATGGGTAGGTTTTTCCATCAAGTTGAAGTAGAGAAGAAGTAGAGTTGAAAACAAAATGGTTGAGGAAAGAGTTTACAAGTGTTTTTGTAAATAAGTTTTGGATCAAAATATAACTCCTATTTTTCTAAGGATTTTTGTCCAATCCTAGGTTTACAAATCCTACAGGCAACACAATGCTCTGATACCATCTATAGAGATCCCAATCTTAGATAAGATAGAGCCTCCTGTGTTTTACAATGCTAGTCCCTGGATCAATAGCTAGCATCCACAGTTAAGATGTAATATCAAGAAACAAAGGTCATAATATAACTTTATAACCAGGAATAACATAGATTTATTACATCTTACATAGCTCATATGGCTATTACATTACATTGCAGCGGAATAACTATAAGCATGGGTCCTTCATCTTCAAAGTGCCACAGGAAGATGTTGGTTGTAGACTTTGTAATCCTAAACAATCAATCTTCACTAAAATCAATCAAACCTGCAACATACAAGTTACAGCCACAAAGGGTCAATACATTTGAATTGTATTGGCAAGTGATACTATGGTAGTATAGTGGAATCTAACAACTATATGCATTTGGCTAAGTGGAGTTGAGGCTTGCATTGCTCAAAATAGATTTTTCTTATCATTTTGAAAATACTAAGTTTTTGCTTGACAAAATCATTTTTCTCAATCAAAGATTTCAAGATCCTTGTACCAAGCCATCTCTCCATCAATGATTGAAGAATTCAAACAACCCTTGTTCAAACCACAAGTTTTAATTTAGAAATTTGAATGATGAGATTCTTGATTGCTTCCATGTCTTGATGCTCAAATTGTCCTTTACCAGGGACATGGCTAAGTACTTAGATTCTACACTGCAGAGGTGGTGCACTTTACCCACAAGACTTGGTTTCCCAAGACAAAATCTTTCGAAGCCTTCCTTAGACCAAAATGGACGCTGCTCCAACCTATCAAACACTACCACCCACTGTCCATTTGGCTAAGTTCTTGCAACCTATATGATCATGGCAGAGCCCATATTGCCAAGTGGTTGCACTTGAAGCTTCTCAACATTTGACATCTCAAATCTCTTTGTGCCTAGGTGGCATACCACAAGTGAGATACACAAGGTTCCTGGCCTTGTGTAACCACTCAACATAACCCAATCCTTCCATTCCACCCAGGAGGTTCATTGACTTAGTTGTTTTATTAAACAAAACCTAAGTCTTCAGACTTAGAATATTTTTCCATAGTGTGAATATATTTTCCACCCATGTTTTCTATTAGCTAGGCTAAGCTTGCTAGTATTAGGAAGCTTAACTTAGGAATTCCTACTAAGGATTCATCTACTAGGTTTTCCTATAGCAAGATCTATACTTAGCAAAATCCATGCAAGTTTATTTAGCAAAATCACTAATGCATAGAAAAAGTAATGGGACAAAAAGTATGAAGCATCACTTGCCTTTTTGGTAGGGAATGGTAGTTCACTCCTTGTTCTTGTTAGTCTCACACTTCACTACAAATCAATCAAGTAAACATCAATTCAATTTACATTCCAATCCAATAATCACTCAACAATTTCACACACACAAGACAATGTAAACCAATTCATGCATGGGAGCATGCACAAGATAGTTTTATTTTGCAAAGGGTCTATATGGGGTTTATAAACTTTGTAAGATCCAAATTGGTCATTTACCAAAGTGGCAAAGTTATTAGTAAGAAGGTTTTGTCAAAATCTATTTTAATTCCATTCATCATTTCATGTGGTGAAAAATGTTTTATTAAGGCAAAACTCTTAAGTTGTTCACCAAATGAGTTGCTATTGCAAAGCTTGGTGTTTTTGGGTCAGAGGTTTGGTCCAACTATTTCCTTAAAGTTTTCTTTTCATAAACATTTTATAACAAAACTATTCTTTTATTTGGCTAGAAAATGACTAAATCAAGTAATCCAACCTAAATCTTACAAAAATCATTTTTAATACCAAGGGTTGATTCTTAGGGTCAGAAGGTCACAACAATCCATTTTGCAAAAGTTTTAAATCCAAAAATCATTTTAAACAATTTTATACTCTATACAAGCACACATAAGTTTCTACAAATTCAAACAAGATAACAGATACTATTTGCTAAACTAAGGCCATGGTTGGCTAGGGCTTGTTCTCCTGATTTCATTGATATAAATTTTGCAAAATTTGGACGTGTGGTTTGAAAGTTACAAAGGTTTGAAAATTGCATATCAATCTGATTTCAAATTCTAATTTCAATCTATCTGGTGACACGAGACGGCTTCTTATTTTACGGTACCATTTCGGTTGGATCGCGGCTGTGGTGCGTTGGATTAAGTCTAATCGTGCGGCCCTGAACGCATACCCCTTCGCGTTAAGTGATTCTAATCTCGCCGCTCAATCTAGATCGACGGTCGTGGAGTGTTCGACCATGGACGGCGCATATGGCGGTTGCTGGCGGCGACTACATTTCACGGCGCCGCGATAGGAAGCGAAGAAGAGGGGGAGTGTGCTCACCGGGTTCGCTGATGCTCAACGTGGTACGGGTTGGTGAAGGGGCGCACTGGGTCGAGCTTGATTGCTCGCCGGAGTTGAAGACAACGTCGGGCGGCTCTGTCTAAGGTCGAAGTCGACGTTGCAGATCATGCGGAGGCAAACAGAGGGCGTAGTTAGGTACGCAAGACCAAGGCGAATACGTTGGTGTGATCGGAAAGACGCGGGGCGGCCAGTGCTTACCGAGGAAGATCGTCGGAGAGGTTGTAGACACGGCGGCGTTCGGAAGTTTGTCGTAGCCGAGGCTCTGGGGCGCCCGCGGTCAAATGGGTGGTACGGGGAGGAAGGTCTGGGAGTGGGGAAGCTGCCAGGGTGCTCGGGGAGGCTCGGGGTGGTGTGTGCTGGTCGGATTTTGGCGAGGAAGGTCGTCGGAGACAGGAAAGTGTCTGGCAAAATTCTTCGGCCTGGAGGCGCGCTTGAGGGAGGGGTCAGAGGGAAACGAGAGAGGACGTCTTTGGCGTTTATCGAGCTTGATTACTGCGAGTTAAGGTGGCTGCGTTAAGGCGTAATCAAGCCGAGAAATTAAGCCTGCAACGGCGAGGAGAGGGGGAAGAACCAGTCCGCGGGGTGGGGAAGAAGAGCAGTAGGGTGTGGGGTCCTCTGTCAGTGAGAAAAGGAGAGAAAGGGGGAGGTCCACCAGTCAGTCTCGGTGTGGGTTAGTTATTTGGTGTGAATCGTTTTCTTCGGGGTGAGGGGGAGCTGGGCTAAGTGGGTTGTTGGGCCAGATTGTTGGGCTGGGTCTGCTTTCATATTTTTTTCTGTCTAATTCTTTTTCTTTTTCTATTTCTATTTCCTGATTTGTTATTTCAAACAATTATTCAAGCATTCAAATAATTCAACAATTCAAACAATCATAATGAGTTTTTTTGATTCTGTTTAGTAGTATAACCAACTTTCAAAAATAAAATAATATTTTAAATCTTTTTAGGTTCCATTTATTAATTAAATAAAATGGATCATGGTTTATTAATAAAATAGGGTTTGGTTTAATTAACAAAATCTTCATTTGAAATCCAAATGCTTTCAAAACCCAATCAGTAAGTTTTATTTGGAAATAAAGAATATTTGGAAAACTTGTTTAAAGTAAAATAATCCTTTTACTTTAGGGTCCATTAATAATTAAATAAAATGGACCTTAGTTATTAAATCAAATAGAGTTTGATTTTATTAATAAAATCTTTATTTGAACCTAAATATTTTCAAAATCAAATTAGTAGGTTTAATTTGGGAAGTATATAATATTTGGTAATTTGTTTTAAAACAAAATAACCTTTTATTTTAGTGTCCATTATTAATTAACATAATAGACTTTCATTATTAAATCCAATAGGATTTGTTTTATTGAGACATTTATTTTGAAACCTAAAATAAAGCCAAAACATTTTAGTAGATTTTATTTGTGAATTTCAAATAATTGGGAAAACCTATTTTAAATAATTTAATAAGTTTTGATGTTTCAATTTAAATTGGTAAAATCTTTTATCTTCAAATAAGGTTGGATGTTAAATCCTTATTACTTTATTTAAAATAAACTTTTATTATTTTAATCAAAGAAAACTCTTTGGTTTCAAAATCTTGGCCAAGTTTAATTTGACTTTATAAAATAATCCTTATTTATAAATCCTTCTTTTCTTTTGAATACCAAATCCTTTTATTTAAAAGATCTAAAATAGTATTTCCAAAATATTTTATTTTCCTTTGTTAATTGTTTTATGTTTTTAAACCTTTTGGGATTTAATTGTTCCAAATAGGTTTGAAGATTCCTCTTGAAATTCAAAAAGTTTCTTCTGGCCCTGAAAATCAAACAAAATTTTATTTTATTAATTTATTTTCACATTACAAGATTTGGAAAATCTTGGGATGTGACAGGCTACCACCCTTAAAATAAATCTCGTCCCGAGATTTGGGAGGCTAGGGTTACAAGCAAGTTCAAAACAACTAGGGTACTAACACCCTTAAAAATTTTCAAACAAAAATTACACATTGTCCTTCTTGGGATCATGGGAAATACTTTCTCTAAGCAAACTTTGCATGTGTCCTTGGTTTCTATACTTGACTCATGGGCCAAGGTTGAGATCCTTCATAGACTTGTTTAACTTGTTCTCCATCCTTTCTGGACAATTGTTTGCATAGTGGCCTAGTTCCTTGCATTTGAAACATGTGACAAGGCTGATATCCCTCATAGGCTTGTTTATCTTATGCTTCATCTTTTCTGGACAGTAATTTGCATAATGTCCTAACTCTTGCGGATTTGCACATCACTTGGCTGATATCTTTCTTTTCCTTTGGTATCATTACTTTTTGTTTGTTTCTTTGGTTCTTCTTCTTTTCTGGGCATTCATTGGCATAGTGTCCCATCTCTTTGCAACTGTAACATTGCTCTTGAGTAATATCCTTCTTGTTAGGGTTGGGGCATTTCTTCTTCTTCTTGGGTCTCTCCAAAGCTAGGAGTTCTTCTAGTTCATGTTCTTCATGAGTGGGAGATCTTTCTCTCTTCTTGGGGTATTGATCTTCATGTTCCTTGGATGCATGATCCTTGTCTCTAAAAACATTGCTAGCTTGGGTTCCTTCTAGAATAACCTTCTTGTCATCCTTGTTGTCATTAGCTCTTTGGGAAAAATTTTCTCCCATGTTGATCATTTGAGTAACCATTCCTTGCAACAATTGGGATTGAAGTTTCAAAATCCTTTGTATGGCTGGGTCTAGTCCATTGTTGTTGGCTAAAAGCTGAGTTGTCTCTTGGCTCAACTGGTTTTGGGTTGCAATAAGTTCTCTCATGTTGTCTTCTTGGTTGTGGTTGTCATCAACCTTGGAGCCTTTTGGAGTAGTCATCTGTTTGGGTTGAAGGGAGGTTAGAGTAGGCAAGATATTTCTAAGGAATCAATTCTAATCACACACATCACAATTCACACAAACAATGTGCAAGCAATCACAAACCAAACACTCACAAACAACTTTGTACTCAAACAATAAAGTACAAGCACATTTTTAGGCAACAAAATATTTTTGTTACACCACATAAGTTGGTGGTTTTGACTTAACTAGTATATGGTGGTCCATCTATATGGTTCACTTGTGATCCTTCTTTCCTTCATGATTGATTCTTCTTTCATGAGATCATGGTTTCCTTGGGATAAACTCTTGGTCACAAAACTTCAAATAATGTAGGTTCCTTCTAACTTTTGCATTCCCTCAGTCTCCAAATCTTGAGTAAGATTTCCTTGTCTCACTTGTAGTCCTTAGTGATATCCAAGTTGGAGGTCCTTGGTGAAAATGCTGAAGATGTTGAAGTCATTAGAGCTGAAGAAGTTGAAGTCATCCTTTGCACATGGTGTAATCCTTGGCCATGGGTAGGTTTTTCCATCAAGTTGAAGTAGAGAAGAAGTAGAGTTGAAAACAAAATGGTTGAGGAAAGAGTTTACAAGTGTTTTTGTAAATAAGTTTTGGATCAAAATATAACTCCTATTTTTCTAAGGATTTTTGTCCAATCCTAGGTTTACAAATCCTACAGGCAACACAATGCTCTGATACCATCTGTAGAGGTCCCAATCTTAGATAAGATAGAGCCTCCTGTGTTTTACAATGCTAGTCCCTGGATCAATAGCTAGCATCCACAGTTAAGATGTAATATCAAGAAACAAAGGTCATAATATAACTTTATAACCAGGAATAACATAGATTTATTACATCTTACATAGCTCATATGGCTATTACATTACATTGCAGCGGAATAACTATAAGCATGGGTCCTTCATCTTCAAAGTGCCACAGGCAGATGTTGGTTGTAGACTTTGTAATCCTAAACAATCAATCTTCACTAAAATCAATCAAACCTGCAACATACAAGTTACAGCCACAAAGGGTCAATACATTTGAATTGTATTGGCAAGTGATACTATGGTAGTATAGTGGAATCTAACAACTATATGCATTTGGCTAAGTGGAGTTGAGGCTTGCATTGCTCAAAATAGATTTTTCTTATCATTTTGAAAATACTAAGTTTTTGCTTGACAAAATCATTTTTCTCAATCAAAGATTTCAAGATCCTTGTACCAAGCCATCTCTCCATCAATGATTGAAGAATTCAAACAACCCTTGTTCAAACCACAAGTTTTAATTTAGAAATTTGAATGATGAGATTCTTGATTGCTTCCATGTCTTGATGCTCAAATTGTCCTTTACTGGGACATGGCTAAGTACTTAGATTCTACACTGCAGAGGTGGTGCACTTTACCCACAAGACTTGGTTTCCCAAGACAAAATCTTTCAGAAGCCTTCCCTTAGACCAAAATGGACGCGTTCCAACCTATCAAACACTACCACCCACTGTCCATTTGGCTAAGTTCTTGCAACCTATATGATCATGGCAGAGCCCATATTGCCAAGTGGTTGCACTTGAAGCTTCTCAACATTTGACATCTCAAATCTCTTTGTGCCTAGGTGGCATACCACAAGTGAGATACACAAGGTTCCTGGCCTTGTGTAACCACTCAACATAACCCAATCCTTCCATTCCACCCAGGAGGTTCATTGACTTAGTTGTTTTATTAAACAAAACCTAAGTCTTCAGACTTAGAATATTTTTCCATAGTGTGAATATATTTTCCACCCATGTTTTCTATTAGCTAGGCTAAGCTTGCTAGTATTAGGAAGCTTAACTTAGGAATTCCTACTAAGGATTCATCTACTAGGTTTTCCTATAGCAAGATCTATACTTAGCAAAATCCATGCAAGTTTATTTAGCAAAATCACTAATGCATAGAAAAAGTAATGGGACAAAAAGTATGAAGCATCACTTGCCTTTTTGGTAGGGAATGGTAGTTCACTCCTTGTTCTTGTTAGTCTCACACTTCACTACAAATCAATCAAGTAAACATCAATTCAATTTACATTCCAATCCAATAATCACTCAACAATTTCACACACACAAGACAATGTAAACCAATTCATGCATGGGAGCATGCACAAGATAGTTTTATTTTGCAAAGGGGTCTATATGGGGTTTATAAACTTTGTAAGATCCAAATTGGTCATTTACCAAAGTGGCAAAGTTATTAGTAAGAAGGTTTTGTCAAAAATCTATTTTTAATTCCATTCATCATTTCATGTGGTGAAAAATGTTTTTATTAAGGCAAAACTCTTAAGTTGTTCACCAAATGAGTTGCTATTGCAAAGCTTGGTGTTTTTGGGTCAGTAGGTTTGGTCCAACTATTTCCTTAAAGTTTTCTTTTCATAAACATTTTTATAACAAAAACTATTCTTTTTATTTGGCTAGAAAATGACTAAATCAAGTAATCCAACCTAAATCTTACAAAAATCATTTTTAATACCAAGGGTTGATTCTTAGGGTCAGTAAGGTCACAACAATCCATTTTGCAAAAGTTTTAAATCCAAAAATCATTTTTAAACAATTTTTATACTCTATACAAGCACACATAAGTTTCTACAAATTCAAACAAGATAACAGATACTATTTGCTAAACTAAGGCCATGGTTGGCTAGGGCTTGTTCTCCTGATTTCATTGATATAAATTTTGCAAAATTTGGACGTGTGGTTTGAAAGTTACAAAGGTTTGAAAATTGCATATCAATCTGATTTCAAATTCTAATTTCAATCTATCTGGTGACACGAGACGGCTTCTTATTTTACGGTACCATTTCGGTTGGATCGCGGCTGTGGTGCGTTGGATTAAGTCTAATCGTGCGGCCCTGAACGCATACCCCTTCGCGTTAAGTGATTCTAATCCTGCTCGCTCAATCTAGATCAGACGGCTGTGGAGTGTTCGACCATGGACGGGCGGCGCTGCGGCGGCTGCTGGCGGCGGCGACTCTGTTTCACGGCGGCGCCGGCGATATAGGAAGCGAAGAAGAGGGGGAGTGTGCTCACCGGGTTCGCTGATGCTCAACGTGGTACGGGTTGGTGAAGGGGCGCACTGGGTCGAGCTTGATTGCTCGCCGGAGTTGAAGACAACGTCGGGCGGCTCTGTCTAAGGTCGAAGTCGACGTTGCAGATCATGCGGAGGCAAACAGAGGGCGTAGTTAGGTACGCAAGACCAAGGCGAATACGTTGGTGTGATCGGAAAGACGCGGGGCGGCCAGTGCTTACCGAGGAAGATCGTCGGAGAGGTTGTAGACACGGCGGCGTTCGGAAGTTTGTCGTAGCCGAGGCTCTGGGGCGCCCGCGGTCAAATGGGTGGTACGGGGAGGAAGGTCTGGGAGTGGGGAAGCTGCCAGGGTGCTCGGGGAGGCTCGGGGTGGTGTGTGCTGGTCGGATTTGGCGAGGAAGGTCGTCGGAGAGGAAAGTGTCTGGCAAAATTCTTCGCCTGAGGCGCGCTGAGGGAGGGTCGAGGGAACGAGAGAGGACGTCTTGGCGCGTTTTATCGAGCTTGATTACTGCGAGTTAAGGTGGCTGCGTTAAGGCGTAATCAAGCCGAGAAATTAAGCTCTGAACGGCGAGGAGAGGAAGAACCAGTCCATGGGGTGGGGAAGAAGAGCAGTAGGGTGTGGGGTCCTCGGTGAGAAAAGGAGAGAAAGGGGGAGGTCCACCAGTCAGTCTCGGTGTGGGTTAGTTATTTGGTGTGAATCGTTTTCTTCGGGGTGAGGGGGAGCTGGGCTAAGTGGGCTGTTGGGCCAGATTGTTGGGCTGATGCTTTCATATTTTTTTTCTGTCTAATTCTTTTTCTTTTCTATTTCTATTTCTGATTTGTTATTTCAAACAATTATTCAAGCATTCAAATAATTCAACAATTCAAACAATCATAATGAGTTTTGATTACATTTAGTAGTATAACCAACTTTCAAAAATAAAATAATATTTTAAATCTTTTAGGTTCCATTTATTAATTAAATAAAATGGATCATGGTTTATTAATAAAATAGGGTTTGGTTTAATTAACAAAATCTTCATTTGAAATCCAAATGCTGTCAAAACCCAATCAGGAAGTTTTATTTGGAAATAAAGAATATTTGGAAAACTTGTTTAAAGTAAAATAATCCTTTTACTTTAGGGTCCATTAATAATTAAATAAAATGGACCTTAGTTATTAAATCAAATAGAGTTTGATTTTATTAATAAAATCTTTATTTGAACCTAAATATTTTCAAAATCAAATTAGTAGGTTTAATTTGGGAAGTATATAATATTTGGTAATTTGTTTTAAAACAAAATAACCTTTTATTTTAGTGTCCATTATTAATTAACATAATAGACTTTCATTATTAAATCCAATAGGATTTGTTTTATTGAGACATTTATTTTGAAACCTAAAATAAAGCCAAAACATTTTAGTAGATTTTATTTGTGAATTTCAAATAATTGGGAAAACCTATTTTAAATAATTTAATAAGTTTTGATGTTTCAATTTAAATTGGTAAAATATTTTATCTTCAAATAAGGTTGGATGTTAAATCCTTATTACTTTATTTAAAATAAACTTTTATTATTTTAATCAAAGAAAACTCTTTGGTTTCAAAATCTTGGCCAAGTTTAATTTGGCTTTATAAAATAATCCTTATTTATAAATCCATCTTTTCTTTTGAATACCAAATCCTTTTATTTAAAAGGTCTAAAATAGTATTTCCAAAATATTTTATTTTCCTTTGTTAATTGTTTTATGTTTTTAAACCTTTTGGGATTTAATTGTTCCAAATAGGTTTGAAGATTCCTATTGAAATTCAAAAAGTTTCTTCTGGCCCTGAAAATCAAACAAACTTTTATTTTATTAATTTATTTTCACATTACAAGATTTGGTAAATCTTGGGATGTGACAGGCTACCACCCTTAAAATAAATCTCGTCCCGAGATTTGGGGAGGCTAGGGTTACAAGCAAGTTCAAAACAACTAGGGTACTAACACCCTTAAAAATTTTCAAACAAAAATTACACATTGTACTTCTTGGGATCATGAGAAATATTTCTCTAAGCAAACTTTGCATGTGTCCTTGGTTTCTATACTTGACTCATGGGCCAAGGTTGAGATCCTTCATAGACTTGTTTAACTTGTTCTCCATCCTTTCTGGACAATTGTTTGCATAGTGGCCTAGTTCCTTGCATTTGAAACATGTGACAAGGCTGATATCCCTCATAGGCTTGTTTATCTTATGCTTCATCTTTTCTGGACAGTAATTTGCATAATGTCCTAACTCTTTGCAGTATTTGCACATCACTTGGCTGATATCTTTCTTTTCCTTTGGTATCATTACTTTTTGTTTGTTTCTTTGGTTCTTCTTCTTTTCTGGGCATTCATTGGCATAGTGTCCCATCTCTTTGCAACTGTAACATTGCTCTTGAGTAATATCCTTCTTGTTAGGGTTGGGGCATTTCTTCTTCTTCTTGGGTCTCCAAAGCTAGGAGTTCTTCTAGTTCATGTTCTTCATGAGTGGGAGATCTTTCTCTCTTCTTGGGGTATTGATCTTCATGTTCCTTGGATGCATGATCCTTGTCTCTAAAAACATTGCTAGCTTGGGTTCCTTCTATAATAACCTTCTTGTCATCCTTGTTGTCATTAGCTCTTTGGGAAAAATTTTCTCCCATGTTGATCATTTGAGTAACCATTCCTTGCAACAATTGGGATTGAAGTTTCAAAATCCTTTGTATGGCTGGGTCTAGTCCATTGTTGTTGGCTAAAAGCTGAGTTGTCTCTTGGCTCAACTGGTTTTGGGTTGCAATAAGTTCTCTCATGTTGTCTTCTTGGTTGTGGTTGTCATCAACCTTGGAGCCTTTTGGAGTAGTCATCTGTTTGGGTTGAAGGGAGGTTAGAGTAGGCAAGATATTTCTAAGGAATCAATTCTAATCACACACATCACAATTCACACAAACAATGTGCAAGCAATCACAAACCAAACACTCACAAACAACTTTGTACTCAAACAATAAAGTACAAGCACATTTTTAGGCAACAAAATATTTTTGTTACACCACATAAGTTGGTGGTTTTGACTTAACTAGTATATGGTGGTCCATCTATATGGTTCACTTGTGATCCTTCTTTCCTTCATGATTGATTCTTCTTTCATGAGATCATGGTTTCCTTGGGATAAACTCTTGGTCACAAAACTTCAAATAATGTAGGTTCCTTCTAACTTTTGCATTCCCTCAGTCTCTAAATCTTGAGTAAGATTTCCTTGTCTCACTTGTAGTCCTTAGTGATATCCAAGTTGGAGGTCCTTGGTGAAAATGCTGAAGATGTTGAAGTCATTAGAGCTGAAGAAGTTGAAGTCATCCTTTGCACATGGTGTAATCCTTGGCCATGGGTAGGTTTTTCCATCAAGTTGAAGTAGAGAAGAAGTAGAGTTGAAAACAAAATGATTGAGGAAAGAGTTTACAAGTGTTTTTGTAAATAAGTTTTGGATCAAAATATAACTCCTATTTTTCTAAGGATTTTTGTCCAATCCTAGGTTTACAAATCCTACAGGCAACACAATGCTCTGATACCATCTGTAGAGGTCCCAATCTTTGATAAGATAGAGCCTCCTGTGTTTTACAATGCTAGTCACTGGATCAATAGCTAGCATCCACAGTTAAGATGTAATATCAAGAAACAAAGGTCATAATATAACTTTATAACCAGGAATAACATAGATTTATTACATCTTACATAGCTCATATGGCTATTACATTACATTGCAGCGGAATAACTATAAGCATGGGTCCTTCATCTTCAAAGTGCCACAGGCAGATGTTGGTTGTAGACTTTGTAATCCTAAACAATCAATCTTCACTAAAATCAATCAAACCCGCAACATACAAGTTACAGCCACAAAGGGTCAATACATTTGAATTGTATTGGCAAGTGATACTATGGTAGTATAGTGGAATCTAACAACTATATGCATTTGGCTAAGTGGAGTTGAGGCTTGCATTGCTCAAAATAGATTTTTCTTATCATTTTGAAAATACTAAGTTTTTGCTTGACAAAATCATTTTTCTCAATCAAAGATTTCAAGATCCTTGTACCAAGCCATCTCTCCATCAATGATTGAAGAATTCAAACAACCCTTGTTCAAACCACAAGTTTTAATTTAGAAATTTGAATGATGAGATTCTTGATTGCTTCCATGTCTTGATGCTCAAATTGTCCTTTACCAGGGACATGGCTAAGTACTTAGATTCTACACTCTGCAGAGGTGGTGCACTTTACCCACAAGACTTGGTTTCCCAAGACAAAATCTTTCAGAAGCCTTCCCTTAGACCAAAATGGACGTGTTCCAACCTATCAAACACTACCACCCACTGTCCATTTGGCTAAGTTCTTGCAACCTATATGATCATGGCAGAGCCCATATTGCCAAGTGGTTGCACTTGAAGCTTCTCAACATTTGACATCTCAAATCTCTTTGTGCCTAGGTGGCATACCACAAGTGAGATACACAAGGTTCCTGGCCTTGTGTAACCACTCAACATAACCCAATCCTTCCATTCCACCCAGGAGGTTCATTGACTTAGTTGTTTTATTAAACAAAACCTAAGTCTTCAGACTTAGAATATTTTTCCATAGCGTGAATATATTTTCCACCCATGTTTTCTATTAGCTAGGCTAAGCTTGGTAGTATTAGGAAGCTTAACTTAGGAATTCCTACTAAGGATTCATCTACTAGGTTTTCCTATAGCAAGATCTATACTTAGCAAAATCCATGCAAGTTTATTTAGCAAAATCACTAATGCATAGAAAAAGTAATGGGACAAAAAGTATGAAGCATCACTTGCCTTTTGGTAGGGAATGGTAGTTCACTCCTTGTTCTTGTTAGTCTCACACTTCACTACAAATCAATCAAGTAAACACCAATTCAATTTACATTCCAATCCAATAATCACTCAACAATTTCACACACACAAGACAATGTAAACCAATTCATGCATGGGAGCATGCACAAGATATTTTTATTTTGCAAAGGGTCTCTATGGGGTTTCTAAACTTTGTAAGATCCAAATTGGTCATTTACCAAAGTGGCAAAGTTATTAGTAAGAAGGTTTTGTCAAAATCTATTTTTAATTCCATTCATCATTTCATGTGGTGAAAAATGTTTTTATTAAGGCAAAACTCTTAAGTTGTTCACCAAATGAGTTGCTATTGCAAAGCTTGGTGTTTTTGGGTCAGTAGGTTTGGTCCAACTATTTCCTTAAAGTTTTCTTTTCATAAACATTTTTATAACAAAAACTATTCTTTTTATTTGGCTAGAAAATGACTAAATCAAGTAATCCAACCTAAATCTTACAAAAATCATTTTTAATACCAAGGGTTGATTCTTAGGGTCAGTAAGGTCACAACAATCCATTTTGCAAAAGTTTTAAATCCAAAAATCATTTTTAAACAATTTTTATACTCTATATAAGCACACATAAGTTTCTGCAAATTCAAACAAGCTAACAAATACTATTTGCTAAACTAAGGCCATGGTTGGCTAGGGCTTGTTCACCTGATTTCATTGATATAAATTTTGCAAAATTTGGACGTGTGGTTTGAAAGTTACAAAGGTTTGAAAATTGCATATCAATCTGATTTCAAATTCTAATTTCAATCTATCTGGTGACACGCGACGGCTTCTTATTTGACGGTACCATTTCGGTTGGATCGCGGCTGTGGTGCGTTGGATTAAGTCTAATCGTGCGGCCCTGAACGCATACCCCTTCGCGTTAAGTGATTCTAATCCTGCTCGCTCAATCTAGATCGGACGGCTGTGGAGTGTTCGACCATGGACGCCAAGGGCTGCAGCCGGGCGGGCGACTACATTTCACGGCGCCGGCGATATAGGAAGCGAAGAAGAGGGGAGTGCTCACTGGTTCGCGACGCCGTGATGCTCAACGTGGTACGGGTTGGTGAAGGCGACCGGTCGAGCTTGATTGCTCGCCGGAGTTGAAGACAACGTCGGGCGCTCGTCTAAGGTCGAGTCGACGTTAATCATGCGGAGGCAAACAGAGGGCGTAGTTAGGTACGCAAGACCAAGGCGAATACGTTGGTGTGATCGGAAAGACGCGGGGCGGTCAGTGCTTACCGAGGAAGATCGTCGGAGAGGTTGTAGACACGGCGGCGTTCGGAAGTTTGTCGTAGCCGAGGCTCTGGGGCGCCCGCGGTCAAATGGGTGGTACGGGGAGGAAGGTCTGGGAGTGGGGAAGCTGCCAGGGTGCTCGGGGAGGCTCGGGGTGGTGTGTGCTGGTCGGATTTTGGCGAGGAAGGTCGTCGGAGACAGGGAAGTGTCTGGCAAAATTCTTCGGCCTGGAGGCGCGCTTGAGGGAGGGGTCAGAGGGAAACGAGAGAGGACGTGCTGGCGTTTTATCGAGCTTGATTACTGCGAGTTAAGGTGGCTGCGTTAAGGCGTAATCAAGCCGAGAAATTAAGCCTGCAACGGCGAGGAGAGGGGGAAGAACCAATCCGCGGGGTGGGGAAGAAGAGCAGTAGGGTGTGGGGTCCTCTATCAGTGAGAAAAGAAGAGAAAGGGGGAGGTCCACCAGTCAGTCTCGGTGTGGGTTAGTTATTTGGTGTGAATCGTTTTCTTCGGGGTGAGGGGGAGCTGGGCTAAGTGGGTTGTTGGGCCAGATTGTTGGGCTGGGTCTGCTTTCATATTTTTTTCTATCTAATTCTTTTTCTTTTTCTATTTCTATTTCCTGATTTGTTATTTCAAACAATTATTCAAGCATTCAAATAATTCAACAATTCAAACAATCATAATGAGTTTCTGATTCTGTTTAGTAGTATAACCAACTTTCAAAAATAAAATAATATTTTAAATCTTTTTAGGTTCCATTTATTAATTAAATAAAATGGATCATGGTTTATTAATAAAATAGGGTTTGGTTTAATTAACAAAATCTTCATTTGAAATCCAAATGCTTTCAAAACCCAATCAGTAAGTTTTATTTGGAAATAAAGAATATTTGGAAAACTTGTTTAAAGTAAAATAATCCTTTTACTTTAGGGTCCATTAATAATTAAATAAAATGGACCTTAGTTATTAAATCAAATAGAGTTTGATTTTATTAATAAAATCTTTATTTGAACCTAAATATTTTCAAAATCAAATTAGTAGGTTTAATTTGGGAAGTATATAATATTTGGTAATTTGTTTTAAAACAAAATAACCTTTTATTTTAGTGTCCATTATTAATTAACATAATAGACTTTCATTATTAAATCCAATAGGATTTGTTTTATTGAGACATTTATTTTGAAACCTAAAATAAAGCCAAAACATTTTAGTAGATTTTATTTGTGAATTTCAAATAATTGGGAAAACCTATTTTAAATAATTTAATAAGTTTTGATGTTTCAATTTAAATTGGTAAAATCTTTTATCTTCAAATAAGGTTGGATGTTAAATCCTTATTACTTTATTTAAAATAAACTTTTATTATTTTAATCAAAGAAAACTCTTTGGTTTCAAAATCTTGGCCAAGTTTAATTTGGCTTTATAAAATAATCCTTATTTATAAATCCATCTTTTCTTTTGAATACCAAATCCTTTTATTTAAAAGATCTAAAATAGTATTTCCAAAATATTTTATTTTCCTTTGTTAATTGTTTTATGTTTTTAAATCCTTTTGGGATTTAATTGTTCCAAATAGGTTTGAAGTTTCCTATTGAAATTCAAAAAGTTTCTTCTGGCCCTGAAAATCAAACAAAATTTTATTTTATTAATTTATTTTCACATTACAAGATTTGGAAGGGATGTGACAATATCGAGCATCGGTAGAAAGACGAGGATAGAAAAAGGTTTGCGTTTGTTTCCACCAGATAATTGAGGATTTTGCTCCGTGTAGAAAGGGTGAGATCACCAACAAGAGATTATTGATTACTTTCTTCGAAAGAGCACTCCGGAAAAACAAGGACGGAAGTAAAAGTATCAAGGGATAAAGGCCACTTCTAACTTCCGTGGAATGAGTGAAATCACATAAATTCACCAATTCAATGTACAAGAGCGAATGATAAGAGTAGTGGTATGGTAGCTACTCCATCCCGCACTCAAAGCATTACTCCGCATATGAATAAGAAAACCATGCAACCCAACTACCGAAACAGACTGAAGGTGTTGGCAAAAACTCATAGAACTCCGTTAGAAAACAAGGATAGATGCAATCGATTCGCCGGATTCATAGATAGATAAAGATGATGATGTTGTCGTCATGTCGGAAGTACCCAGCCACCGGAAAGATATGAAGGAAGATCACGGAGACAACTGCAAGATTCCACAGATAAAGAAAAAAGATAGCACCACTTGAACATAAGGATTACAAAAGATCTGAAGAAATCTTCATGGCCTCTGATGGATTGAGCATAGACGATAGAGCGAGAGGGTTTCAAGAGATTACTTAACGAGATTGAGATGGAAAGAACTCCATGTTGTTCTTGAAAAGATTGAGAGAGATTTAGTAGCCTTGAGGAAATCTTCAGCGAAACGACGATGATAACTTGCCAACAAGGAACAACTCTGGATTGGTTGAAGATGTAGGATGGAATTAACAATGGACTTGCTGATTCCAGAGTTGAAGTAATGTATTTAGCAGAAGGACGTGGTCGAGATATGTGACTTCAAAAAGTCAGAATTCTCACTTTGAGACTTTGCACACAGGCAGTGCTCACGAAGCTCGAGAGAAAGAGACATAGATGATCTTCCATGTCCTTCCATTGATATCGAATAGGCAAGCATATTATCAACATATACCACCATGGATTAACAGGATATTCCCAGAATATCAAGTTCGAGAGGCGGGAGAAATGAACAAATGCTCGAACACTTCCTGAGCTCAACGCTCTTAGAAACATCAATATTAAGAGCACGGGTTTGTGTTGAAGAAGATGCGCTGACAGAATAGGTTAACTGGTCCTTCGGAAGAAAAAGAGATGTCACCTGGTTCACATTGTCGATCGGATCACCGGTTACAAAGATAAAGAGATCTTGGATAAGAACCAATGATAGCTCATACCTTAAGCAAAGCTATCAGAGACGAAAAGATGCAATTCCCTCGTATCCAGGAGAATTGTGCAGATATGGGGTTCAAAAGGATGCGATGATGATGGATGATAGACCGCCGTAGTGCTTGGAGAACTCGATTGCCAAAGATGCTTGAATATGCATAGATATGATCATGTGTACTCAAAATCACAGGAGATAACCGTCACCATTTGGAGGATAGTGGTGATTGCATTTTCCATATTCCACTCATGATAAGTGTCATATAGCTATGCCGAGAACCAAATTACAATCACCAGCATCGGATCGACACATGTTATGTAATTAGCCCAAGAGAATTGGAGATGAAATGAAACTCTAGGATTAAGCGCCGGTGACAAAAGAATGAGTTAGCATGGACCTGCTGATAAAAGGGATATAGGTAATGTTTCACAAATGACTGCAAAGGAGTGTGGAAGCACAGATGTATCAAAGAAAAATTTTCCGCATTTTTCGGCATTAAAATACCAATAGATGCGCAAAACACTTATCAGGTAGCGATTAGCAACTGATGGTTTCATAGAATGTGGAGTTGCTAGAAGGAAGGACACCTTTAAGAAGATGGCACCAGTTAACAAGGAGTCAGATAGCTCGCGCCGGTATTCAAAATCCTGTCAGTATGGAATGTACCAAAAGTTGATAACCAAAGGCAGATAAAGATAACATGTTGGATACAACAGATAGACAAGGAATTACACACACACACACTCAACCTATGGTACTACGGAAACCCAGAACACGTGAATCCTAGTTTGAATTTTTAGAAGAGAATTGAAAATGTTACACTTCCTTACCAGAAAAGGGTGGTGGGTGGGTAAGAAGAAAAGTGGAAGCAGTCCTACTCTCACGTTTTGTTTTTCCCTAGTATACATAGCTACCAAAAATATTTGCTAGACTGACAACGACCATTTGGCTGAGACCCTGAAGGGCGGGATGGCTCTGATACCAATTGTAACTACCTCGGTGAATTACGCTCCTAGTTACAAGACTGGATGCGCGGAAATGGTTAAAATAGTACGGTGGGGCCCAAATGCCACTCACAGGTAGACCTTTCGGCCGTCCTAACCATTTCCAGACATCGGGACAAGAACGGGCGGCGTAATCGGCAGGCGAAGGGATCAACTACATACACAAATGAGTATGTATGCAAGCCACCATACAACAGTCCTCAGAGCCATTCCATCTAAAAGAAACAGAAATATTGCAACGCCATACGACAAGATCCAAATATCCTAGATAGATATATAGTTCAAGATATCTCCTCATACATCAAACATCAGAGTATCAGGCGGAAGCGGAAAACAAGATCCGAGTATGGATAAGAAGCAAATCGGCATAAGATGCCCCATAAATAAACACATCCCGCCCACAGACCTCACGGATCCCCGTTCCCAGAATCTCTACACCGAATGATCGTTGCCCTCATCGTCCGTCTCCTCCACCCAGTATCCATCTTGTGAGTGCACCTGTTCATCTGAATCAAATAATTTATCGTGTGAGACCCTAGGGGTACTCAGCAAGTCTTTATGCCTCTAAAGGGGACACAACCTGGGGTGACGCAATTGCAGCAAAAGATAAACCCTAACAATTCTATAGATACTCGCTAACCATCCGCCTAACCAAAGATAGACGGATGTCCGTGAATTAATAACAACAGTTATAACAGTAATATTAATAGATCCATCCTCCTCCTCGCTTACCAACGAGGAAGCGGACGAACAACCCCCCCATCCGTTGGCATTTTTATTATTCATTCCATGAGTATTGCACTATTTACTAGTCAGTTACTTAGTCAAATTAAAAGCGGTACTTTAGTTATACTTGTCTATGATCGAGAAACTGTGCTCCAAGTCGTCCATAACCGCGGACACGGCTTTCAGAAAGTTTTACCCTGCAGGGGTGCACAAATAGCAACACACACTCGATCAACCTCGGAAAAACCAAATCAAAACCCAACGAGGCATTCACGACAAAGCAATCACAGGATTCAGAAATATTTCAGGGGCCCACCCCATTAAGCTACCCAAGAACGAAGTTAGCTGACTCAAAGCGGACTCAAGGTTTGGGTGGACGATCAGAACGATCGCAACCCGAAAGTGTGACTGGGCTTGTCGACATACGAAATCGTGTCCCGATCCTAAACAAGACAGCAAGACAACGCACAATTTAAATAAAGCAAGAAAGCATGGCATAAGTACATGATAGTAAATAAAACCTCAAACTAGTTTGGCCCCAAGAAATAAGAATGAATCAAGCTCGGCTAAGGGGTCCCATAATCCTCCCGGATGTGGATAGCGCGAATATTCAAGGAACAGGAATCAAGTACTCGGGGTCCTACGGGACACAAGTGAGCATGAAAAACCAAATAGCAGATATTGCTCACCGGTGCCACTTTCATTAGTTATCCCATACTACTCAGGTTAAGTTGTTTAGGTACCTCGTTATCCATCAGACACTCACATACCCGACACATTCTGTTCTACGACTCGCATGGCTCAAACAACTCCTGTAGTAATGGCTCATGGGATGGAGGAAAAAGCTTTGGTGGGGTTTAAAAGTAAAGGCTATGCAATACTTGGGATTCAGTTTAATGCAATCGCGACTCAATGATGCAAGAATAAGATAGAGGAAATAGGTACTATATGTATGCAAGCATGTGGTAGTGCTTGCCTGGCAGCTTTGTTGAAGCGAGAGAAGGATCTGGGTAGTGCTCCTGGGTTTCTTGATATATCCCCTGCTCAGCGTCTATTCGAAGAAGAACCAAACAAACAAGGGCCAACATAAATAAAGTGCACAAGCATATGAATTAAATGCGACAAGCAAACAATCATGCCATGACGAATGATGCACAATTTGCATGGCAATAAAGTAGCATGGCATGGGTGAGGTGTAGAATACAAGAAACAAACATTTTATTGAGTTTTGGTCACATTTTATTCTCGAATAAGTTGCTGTATGCTTTGTATTTATATGATGCATGCTGCAAATCAGAACATGGAATGCATAAACAGAAAGGTCTCGTCGAGCTTATCATTTTAGACATATCATTTGTCAAATTTGGAGTTATAAAACAAAAGTTATTAATTAATTAAGAAAAAGGGCATTTGTTGTAATTTTAAACAACTTGAAATTAAAGTGTCCAAAATATATTTTGGATGGCATATTTGAAATCCTCACATTTTTATGATCTCAAAACATATATTATTTGTATTATTTGGAATTATGAATTTAAATTTATGTTAAAGTCAAATTGAGTCAAATGGAGTCAAAGTCAAAGGTTTGACTAGTTTGAATTAGTTCTGAAAATATTTGACTAAAGATTTGAATTAACATTCAAAAACAAAACATATTTCATATAGAGTTTGAATTCAAATTCCAAAACATTTGAAAGTTATGAATTAGTTTGTATTTAAACAGAATATAAACAAATTGAATTTGAATTCAGAAAAGGTGCTCTGGACTTTTGTTACTCATTGATTTCAACCTGGGAGGATGACAAAGGGCGGGCAGAGTAGGGCCACGCACGCAAGACGGCTATCGGGCGCTGACACGTGGTGGATCCGGAGGAGTGCGGGTTGAGGAGTTCAGATCTGCGGGGTGCTATTCACAAAGTTTCCACAGCGACTGGTTGGTGGGCTCGGCGGACCGCGGGTTGAGGTGGGAAAAAGGCCAGGGGTTTCTTTGCAAAACGACGGCGGCCGGCCACTGCCGACGGACGCGAAGCCGCCATGAAAGTCTGCCGTCTTCCGGCTCTTTATGGCGACGTCTGGATTTAAACGCGACCAAAAATTAAAAACGAAGATGGATCCACGGGCTACAACTTTCGTTCAGGGATCTAGCACGGAGGAGGTATACAGCGCGCGGGGCAGGGTGAGGAACATAGGCGGACGGATCTGCTTCTGCTCGAAAGGCGACGCGTGCAGTGCATGAAGGTTGCTCGGCCAGGGCGCTTCGGTGCAAGAGAGGCGGGTCCATGTCTAGGAGATGCAGGGCTCACCAGGAGTGCGTCGGTGACGTTGATGGAGCTAGAGGTGGATCGGATCGGAGCAGAGGCTGGGGTCCCGCGAGCTTCTGATCCGGTGACCGCGGCGTGTCCAGGGAGCTCCAGAGGACTCCGACGAGGCTTGGCCGGTGCAGGGTGAGGTAGAGGAAGCAGACGAAGCCCCTCGTGCTCCTTGTACAGCTTGGCGCGCTCGGGATCGTCGGCTAGCAAGGCAGGCCGGAGCTAGGGTTTAGAGGAAGCATGGCCATGGCAAGGATGGTGGGGGAGGAAGAAGAAGGGAGGATGGTGCCTGGGAGTCTTTGTGGTTGCTAGGCAGAGGAGGGGTAGATAAGAACGAGCAGGGAAGGCACATGGGGGGGTCACCTTTATGCAAAAAGAGAAGGAGGAGGCTTCGGGTTAGGTAGGGCTAGGGTTTGGAGAGAGGGGGTATGGCTCGGGTTAGGGCTTGGAGAGAGGCAGCTAGGTGGGTCCAGGGTGGTCAGGTGGGGCCTGCAGGGCAGAGAGAGGAGGAAGGCCGAGAGAGAGAGGGTGGGAACTAGGGTTAGCTAGAGGGGGCTCGGGTTAGGGTTTGAGAGGAACTAGGGTAGATCATGGGGTGGTGGCTCGGGTTAGAGAGGAGAGATGAGGAAGGGGACCTAGGGTTTAAAGAGAGGGATTAGGTGGAGGGGTTTTCTTTTGTCAAGATCAAGCAAGAACATGCCAAGCTCAAACAAGATCTAGGCAAGAAAAGGAGAGGGTGAGATAAAAGGTGGTGAGGTAAGATGGAGATGGTTATAGGTTTTTGGATGCTTGCATGCTTCAAGCAATATCAAGCATAAGAGGGGTAGAGGGAGATATGGGGAAGATCCACTCAAAAGACCAAATAAAAACAAAGGGGGCAAAAATATGGAGATGGTTGCATGGCCCATGCAAGTTCATTAAATGCCATGTCTTAATCTTGTGAAAACAAAATAATTAATCATGGCATTTATACATATGCATTCCAAAATATGGGGTAAGGGCCAAGCTAAGGATTTACATGAAAGTTCCAAGTGGAGTAGATGGAGATGATGACATTGGATTATAATTGGGACTTGCTAGTGTGTATATTCCACTAGATGTGTGATAGTCCCAAAAATATCCCCACATGAGCATAAATCCATAATAATCCATATGGAAGCTAGGAAAAAGGAGCACTACTCATAATGCATGCAAAGGTGGCTCCACATATCAATATTGTGAAAACAACTTGATGCTAAGATGAGAGCATGTGGAAATAGAATTGGATCCATCCCAACCCACATGAGCTAGAGGTAAAACCCAATAAAGTGCAAAGCTCATATTTAGTTGGATGGTGGAATTATAAGGTGGTGGCAGAGAAAGGTGATGGAGTTAAATAAAAGATATGCCCCCAACTCAACTTGGGCATTAAACAATATATCAATAACCAAATATAATATCAAGAGGCAAATACAATTAACAATGCATATGAGAGAAGAACCAAAACAAAAGGGTTTTATATGATGCTCAAATGCAAGGTGGCATGATGACATGAGCATGATATAATTATGATGCAACAATTATATATAGGAAGTAGCATTTATATATACTAGGCTAGTAGCATTGCAATTGTTAGACAATTGGGATGCTACAGTCAGTAGGTTCACAACAAACCAATTTGCAAAGGTTTCAACCCTAAAAACATTTTTGGAATAATTTTTCTAACCTAAACAAGCATTCAAATGTTTCTGCAAAAACAAATATTTTACCAGAGGCTTTTTACTAAACAAATTGTATGGTTGGCTAGGGCTTGTTCCACTGATTCCATTGATATAAAGTTTGCAATTTTTGTACGTGTGGATCAAAAGTTACAAGGGTTTCAAATCTGCATCTAAATCTGTTTTTCAAATTCTGTTTTAAACAAGACTGGCCACGCGTCGCAATGTCATTGCCTGGTACCGCTTCGGTCGGATCAGGCTCTGCGGTGCGTTGGATCTAAAAAAATCGCACGACTCTGTTCGCGTACCCCTTCGGCGTTTAAGTGATCTATCGCGTTCGTCCGATATAGATCCTACGGACGCTACTGCTTGGTCAACGATGGGCGGCGCTGCGCGGCGGCAGACGGCGGCGACGGTCAGGCGGTGGCGCTAGCGGCGGTTCTAGGAAGCAAGGAGGGAAGGGAAGGTGCTCACCAGGTTCAGGAGGTCACGGTGAAGCTCGAGGTGGTGTTGGTCTGGCGAGGGGCGTTCTGGTTCTAGCAGGATTGCTCGCCGGAGTGGGGAACAGCGTCGGGCGGCTCTGGTCCTGGTCGGAGGCGACGCTGCAGATCGCCCTAGGGAAGGACAGGAGCATGGTCAGATGCAGGAGAATGTGGCGAGTGTGGAAGCGTGAACGAGAAGGCGTAGGGCGGTCTGTGCTTACCAGGGGACTTCGCCGGAGAGAGAGGCAGACGCGGCGGCGCTCAGAGGTCGTCGAAGCCGAGGTTCTAGGGCGCCCGCGGTTAAACGGAAGGTATAGGCAGAAGCTCCTGAGGCTGGGGAGTGTGTGTGTTTGGTCGGGGAGGCAAGGCGGTGGCTGGTCTCGCCGGAATTTTGCTGGGGACGGTGGTCGGAGCAGTGGCGGTGTTGCTTCGATTCAGGGCAGCCTGGTGGCATTCAGGGCGTGGAGTCTGAGGGGAAAGGAAGAGGAGACACAGGCGGTTAAATGGGCGCAGTCACGGCGAGTAACGGTCGCGGAATCAATGCGTATTGATCGCCGGAGTAATGGCTGCAACGGCAGGGCGTCGTCTGCGCGAGGAAGAAGAGAAAGAAAAGTGTTGTAAGGCCACGAGAGAGAGGAGAGGGAAAATAGGTCCACTCGTCAGTCGCTCTGCGGGTGTGCGTTTTGGTAGAAAACGCTTCGCGCGTGGGGGAGAGAAGTTGGGCTGGCTGGGCTCGTTGGGCTTGGCCAGTTGGGCTGAGTCAAGATTCTATTTTTTTCTTTCTGAATGTTTTATCTTTTTCCAAATTTATTTTCTATTTTGAATTTCAAACAGCATTCAAACAACCAAATCAAATCAGGCTTTCACCAAACATTTCAATTGAATTTGGTTCTGTTTAACAATATAAACCAATTCCCAAAATAAAATAATATTTTTATTTTAGGGTCCATTATTAATTAAATAAATAGACCTTGTTTATTAAAGCAAAATAGAATTTGATTTATTTAAAATTCCATTTGAATCTAAAATGGTGCCAAAACCATTCAGTAGGTTTTATTTGAAACACTTGGAAAACTTATTTAAAATAAATAAATAGGTTTTTGATGTTTTAATTAAAATAGTAAAACCTTTTATTTTTAATAAACTTGGATATTAAATCCTTATTATTTTATTTGAGTAAACCTTTACTATTTTTATCAAATAGAAATGTTTTTATTTTAAAGGCTTGGCCAAGTTTTAATTTGGCTCTTTAAAATAATACTTATTTTATTTCTATCCTTTTCTTTTGGAACAAATCTTTTTATTAAAAGCTCCAAAATAGTAATTCCAAATATTTTTTATTTTCCTTTATTAAATATTTATCTTTTTAAATCCCTTTAGGATTTATTTGACCCAAGTTGGTTGAAGGTTTCCAATTGGATTCAAAAAGTTTCTTCTCACCCTGAAATTCAACAAAGTTTTATTTTATTCATTTATTTTTCACATTACAAGATTTGGAAAATCTTGGGATGTGACAGGCTACCACCCTTAAAATAAATCTCTTCCCGAGATTTGGGAAAGCTAGGGTTACAAGTAGGCTCAAATATCTAGGGTACTACCACCCTTAAAATTTTCAAACTAAATTACATATTGGTCTTCTTGGAATCTTGGGAAAACTTCTCTAGGCAAACATCTGCATTGTGTCCTTGGTTTCCACACTTGACTCATGGGCCAAGGTTGAGATCCATCATAGGCTTGTTTAACTTGTTCTTCATCTTTTCTGGACAATTGCTTGCATAATGTCCTGGGTTTTTGCAATTGAAACAGTTGATATCTTTGAGTTCTTTACGTGTCTCTTGTGGACAAGTTGCTACATAATGGCATAGCTCTTTACAGTTGTTGCACCTCACTTGGCCAATTTCCTTATTCTTCTGGTTCTCTGGGCATTCACTAGAATAGTGTCCCATTTCTTTACATTTATGACATTGCACATGGCTTTTGTCCTTCTTTTGCTTTTTGGGTTTCTCCAAAGCTAGGAGTGCATCCAGTTCATGTTGTTCATATGTTATCTGGTAGGTAGGAATGTCTACATGCTTCTTGGACCTTCTATTGCTCCTTGGATAATTCATATGCCCTTTCTTTGGTCCTTTGAATTGGGTTGTTTTGCATGGAGGTATAAGTGGACCTTTTCCTTTGTCATCAACCTTCTTGGTAGACTTGGAACCTTCTTGATTGTTTGCAATCATTTGTTGCACTCCACCTTGTTTCCTTTGTTCCACAATGGAATAGATGGGGCATTGAATTGGAACATGATTGTTTCCTTCACATAGGTAGGAAGTGGCTTGAGAGGTGGGACATTGGCTAACAGGATGTTTCTCTTCACAGTTGGGGCATTGATCTCCATGCTCCTTGGAAGTATGATCCTTGTCTCCACAAATAATGCAAGCTGGGGCTCCATATAGAATAACATTTCTGTCATCCTTGTTGTCACAAACTCTTTTGGAATAGCTTTCTTCCATATTGATCATTTGATCAGTCACCTTAAGCATCAATTGGGCTTGAGTTTCCAAAAATCCTTGCAGTGTTGGATCTTCCCCACTGGTGTTGGCTATGAATTGAGCTGTCATTTGGTTCAACTGGTGTTGGGTTGCTATGAGCTCTTTCATGCTGTCCTCTTGGTTGGTGTTGGTGTTATCAACCTTGATGTTGGAGTCTCTTGGAGTAGTCATTTGTTTGGGATTGAATGGAGATTAGAATAGGCAAGATATTTCGAAGGAAGTAATTCTAATCACACGCATCACAATTCACACAAGCAATGTGCAAGCAATCACAAACAAACATTCCACTCAAACAACAAGTTTCAAGCATATTTTTAGGCAACCAAAAATATTTTTGTTACACCACATAAGTTGGTGGGTTTGACTTAAACAAAATATGGTGGTCTATCTATATGGTTCACTTGAGATCTTTCCTTTCTTTATGGTTGATTCCTTCTTGCATGAGATCATGGTTTCCTTAGGAAAAATTCTTAGTCATAAAACTTCAAAGGTGTTTATGGCTCCTTCTAAGTTGTGCTTCCTTGGGCTCCAAATCCTTGAGCAAGATTTCTTGTCTCACTTGTCCTTAGTGAAAACCATGGTTGAAGTCCTTGGTGAATATGCTGAAGATGTTGAAGTCATTAGAGTTGAAGAAGTTGAAGTCATTAGAGTTGAAGATGTTGAAGTCATTAGAGTTGATGGAGTCCTTTGCACATGGTGAAGTCTTTGGTCATCGGGTAGGTTTGTCCATCAAGTTTGAAATAGAAGAGATGTAGAATCAAAACCAAAATGGTTGAGGAAAGAGTTTACAAGATTGTTGGTAAATAAGTTTTGGAACAAATACTCTCCTTTTCTTCTAAGGGTTTTGTCCAATCCTAGATTTACAAATCCTACAGGCAACACAATGCTCGATACCATCTAAAGGGTCCCAACCTTTAAATAAGGTAGAGTCCCCTGTGGTTACAATGCTAGTCCCTGGATCAATAGCTAGCATCCACAGTTAAGACGTAATATCAAGAAACAAAGGTCATAATATAACTTTATAACCAGGAATAACATAATTTTATTACATCTTACATAGCTCATTTGGCCATTACATTACATTGCAGCGGAATAACTATAGGCATGGGGTCCTTCATCTTCAAAGTGCCACAAGCAAACATGTTGGTTATAGACTTTCTAATCCTAATCAATCAATCTTCATTAAAATCAATCAAACCTGCAACATTACAAGTTACAGGCACAAGGGTCAATACATTTGAATTGTATTGGCAAGTTTCACTACTATGTAGAATATAAGTGGATCCTATCATTACATGCATTTTTGGCTAAGTGGGGTTTAAGGCTCATTTGCAGAAGCGAAATTTATCCTATCTTTTCAAAATGGTTTTGGTCTTTTGTCTAATCTCTTTTTCAAAATCCCTTGAACTCCTTGGTAAATTCCCAAGTGTTCAAGTCCTTGTCAAAAAATCTCTTGAGCTCCTTGGTACCCCCAAGTGCTTCAAGTTTTATCAAAATCTCTTGAGCTCCTTGGTACCCCCAAGTGCTTCAAGTTTTATCAAAATCTCTTGAGCTCCTTGGTACCCCCAAGTGCATCAAGTCTCTTGTAGTCACTTAAAAGTTCTCTTTTAGAAATTGGAATGTCGAAATTTCCCATGGCTTCAAGCTTTAGTTGCTCAGTATTGTCCATAATCGGGGACACGACTAAGTACTTAGATTTTATTATCTTCTACAGAAGTTGTACACTTTACCCACATGTGACAATCTCATCTTGTTGCCACCAGTGGCCGCTGGATTAGTACTCACCAAGATGGAGTACTGGCAGATTGAGAATGTGACGAAGTCTTTCCAAAGGGTCCTCCCATACACCATTGCTAGCTTGTCTTCAGTACCCATGTAGGATTCCAGGTCCCTCATTTTCAGTAACCTGAAGACAATGCATGGGTCTTCCCAATGTAGTTGACCAAGCCAGAGCCATAAGTAGCATGTGGTTGTACACGAAAGCCACAATTGGAGAAACATGTTCAATATCTAAGTTTCCTGGGTAGTTTTCTTTTGGAGCACAACACAAAGAGATTGCCATAGACATGGTTCCTTTTGTTGCCACCTTCTCCAAAACTCAAAGTATCCTTGTCCACCCAGGTGGTTCATTGAGTCCTTGTTTTATTATATAAAAACACAAGTCCTTTTCTCAACTTCATAAAATCTCAACATGTATCTCTTTTCAAAATATAGCATGGCTAAGCATGTAACAACTACATTGTTTTTACTAAGGAATGTATAGGGTATCCTATTAGGATTTAGCATAGCATAAGTATAGAAATTCTTTTCATGCATGTTTCAAAATCCACTAAGTATAATGAAAATAGTAGGACTTTAGATGATAGTGTCACTTGCCTTTATTTTGGTAGGGAATGTTGGTTCACTCCTTGATCTTGCTAGTCTCACACTTTTCTAACTTCACTACAATCAATCAAGCAAACACAATATCAACTAGCATTCCAAACCAATAATCAATCAAACAATTCACACACATAAAACAATGGGATCTAAGTCATGCATGTAAGCATGCAAGAGATAGTTTTATTTGCAAAGATGGTTTCCTCTAGGCTCTAAACTTTGTAAGGTTCAAAGTGGTCATTTTCTAAAGTGGAAAATTCATTTGCAAAAGGGTTTTGTCTATAAACCATTTTTAAATCCTTTCATTGTTTTATGTGGTGGAAAATGTTTTTATCAAAGTAACCACTTTATGTTGTTCACCAAATAAGTTGTTGTTTCTCAAAACTTGGTGTTTTAGGGTTAGTAGGTTTGATCCAAATCATTTTTCCTAAAGTTTTTACTCCAAAAACATTTTCATAACAAAACCAATATTTCCATTTGACTAGAAATGGCTAAATCAAGTTTTTATTCCTAAACTTCACAAAATCCATTTTTAAATCCATGGGTTGGTTCCTAGGGTCAGTAGGTTCACAACAAACCAATTTGCAAAGGTTTCAACCCTAAAAACATTTTGGAATAATTTTTCTAACCTAAACAAGCATTCAAATGTTTCTGCAAAAACAAACATTTTACCAGAGGCTTTTTACTAAACAAATTGTATGGTTGGCTAGGGCTTGTTCCACTGATTCCATTGATATAAAGTTTGCAATTTTTGTACGTGTGGATCAAAAGTTACAAGGGTTTCAAATGCATCTAAATCTGTTTTCAAATTGTTTTAAACAAGACCGGCCACGTCGCAATGTCATTGCACAGTACCGCTTGATCGGATCAGGCTCGCGTTGGATCTAAAAAAATCGCACGACTCTGTTCGCGTCCCCCTTCGGCGTTTAAGTGATCTATCGCGTTAAATCGATATAGATCCTACGGACGCCATCGCTTGGTCAACGATGGGCGGCAGCGCAGCGGCGGCGACGGTCGGCGGTAGCGCTTAGCGGCGGTTCTAGGAAGCAAGGAGGGAAGGAAGGTGCTCACCAGGTTCGGAGGTCACGGTGAAGCTCGAGGCGGTGTTGGTCCAGCGAGGGCGCTCGTTCTAGCGGAGAATGACCTTCCTTCCTCCTTGCTTCCTAGAACCGCCGCTTAGCGCTACGACCGTCGCCGCTGCCTCGCCGCCACGCCCATCGTTGACCAAGAAGTAGCGTGAGATCTATATCGGACGAACGCGATAGATCACTTAAACGCCAAGGGTACGCGAACATAGTCGCGATTTTTTAGATCCAACGACCCGCAGAGCCGATCCGACCGGCAATGACATTGCGACGCTGCGGGCCTTTGTTTAAAACAGAATTTGAAAACAGATTTAGATGCAGATTTGAAACCTTGTAACTTTTGATCCACACGCATAAAAATTGCAAACTTTATATCAATGGAATCGGGAACAAGCTCACGGAGTGGGGAACGGCGTCAGGCTCGGTCCTGGTCGGAGGCGACGCTGCAGATCGCCCTAGGGAAGGACAAGAGCATGGTTAGATGCAGGAGAATGTGGCGAGTGTGGAAGCGTGAATGAGAAGGCGTAGGGCGGTATGTGCTTACCAGGGGACTTCGCCGGAGAGAGAGGCAGACGCGGCGGCGCTCAGAGGTCGTCGAAGCCGAGGTTCTAGGGCGCCCGCGGTTGAACGGAAGGTATAGGCGTAGCGTGAGGCCGGGGAGTGTGTGTGTTTGGTCGGGGAGGCAAGGCGGTGGCTGGTCTCGCCGGAATTTTGCTGGGGACGGTGGTCGGAGCAGTGGCGGTGTTGCTTCGATTCAGGGTAGCCTGGTGGCATTCAGGGCGTGGAGTCTGAGGGGAAAGGAAGAGGAGACACAGGCGGTTAAATGGGCGCAGTCACGGCGAGTAACGGTCGCGGAATCAACGCGTATTGATCGCCAGAGTAATGGCTGCAACGGCAGGGCGTCGTCTGCACGAGGAAGAAGAGAAAGAACAGTGTTGTGGGGCCTGTGCGTCAGCGAGAGAGAGGAGAGGGAAAATAGGTCCACTCGTCAGTCGCTTTGCGGGTGTGCGTTTTGGTAGAAAACGCTTCGCGCGTGGGGGAGAGAAGTTGGGCTGGCTGGGCTCGTTGGCCAGCCAATGAAATCAAGATTCTATTTTTTTCTTTCTGAATGTTTTATCTTTTTCCAAATTTATTTTCTGTTTTGAATTTCAAACAACATTCAAACAATCAAATCAAATCAGGCTTTCACCAAACATTTCAATTGAATTTGGTTCTGTTTAACAACATAAACCAATTCCCAAAATAAAATAATATTTTTATTTTAGGGTCCATTATTAATTAAATAAATAGACCTTGTTTATTAAAGCAAAATAGAATTTTGATTTATTTAAAATTCCATTTGAATCTAAAATGGTGCCAAAACCATTCAGTAGGTTTTATTTGAAACACTTGGAAAACTTATTTAAAATAAATAAATAGGTTTTTGATGTTTTACTTAAAATAGTAAAACCTTTTATTTTTAATAAACTTGGATATTAAATCCTTATTATTTTATTTGAGTAAACCTTTACTATTTTTATCAAATAGAAATGTTTTTATTTTAAAGGCTTGGCCAAGTTTTAATTTGGCTCTTTAAAATAATACTTATTTTATTTCTATCCTTTTCTTTTGGAACAAATCTTTTTATTAAAAGCTCCAAAATAGTAATTCCAAATATTTTTTATTTTCCTTTATTAAATGTTTATCTTTTTAAATCCCTTTAGGATTTATTTGACCCAAGTTGGTTTGAAGGTTTCCAATTGGATTCAAAAAGTTTCTTTTCACCCTAAAATTCAACAAAGTTTTATTTTATTCATTTATTTTTCACATTACAAGATTTGGAAAATCTTGGGATGTGACAGGCTACCACCCTTAAAATAAATCTCGTCCCGAGATTTGGGAAAGCTAGGGTTACAAGTAGGCTCAAATATCTAGGGTACTACCACCCTTAAAATTTTCAAACTAAATTACATATTGGTCTTCTTGGAATCTTGGGAAAACTTCTCTAGGCAAAAATCTGCATTGTGTCCTTGGTTTCCACACTTGACTCATGGGCCAAGGTTGAGATCCATTATAGGCTTGTTTAACTTGTTCTTCATCTTTTCTGGACAATTGCTTGCATAATGTCCTGGGTTTTTGCAATTGAAATAGTTGATATCTTTGAGTTCTTTACGTGTCTCGACAAGTTGCTAAATAATGGCCTAGCTCTTTACAGTTTTTGCACCTTACTTGGCCAATTTCCTTATTCTTCTGGTTCTCTGGGCATTCACTAGAATAGTGTCCCATTTCTTTACATTTCTGACATTGCACATGGCTTTTGTCCTTCTTTTGCTTTTTGGGTTTCTCCAAAGCTAGGAGTGCATCCAGTTCATGTTGTTCATATGTTATCTGGTAGGTAGGAATGTCTACATGCTTCTTGGACCTTCTATTGCTGCTTGGATAATTCATATGCCCTTTCTTTGGTCCTTTGAATTGGGTTGTTTTGCATGGAGGTATAAGTGGACCTTTTCCTTTGTCATCAACCTTCTTGGTAGACTTGGATCCTTCTTGATTGTTTGCAATAATTTGTTGCACTCCACCTTGTTTCCTTTGTTCCACAATGGAATAGATGGGGCATTGAATTGGAAAATGATTGTTTCCTTCACATAGGTAGCAAGTGGCTTGAGAGGTGGGACATTGGCTAACAGGATGTTTCTCTTCACAGTTCGGGCATTGATCTCCATGCTCCTTGGAAGTATGATCCTTGTCTCCACAAATAATGCAAGCTGGGGATCCATCTAGAATAACATTTCTGTCATCCTTGTTGTCACAAACTCTTTTGGAATAGCTTTCTTCCATATTGATCATTTAATCAGTCACCTTAAGCATCAATTGCGCTTGAGTTTCCAAAAATCCTTGCAGTGTTGGATCTTCCCCACTGGTGTTGGCTATGAATTGAGCTGTCATTTGGTTCAACTGGTGTTGGGTTGCTATGAGCTCTTTCATGCTGTCCTCTTGGTTGGTGTTGGTGTTATCAACCTTGATGTTGGAGTCTCTTGGAGTAGTCATTTGTTTGGGATTGAATGGAGATTAGAATAGGCAAGATATTTCTAAGGAAGTAATTCTAATCACACGCATCACAATTCACACAAGCAATGTGCAAGCAATCACAAACAAACATTCCACTCAAACAACAAGTTTCAAGCATATTTTTAGGCAACCAAAAATATTTTTGTTACACCACATAAGTTGGTGGGTTTGACTTAAACAAAATATGGTGGTCCATCTATATGGTTCACTTGATATCTTTCCTTTATTCTTGGTTGATTCCTTCTTGCATGAGATCATGGTTTCCTTAGGAAAAATTCTTAGTCACAAAACTTCAAAGGTGTTTATGGCTCCTTCTAAGTTGTGCTTCCTTGGGCTCCAAATCCTTGAGCAAGATTTCTTGTCTCACTTGTCCTTAGTGAAAACCATGGTTGAAGTCCTTGGTGAATATGCTGAAGATGTTGAAGTCATTAGAGTTGAAGTCATTAGAGTTGAATATGTTGAAGTCATTAGAGTTGATGGAGTCCTTTGCACATGGTGAAGTCTTTGTTCATCGGGTAGGTTTGTCCATCAAGTTTGAAATAGAAGAGATGTAGAATCAAAACCAAAATGGTTGAGGAAAGAGTTTACAAGATTGTTGGTAAATAAGTTTTGGAACAAATACTCCTTTTCTTCTAAGGGTTTTGTCCAATCCTAGATTAACAAATCCTACAGGCAACACAATGCTCGATACCATCTGTAAAGGGTCCCAACCTTTAAATAAGGTAGAGTCCCCTGTGGTTACAATGCTAGTCCCTGGATCAATAGTTAGCATCCACAGTTAAGATGTAATATCAAGAAACAAAGGTCATAATATAACTTTATAACCAGGAATAACATAATTTTATTACATCTTACATAACTCATTTAGCTATTACATTACATTGCAGCGAATAACTATAGGCATGGGGTCCTTCATCTTCAAAGTGCCACGAGCAAACATGTTGGTTATAGACTTTGTAATCCTAATCAAACAATCTTCACTAAAATCAATCAAACCTGCAACATTACAAGTTACAGCCACAAGGGTCAATACATTTGAATTGTATTGGCAAGTTTCACTACTATGTAGAATATAAGTGGATCCTATCATTACATGCATTTTTGGCTAAGTGGGGTTTAAGGCTCATTTGCAGAAGCGAAATTTATCCTATCTTTTCAAAATGGTTTTGGTCTTTTGTCATATCTCTTTTTCAAAATCCCTTGAACTCCTTGGTAAATTCCCAAGTGTTCAAGTCCTTGTCAAAAAATCTCTTGAGCTCCTTGGTACCCCCAAGTGCTTCAAGTTTTATCAAAATCTCTTGAGCTCCTTGGTACCCCCAAGTGCTTCAAGTTTTATCAAAATATCTTGAGCTCCTTGGTACCCCCAAGTGCATCAAGTCTCTTGTAGTCACTTAAAAGTTTTCTTTTAGAAATTGGAATGTCGAGATTTCCCATGGCTTCAAGCTTTAGTTGCTCAGTATTGTCCATAACCGGGGACACGGCTAAGTACTTAGATTTTATTATCTTCTACAGAAGTTGTACACTTTACCCACATGTCACAATCTCATCTTGTTGCCACCAGTGGCCGCTGGATTAGTACTCACCAAGATGGAGTACTGCCAGATTGAGAATGTGACGAAGTCTTTCCAAAGGGTCCTCCCATACACCATTGCTAGATTGTCTTCAGTACCAATGTAGGATTCTAGGTCCCTCATTTTCAGTAACCTGAAGACAATGCATGGGTCTTCCCAATGTAGTTGACCAAGCCAGAGCCATAAGTAGCATGTGGTTGTACACGAAAGCCACAATTGGAGAAACATGTTCAATCTCTAAGTTTCCTGGGTGGTTTTCTTTTGGAGCACAACACAAAGAGATTGCCATAGACATGGTTCCTTTTGTTGCCACCTTCTCCAAAACTCAAAGTATCCTTGTCCACCCAGGTGGTTCATTGAGTCCTTGTTTTATTATATAAAAACACAAGTCCTTTTCTCAACTTCATAAAATCTCAACATGTATCTCTTTTCAAAATATAGCATGGCTAAGCATGTAACAACTACATTGTTTTTACTAAGGAATGTATAGGGTATCCTATTAGGATTTAGCATAGCATAAGTATAGAAATTCTTTTCATGCATGTTTCAAAATCCACTAAGTATAATGAAATAGTAGGACTTTAGATGATAGTTTCACTTGCCTTTATTTTGGTAGGGAATGTTGGTTCACTCCTTGATCTTGCTAGTCTCACACTTTTCTAACTTCACTACAATCAATCAAGAAAACACAATATCAACTAGCATTCCAAACCAATAATCAATCAAACAATTCACACACATAAAACAATGGGATCTAAGTCATGCATGTAAGCATGCAAGAGATAGTTTTATTTGCAAAGATGGTTTCCTATAGGCTCTAAACTTTCTAAGGTTCAAATTGGTCATTTTCTAAAGTGGCAAAGTCATTTGCAAAAGGGTTTTGTCTATAAACCATTTTTAAATCCTTTCATTGTTTTATGTGGTGGAAAATGTTTTTATCAAAGTAACCACTTTATGTTGTTCACCAAATAAGTTGTTGTTTCTCAAAACTTGGTGTTTTAGGGTTAGTAGGTTTGATCCAAATCATTTTTCCTAAAGTTTTTACTCCAAAAACATTTTCATAACAAAACCAATATTTCCATTTGACTAGAAATGGCTAAATCAAGTTTTTATTCCTAAACTTCACAAAATCCATTTTTAAATCCATGGGTTGGTTCCTAGGGTCAGTAGGTTCACAAAAAACCAATTTGCAAAGGTTTCAACCCTAAAAACATTTTGGAATAATTTTTCTAACCTAAACAAGCATTCAAATGTTTCTGCAAAAACAAACATTTTACCAGAGGCTTTTTACTAAACAAATTGTATGGTTGGCTAGGGCTTGTTCCACTGATTCCATTGATATAAAGTTTGCAATTTTTGTACGTGTGGATCAAAAGTTACAAGGGTTTCAAATCTGCATCTAAATCTGTTTTTCAAATTCTGTTTTAAACAAGATCGCAGCGTCGCAATGTCATTGCTGGTACCGCTGATCAGGATCGTGCGCGTTGGATCTAAAAAATCGACGACTGTTCGCGCGTACCTTGGCGTTTAAGTGATCTATCGCGTTCGTCGATATAGATCCTACGGACGCCATCGCTTGGTCGGCGGTGGCGGTAGCGCTAGCGGCGGTTCTAGGAAGCAAGGAGGGAAGGGAAGGTGCTCACCAGGTTCAGGAGGTCACGGTGAAGCTCGAGGCGGTGTTGGTCTGGCGAGGGGCGCTCTGGTTCTAGCAGGAGAATGACCTTCCCTTCCCTCCTTGCTTCCTAGAACCGCCGCTAGCGCTACCGCCTGACCGTCGCCGCCGTCTGCCGCCGCGCAGCGCCGCCCATCGTTGACCAAGAAGTAGCGTCCGTAGGATCTATATCGGACGAACGCGATAGATCACTTAAACGCCGAAGGGGTACGCGAACATAGTCGTGCGATTTTTTTAGATCCAACGCACCGCAGAGCCTGATCCGACCGAAGCGGTACCAGGCAATGACATTGCGACGCTGCGGCCTTGTTTAAAACAGAATTTGAAAAACAGATTTAGATGCAGATTTGAAACCCTTGTAACTTTTGATCCACACGTACAAAAATTGCAAACTTTATATCAATGGAATCAGTGGAACAAGCTCGCCGGAGTGGGGAACGGCGTCGGGCGGCTCTGGTCCTGGTCGGAGGCGACGCTGCAGATCGCCCTAGGGAAGGACAAGAGCATGGTTAGATGCAGGAGAATGTGGCGAGTGTGGAAGCGTGAATGAGAAGGCGTAGGGCGGTATGTGCTTACCAGGGGACTTCGCCGGAGAGAGAGGCAGACGCGGCGGCGCTCAGAGGTCGTCGAAGCCGAGGTTCTAGGGCGCCCGCGGTTGAACGGAAGGTATAGGCAGAAGCGCGTGAGGCCGGGGAGTGTGTGTGTTTGGTCGGGGAGGCAAGGCGGTGGCTGGTCTCGCCGGAATTTTGCTGGGGACGGTGGTCGGAGCAGTGGCGGTGTTGCTTCGATTCAGGGTAGCCTGGTGGCATTCAGGGCGTGGAGTCTGAGGGGAAAGGAAGAGGAGACACAGGCGGTTAAATGGGCGCAGTCACGGCGAGTAACGGTCGCGGAATCAACGCGTATTGATCGCCAGAGTAATGGCTGCAACGGCAGGGCGTCGTCTGCACGAGGAAGAAGAGAAAGAACAGTGTTGTGGGGCCTGTGCGTCAGCGAGAGAGAGGAGAGGGAAAATAGGTCCACTCGTCAGTCGCTTTGCGGGTGTGCGTTTTGGTAGAAAACGCTTCGCGCGTGGGGGAGAGAAGTTGGGCTGGCTGGGCTCGTTGGGCTTGGCCAGTTGGGCTGAGTCAAGATTCTATTTTTTTCTTTCTGAATGTTTTATCTTTTTCCAAATTTATTTTTTGTTTTGAATTTCAAACAACATTCAAACAATCAAATCAAATCAGGCTTTCACCAAACATTTCAATTGAATTTGGTTCTGTTTAACAACATAAACCAATTCCCAAAATAAAATAATATTTTTATTTTAGGGTCCATTATTAATTAAATAAATAGACCTTGTTTATTAAAGCAAAATAGAATTTTGATTTATTTAAAATTCCATTTGAATCTAAAATGGTGCCAAAACCATTCAGTAGGTTTTATTTGAAACACTTGGAAAACTTATTTAAAATAAATAAATAGGTTTTTGATGTTTTACTTAAAATAGTAAAACCTTTTATTTTTAATAAACTTGGATATTAAATCCTTATTATTTTATTTGAGTAAACCTTTACTATTTTTATCAAATAGAAATGTTTTTATTTTAAAGGCTTGGCCAAGTTTTAATTTGGCTCTTTAAAATAATACTTATTTTATTTCTATCCTTTTCTTTTGGAACAAATCTTTTTATTAAAAGCTCCAAAATAGTAATTCCAAATATTTTTTATTTTCCTTTATTAAATGTTTATCTTTTTAAATCCCTTTAGGATTTATTTGACCCAAGTTGGTTTGAAGGTTTCCAATTGGATTCAAAAAGTTTCTTCTGACCCTGAAATTCAATAAAGTTTTATTTTATTCATTTATTTTTCACATTACAAGATTTGGAAAATCTTGGGATGTGACAGGCTACCACCCTTAAAATAAATCTTGTCCCGAGATTTGGGAAAGCTAGGGTTACAAGTAGGCTCAAATATCTAGGGTACTACCACCCTTAAAATTTTCAAACTAAATTACATATTGGTCTTCTTGGAATCTTGGGAAAACTTCTCTAGGCAAACATCTGCATTGTGTCCTTGGTTTCCACACTTGACTCATGGGCCAAGGTTGAGATCCATTATAGGCTTGTTTAACTTGTTCTTCATCTTTTCTGGACAATTGTTTGCATAATGTCCTGGGTTTTTGCAATTGAAATAGTTGATATCTTTGAGTTCTTTACGTGTCTCGACAAGTTGCTAAATAATGGCCTAGATATTTACAGTTGTTGCACCTCACTTGGCCAATTTCCTTATTCTTCTGGTTCTCTGGGCATTCACTAGAATAGTGTCCCATTTCTTTACATTTCTGACATTGCACATGGCTTTTGTCCTTCTTTTGCTTTTTGGGTTTCTCCAAAGCTAGGAGTGCATCCAGTTCATGTTGTTCATATGTTATCTGGTAGGTAGGAATGTCTACATGCTTCTTGGACCTTCTATTGCTGCTTGGATAATTCATATGCCCTTTCTTTGGTCCTTTGAATTGGGTTGTTTTGCATGGAGGTATAAGTGGACCTTTTCCTTTGTCATCAACCTTCTTGGTAGACTTGGATCCTTCTTGATTGTTTGCAATAATTTGTTGCACTCCACCTTGTTTCCTTTGTTCCACAATGGAATAGATGGGGCATTGAATTGGAAAATGATTGTTTCCTTCACATAGGTAGCAAGTGGCTTGAGAGGTGGGACATTGGCTAACAGGATGTTTCTCTTCACAGTTGGGGCATTGATCTCCATGCTCCTTGGAAGTATGATCCTTGTCTCCACAAATAATGCAAGCTGGGGATCCATCTAGAATAACATTTCTGTCATCCTTGTTGTCACAAACTCTTTTGGAATAGCTTTCTTCCATATTGATCATTTAATCAGTCACCTTAAGCATCAATTGCGCTTGAGTTTCCAAAAATCCTTGCAGTGTTGGATCTTCCCCACTGGTGTTGGCTATGAATTGAGCTGTCATTTGGTTCAACTGGTGTTGGGTTGCTATGAGCTCTTTCATGCTGTCCTCTTGGTTGGTGTTGGTGTTATCAACCTTGATGTTGGAGTCTCTTGGAGTAGTCATTTGTTTGGGATTGAATGGAGATTAGAATAGGCAAGATATTTCTAAGGAAGTAATTCTAATCACACGCATCACAATTCACACAAGCAATGTGCAAGCAATCACAAACAAACATTCCACTCAAACAACAAGTTTCAAGCATATTTTTAGGCAACCAAAAATATTTTTGTTACACCACATAAGTTGGTGGGTTTGACTTAAACAAAATATGGTGGTCCATCTATATGGTTCACTTGATATCTTTCCTTTATTCTTGGTTGATTCCTTCTTGCATGAGATCATGGTTTCCTTAGGAAAAATTCTTAGTCACAAAACTTCAAAGGTGTTTATGGCTCCTTCTAAGTTGTGCTTCCTTGGGCTCCAAATCCTTGAGCAAGATTTTTTGTCTCACTTGTCCTTAGTGAAAACCATGGTTGAAGTCCTTGGTGAATATGCTGAAGATGTTGAAGTCATTAGAGTTGAAGTCATTAGAGTTGAATATGTTGAAGTCATTAGAGTTGATGGAGTCCTTTGCACATGGTGAAGTCTTTGTTCATCGGGTAGGTTTGTCCATCAAGTTTGAAATAGAAGAGATGTAGAATCAAAACCAAAATGGTTGAGGAAAGAGTTTACAAGATTGTTGGTAAATAAGTTTTGGAACAAATACTCTCCTTTTCTTCTAAGGGTTTTGTCCAATCCTAGATTTACAAATCCTACAGGCAACACAATGCTCTGATACCATCTGTAAAGGGTCCCAACCTTTAAATAAGGTAGAGTCCCCTGTGGTTACAATGCTAGTCCCTGGATCAATAGCTAGCATCCACAGTTAAGATGTAATATCAAGAAACAAAGGTCATAATATAACTTTATAACCAGGAATAACATAATTTTATTACATCTTACATAACTCATTTAGCTATTACATTACATTGCAGCGGAATAACTATAGGCATGGGGTCCTTCATCTTCAAAGTGCCACAGGCAAACATGTTGGTTATAGACTTTGTAATCCTAATCAAACAATCTTCACTAAAATCAATCAAACCTGCAACATTACAAGTTACAGCCACAAGGGTCAATACATTTGAATTGTATTGGCAAGTTTCACTACTATGTAGAATATAAGTGGATCCTATCATTACATGCATTTTTGGCTAAGTGGGGTTTAAGGCTCATTTGCAGAAGCGAAATTTATCCTATCTTTTCAAAATGGTTTTGGTCTTTTGTCATATCTCTTTTTCAAAATCCCTTGAACTCCTTGGTAAATTCCCAAGTGTTCAAGTCCTTGTCAAAAAATCTCTTGAGCTCCTTGGTACCCCCAAGTGCTTCAAGTTTTATCAAAATCTCTTGAGCTCCTTGGTACCCCCAAGTGCTTCAAGTTTTATCAAAATATCTTGAGCTCCTTGGTACCCCCAAGTGCATCAAGTCTCTTGTAGTCACTTAAAAGTTTTCTTTTAGAAATTGGAATGTCGAGATTTCCCATGGCTTCAAGCTTTAGTTGCTCAGTATTGTCCATAACCGGGGACACGGCTAAGTACTTAGATTTTATTATCTTCTACAGAAGTTGTACACTTTACCCACATGTCACAATCTCATCTTGTTGCCACCAGTGGCCGCTGGATTAGTACTCACCAAGATGGAGTACTGCCAGATTGAGAATGTGACGAAGTCTTTCCAAAGGGTCCTCCCATACACCATTGCTAGATTGTCTTCAGTACCAATGTAGGATTCTAGGTCCCTCATTTTCAGTAACCTGAAGACAATGCATGGGTCTTCCCAATGTAGTTGACCAAGCCAGAGCCATAAGTAGCATGTGGTTGTACACGAAAGCCACAATTGGAGAAACATGTTCAATCTCTAAGTTTCCTGGGTGGTTTTCTTTTGGAGCACAACACAAAGAGATTGCCATAAACATGGTTCCTTTTGTTGCCACCTTCTCCAAAACTCAAAGTATCCTTGTCCACCCAGGTGGTTCATTGAGTCCTTGTTTTATTATATAAAAACACAAGTCCTTTTCTCAACTTCATAAAATCTCAACATGTATCTCTTTTCAAAATATAGCATGGCTAAGCATGTAACAACTACATTGTTTTTACTAAGGAATGTATAGGGTATCCTATTAGGATTTAGCATAGCATAAGTATAGAAATTCTTTTCATGCATGTTTCAAAATCCACTAAGTATAATGAAATAGTAGGACTTTAGATGATAGTGTCACTTGCCTTTATTTTGGTAGGGAATGTTGGTTCACTCCTTGATCTTGCTAGTCTCACACTTTTCTAACTTCACTACAATCAATCAAGAAAACACAATATCAACTAGCATTCCAAACCAATAATCAATCAAACAATTCACACACATAAAACAATGGGATCTAAGTCATGCATGTAAGCATGCAAGAGATAGTTTTATTTGCAAAGATGGTTTCCTATAGGCTCTAAACTTTGTAAGGTTCAAATTGGTCATTTTCTAAAGTGGCAAAGTCATTTGCAAAAGGGTTTTGTCTATAAACCATTTTTAAATCCTTTCATTGTTTTATGTGGTGGAAAATGTTTTTATCAAAGTAACCACTTTATGTTGTTCACCAAATAAGTTGTTGTTTCTCAAAACTTGGTGTTTTAGGGTTAGTAGGTTTGATCCAAATCATTTTTCCTAAAGTTTTTACTCCAAAAACATTTTCATAACAAAACCAATATTTCCATTTGACTAGAAATGGCTAAATCAAGTTTTTATTCCTAAACTTCACAAAATCCATTTTTAAATCCATGGGTTGGTTCCTAGGGTCAGTAGGTTCACAACAAACCAATTTGCAAAGGTTTCAACCCTATAAACATTTTGGAATAATTTTTCTAACCTAAACAAGCATTCAAATGTTTCTGCAAAAACAAACATTTTACCAGAGGCTTTTTAATAAACAAATTGTATGGTTGGCTAGGGCTTGTTCCACTGATTCCATTGATATAAAGTTTGAAATTTTTGGACGTTTGGATCAAAAGTTACAAGGGTTTCAAATCTGCATCTAAATCTATTTTTCAAATTCTGTTTTAAACAAGACTGGCCACGCGTCGCAATGTCATTGGCTGTTACCGCTTCGGTCGGATCAGGCTCTGCGGTGCGTTGGATCTAAACAGATCGCACGGCTCTGGTCGCGTACCCCTTAGGCGTTTAAGTGATCTATCGCGTTCGTCCGATCTAGATCCTACGGACGCTACTGCTTGGTCAACGATGGGCGGTGCTGCGCGGCGGCAGACGGCGGCGACGGTTAGGCGGTGGCGCTAGCGGCGGTTCTAGGAAGCAAGGAGGGAAGGGAAGGTGCTCACCAGGTTCAGGAGGTCACGGTGAAGCTCGAGGCAGTGTTGGCCTGGCGAGGGGCGCTCTGGTTCTAGCAGGATTGCTCGCCGGAGTGGGGAACGACGTCGGGCGGCTCTGGTCCTGGTCGGAGGCGACGCTGCAGATCGCCCTAGGGCAGGACAAGAGCATGGTCAGATGCAGGAGAATGTGGCGAGTGTGGAAGCGTGAACGAGAAGGCTTAGGGCGGTATGTGCTTACCAGGGGACTTCGCCGGAGAGAGAGGCAGACGCGGCGGCGCTCAGAGGTCGTCGAAGCCGAGGTTCTAGGGCACCCGCGGTTGAACGGAAGGTACAGGCAGAAGCGCATGAGGCTGGGGAGTGTGTGTGTTTGGTCGGGGAGGCAAGGCGGTGGCTGGTCTCGCCGGAATTTTGCTGGGGACGGTGGACGGAGCAGTGACGGTGTTGCTTTGAGTCAGGGCAGCCTGGTGGTGTTCAGGGCGTGGAGTCTGAGGGGAAAGGAAGAGGAGACACAGGCGGTTAAATGGGCGCAGTCACGGCGAGTAACGGTCGCGGAATCAACGCGTATTGATCGCCGGAGTTATGGCTGCAATGGCAGGGCGTCGTCTGCGCGAGGAAGAAGAGAAAGAACAGTGTTGTGGGGCCTATGCGTCAGCGAGAGAGAGGAGAGGGAAAAGAGGTCCACTCGTCAGTCGCTCTGCGGGTGTGCGTTTTGGTAGAAAACGCTTCGCGCGTGTGGGAGAGAAGTTGGGCTGGCTGGGCTCGTTGGGCTTGGCCAGTTGGGCTGAGTCAAGATTCTATTTTTTTCTTTCTGAATGTTTTATCTTTTTCCAAATTTATTTTCTGTTTTGAATTTCAAACAACATTCAAACAATCAAATCAAATCAGGCTTTCACCAAACATTTCAATTGAATTTGGTTCTGTTTAACAACATAAACCAATTCCCAAAATAAAATAATATTTTTATTTTAGCGTCCATTATTAATTAAATAAATAGACCTTGTTTATTAAAGCAAAATAGAATTTTGATTTATTTAAAATTCCATTTGAATCTAAAATGGTGCCAAAACTATTCAGTAGGTTTTATTTGAAACACTTGGAAAACTTATTTAAAATAAATAAATAGGTTTTTGATGTTTTACTTAAAATAGTAAAACCTTTTATTTTTAATAAACTTGGATATTAAATCCTTATTATTTTATTTGAGTAAACCTTTACTATTTTTATCAAATAGAAATGTTTTTATTTTAAAGGCTTGGCCAAGTTTTAATTTTGCTCTTTAAAATAATACTTATTTTATTTCTATCCTTTTCTTTTGGAACAAATCTTTTTATTAAAAGCTCCAAAATAGTAATTCCAAATATTTTTTATTTTCCTTTATTAAATGTTTATCTTTTTAAATCCCTTTAGGATTTATTTGACCCAAGTTGGTTTGAAGGTTTCCAATTGGATTCAAAAAGTTTCTTCTGACCCTGAAATTCAACAAAGTTTTATTTTATTCATTTATTTTTCACATTACAAGATTTGGAAAATCTTGGGATGTGACAGACAAGGTGGCGATAGAGAGCGATAGGGAGTAAGAGAGGAGGTGCGTGAGCACCAGAAGCTCACCAGGAAGCCGATAGAGGGGTCGGCGAGGACGGGGAAGGTCGGGGTCGCCTGCAATGTCGACAGCGAGCGGTGGACAGAGGCAGGGAGGATGGGGTCGATGCCGACAGTTTGAAGAACCATCGGCCGATTCCTTTGACGAGGATCATCAACAAGACGAGGCGGAGCTCCTGGAACCCTTGGCTAGGCGAGGGGTGGCTGGAGATGGCGGGGACGACGGAGAGTCCGCAGCTAGGGTTTCGGTTCTACGCAGTAGAGAAGAGAGAGAGAGAGAGGGGTGTCTGGGAGAGGAGGAGTAGATGAGGGCGAAGGAGACGTCGTCGTGGAGACCTTATCCACCCCCGGTGCGCGACAGACGGCGGGATGTAGGCGGCGAAATCGACAACGGCAGTGTTGCCACCCAGCTGCTTCCTCTCGGGGAGGAAGACGGCGAACAGAAGCGACGAAGGGGTATCGGGCTATCTTGGGCTGCTGACATCCAGATGGGCTTCTGCAGGGCGCGCGCGAGCGTCAGAGAAAGGAAGGAGAGGGAGAGAGGGCGAGCTGGGCCGGCCTGCTACGGCTAGCTGGCTCTGTTTTATTTGCAAAACTTTTTTCCAATTCTATTTTCTATTTTATCCTTTTGTAAATCATTTTCAAATCTGTTTTGGATGTTTCAAAAATACCAGGAGCTTTTGTAAAATAGAAAACAAACTATTGTGGGGCCCTTTTATTCAAATTGGGCTCCACACATTTTGACAGCTTTCAAATTCAAAACATTTTGAATTGATTTGAGAAGGAGAGGTAAACTAGGGTTTAGAGTTTTGTATATTTATCTTTGCATGCATTTTAAAGATGATGCTCATGAATGCACATTCAAACCCTAAGTACTAATTAATGAAATTAGGGTTGTTACAGCATAATGAATATGCACGTACTAGCAAATTATGCTAGTAGGTAGGTATGGTGGACACTTTTGGCAATGTGGGTTTTGGGGAGTTAGAAACACGAGTAGAGCTCATACTCAGTGCAAGTGAAGGCTAGCAATAGAGAGGGAGCGACAAACAAGAGAGCAATAACTGTCATCATGCTTGCAACAAAACATGACTAATTATGGCATAAAAATGATACAAGAACTCTAGGGCAAAATAAATCATCGAGGCTTAACTAACTATTGTTTAGTCATATGCATGCGTGAGCATGTGCCAAGTCGATTCAAATGAAACATTCAGAGGAGGATACTATAATATAATACCAAGTTATGAATAGAACAATGTGAGCAAACATTCATACGACATGCTACAAACTATTAGCAAGATGGAGGTAATCATAAGAAAGCAAGAACTACTAAGCATTCATAAATAACATACACCTTACATGAACAGATTGAGCATGCCCACAATAATGAGTATATGTACAAAAATAAAAACAAATAGAGTTCATTACCAGCCTCTTACCACACCTCAAGTTGTCATTAATCTTCATTATTGCCCTTCACTTGTGTGGCTTGGATAATAACATAAAACCAAACTCCACTGAGAACTGCTAAACCCTGCAAAGAACTTCAAAAAACCAAAGAAGAACAACAAATATTTTTGGTGTTTTCGATTTTTTAAAAGAAATAACACAAAGAAAAAACAAACAAAACAAAAACATTTTAGTTTTTTATTAAGGCAAACCAAAGCTAAAAAGCAAAGAAACAAACCAAGATAAACAACGAAAATATTTTTGGTCTTTTTGTGTTTTGGGAAAGCAGAAACAAAAACCAAAGAGAAAGCGAAACATGGATATACAAAGAACCGACTGAACATGATATATAGATGAGTGTGATGTCGGTATACCTCCCCCCAAGCTTAGGCTTTTGGCCTAAGTGGGGCTTAATACCGCGGGTAGTAACCCCAAGCTGGTGGGTCATCATAGGAATGATCATAATCAGGCCCTCGCGATGAAGAAGAAGACACACTCCAATCAAAGGAGGGTTGCTGGTATGAAGACTCCCCCATGTTGGAGGGCTGAACCAAATCTTTGGCATCCTCCCCAACATTCTCCTCTTGCTGGGAGAGATCCACCACGTATGTGTCAAGTTCTTCCTCCGTGAGTGACCATCCTTGCGTGTTATCAAATGTAAACAAAGCAGGTGAAGGAAAATAGACTACTTTCTCAGTCCTACCCCCTCTCCAACCACGCTTGACAAAGGATAATTCATATGGTAAATCTCTCAAGGTAGCCCAAGAAGAAAGAAAACTATGCTAAACCATGGAATCGAAATCGAGTCTCTCTATGGGGAACCGATAATTTGAATGGTGAGGCTCTAAACCATGAAAAGCTAACAAACAAGAGGCAATGAGACATCCACAGACTCCACCTTTCTCGCGATTGGTGGTAAGACGGTAAGCTATCAAAGCACCCAAGTTATAAGATCTATCCCTATTCAACGCAGCTGATATAAAAGCTAGATCAAATGAAGATAACTTTCTAGCAGTCTTTCTAGCAAGAACACACTTGGTAATGAAATAGGCAAAATATCTAATGGATGGGAGCTAAATGTTCTGAATTTTACCACTTTCCTTTGAGAAGTCGCAACCTTGGCAAATTTGAGCATATAAATCCATGAGTAGCTTAGGCCTCTCTCTGATCTTCTCATAAGCACCCCACTATGGCACTCTAATAGCTGCACAAAAATCAACAAAAGACAGGTCGACAGCTATATTGTAAATTTTATAATGGACCATGGGATTAGACAAGGACCAAATAAACCGGAAGTCCTGCACCACAGCCATGGTTAGCTTAACAAATTGATATGGTTCCTCTTCAACAAACTGTTCCAACCCTGCATTAGTAATCATAGTTTAGAAATCCTGGAAGATTCCCGCATCTCTCATAAATTCAGGGAATGGATATATGGAAGGGAAGAATTCTTCCTCACGATGGAATTTCATTGGCTCAAGTAACATCAAATCATGTCGATTCAGTTGGTATGCACTCATCTTCTTTTCTGAAATTTTTAGACAAACATGAAACCAAGTGATTTCCAAGTTAATAAATGATGAGGAACTACTATAGGAACTTGCTAGGAGGGATAAACATGCATCAAAATGAAATCTCTAAGCATTCAACAAGCATGCAAGCTCACACACCCTGACACCTATAGTAGAAAAATACTCAAGATACAATCTACCAATCACAAATCTAATTGGACAAGCGGAGGAGGCACATACCAAGGAGCAACCCCTCCAAAAATCAGCAGGAAAGATGGGTTGAGCAAGGAGATCGAAAATCGGGAGAAAGAAGTAGGAACTCGAGCTTGAGAAATTTTTCCGGTGTTTTCCAGGAGAGAGAAAGAAGTGGCTGGAAGGAGACACTTTGGAGGGCCATAGGTGGGCCACACCTAGGCCAGGCGCCACCTGGGGCTGGCCGCGCCACCAGGGGTGTGCTGGCCTGGTGGGTCACCCTTGGCCACTCCAGGTGTCCCTCTGCCCCCTTTTTTGAGAAAAATTTAATATGAATTTTCTAGGTTTTTTGGGAAACTTTATTTTTGGCCAATTTTCAGGTTATGAAAATTGATTTTCTCGCAGAAAAATATTTTTTTGAAAGACACAAAAATCAAACAAAAAACAAAACTACAGAAGTTCTAAGGCACTCTAACAAGCAAACAACTAGCAAAACCAAGACTAACAAGACAAAAAGCAAAGACTAGGAAGGAGAAAAATAACAGTGAGCAAGTATAACCATTGTGAAAGCATTGTTTTGTTCATTAAAATCCCTTTGTTAACAAGGTTGATCAAGTTTTGTTACCCAAACAATCTTATATGAAGCAAAACTTTGCATTCCACAAAATGATTATGTTACCACAAACTTGATAGCAATGGTCCCAATCATAATAGTTTCAAAACTTTCTTATGGAATGGGACAATATATTTCTCCAACTTTGATGCTCTCAATATTTTCAATAGAATTCAGGCAATAGCTCTTATCAATCTTCTTGGGGAAATAGACAGTATGCTCTTTGTCATTAATATTAAAAGTTACTTTTCCTTGATTACAATTGATGATAGCACCTGCAGTATTAAGAAAAGGTCTCCCAAGAATAATAGACATATTATCATCTTCAGGCATCTTTAGCACAACAGAATCAGTTAAAACCAATCAATTATGAGCCACTTGAACCGGAACATCCTCACATATACCAACAGGAATAGTAGTAGACTTATCAGCCATTTGCAAAGATATTTCAGTTGGTATCAACTTTTCTAGCTCGAGTCTCTTGTAGAGAGAAAAAGGCATAACACTAACTCCAGCTACCAAATCACATAAAGCAGTTCTAACATAATTATTCTTAATAGAGCAAGGAATAGTAGGTATACTTGGATCACCAAGTTTCTTTGGAACCTTACCATTGAAGGAATAATTAGCAAGCAAAGTAGAAATTTCCTCATTAGGAATCTTCCTTTTATTAGAGACAATATCCTTCATATACTTTGAATAAGGAGGTAACTTAATAGCATCAGTCAAAGGAATTTGCAAAAATAAATGTTTCATCCACTCACAAAACTTGTTATAGTGTTCTTCTTCCTTTGACTTGTGTTTCTTATTAGGAAAAGGCATTGGTTTATTAGCAATAAAATCTTCCTTTGTGTACCTAGTGTTCTTAGTGTGCTTCTCAGGTTCTTCAATTTCTTCCTTATCAGGAGCATCATTTTTATTAGTACCACCTTCAGTTTCAGCATCAAGACAGATATACTATTAGGATCTACAGCAGGTTCAGAGGGTTCCTCAACTGTTTTATGTTTCTTTTTCTTTCTCTTATGAGGACTACCACTACTTTCACCTTGTTGAGAATCCTGCTCAATTATTCTAGGGTGTCCTTCATGATATAAGGGATCTTGAGTAGCTGTACCACTCCTAGTTCTAATTCCATAAGCATATTTTTCCCCTGAAGAATTAACTAGCATATGTTTTTGTACCTTAACAAGTTGATCAATTTGGGTTTGAAACATTTGGAAGTGTTTAACAAGCATTTAACATCATTAGAAGTTCTTTCCAAAATATATTTCAACTCATTAATAGCTCTAGATTTTTCCAATAAATGATTATGAACTTGTTTATTAAAATTACCTTGTTTAAAAATAAAAATGTCAAGTTCCTCTAAGCATTGATCAGGAGGTTTACCATAGGGAATATCACCTTCATCAAAGTGTTGGATAGAGTGTACCTCAATAGTGTATGAGTGGGGAATTGACTTACATAATTCTTCTATAGGAGGCAAATTCTTCACATCTTCAGATCTAATACCTTTCTCCTTAATACATTTCTTAGCTTCTTTCATCACTTCATCATTTAATTCAATCATTCCCCTCTTCTTTGGTGTTGGTGTTGGAATTGGTTTAGGCACACATTTGGTTCAGGAGTAATGACCTCAGGTGTATTTAGCTCAGTTGAAGTCTAATCGTCATAATTCTTGCTTATTTTAGCCATTAATTCTTCAGCTTCTGCAAGAGTTCTTTTCCTAAAAACACAATCAACAAAACTATCTAGGTATGTCCTAGAATCATTAGTTAGTCCATTATAATAAATATCAAGAAGCTCATTTTTAGGTAATGGACATCCAGGATGTTCATGAATCAAGGCACAAAACCTTGTCCATGACTTAGGCAATTTCTCGTCTTCTCCTTGTTTAAAATCAAAAAGTTTCTGCAAAGCAGCATGTCTAGCACTGGGAGGAAAATATTTCTGAAAGAAAGAAGCAATCAGGGCTATCAATGGATCCAGGAGGTAATCTATTAAACCAAGCTTTAGCTTCTCCTTTTAGTGAAAAATGGAAGATCTTTGTAACAAAGTACTTGCACATCTTAAAATCATCAGAGAATAAGGCACTCATAGTGGAAAGCTCATTCATATGAGCTACAACACTTTCATTTTCAGTTCCACAAAAAGGTTCTTTCTCAACAATGTCTATATAGGATAAATCAAGAGAGAAATCATAATCTTTATCTTTAATATCTATGGGACAAGTAGAAAACTTAGCATCAGGAGAAATTTTAGGAATAATACTATGTCTCTCAAAGAGACTCCTAATAGCACTAGCACCACGTGTGTTTTGGTACTCTTCAATAAATTCATCAGTCATTTCAATGTAACCATCATTAATATCTTATCTCTCTCTAGACTCTGGTGAGCTACTAGGTGTAATAGTGTCTTCAATAGGAGTTTCAGTGTTTCCCAAAATAGTTCTAGCAATAGTAGCATCTAGGAAAGGACCTAATGAACCACTCGCATCAAGCACAGTAGAAGTAACATCATGAGTATCAAAAGCAATTTCAGATTTAGCAGTAGTAGCAGTGTGTGTAGCATGTGTATGTGGTGGTGGTGTAACAAGCTTAATTATAACAGACGGTGAATCAAGAGCAACAGAGGTGTTTAAGACTATACCTCTTCTTGTAGTGGAGGGTAAAATAGAAAACTTTCCATCACGAGACTTCCCCATGATGAAAGGAGTAGCAGTGAACAGTAATAGATCCAAGTGAACTGAAAAATAAAGCTATGCTCCCCGGCAACAGCGCCAGAAAATAGTCTTGATGACCCACAAGTATAGGGATCGCAACACTCTTCAAGGGTAGTTGTCGTGGTATTGCCGACGAGTACGCCATGGAGGGGTCCTCAAAGTGTGTGTTTAGAGACGTGGGGGAAGGCGGACGGTTGACGGTGCAGGTAACACAGCTACCTGTGTTCAGATCCCACAACGGTGGCGGAATCCTACTCCTGCTATAAATCACTATAAGGGCAATACACCGAGTTACAGGGATTGGCTCGCTGTGCGAGGTTGTGTGAAGTTATCTATGGTCGTGCCCTAAAGTCTCCCATAGGCTCGATTTATATAGTCGCCAGGTCCTAGGGTAACAGGGAAAAGTCCTAACCGGATAGGTTACAGAGTCCTATACCGTCTATTACTAGTCTAGCGTGTCTTGTACTCCAAGGCATCGGGTACGCTGGTGAATCCACTGTAGCCTTCCTTTATCCGGCATGGGCCTCCCTTATGGATCCATCTAACTGGGCCGCCCAGCAGGCCATGGGACATGCTACCAACTATGGGCCACCCGGGTTATCCGAATAGGAGACATGCTATGAGGATACCCATATAGCATATCCCCAACAGGAGCCCCCGGAGAACTCCGAGATCTTGCGCCGTCTTGCCTCTTCACGTTGAATGTTCCGTCTAAATGGATGTCGGCAAATCGTCAAGCAACATCTTGTAGTCCTCCCAAAGAATCCTGCAAGGTTTTTTCCGTCTTCAACTTGTAAGTCGGAGAATTGCTGAATCTTCCATCATACTCTTTCGTAGCCGGACTGGATCTGTCCATGCCGGAATCTTCTAATGTGATGGTTCATATGCCTATGATAGCTAGGGCGACGTAGACATAGGTCAACAACACCTCGTAACTCACACATGCAGAGAACGCAATCATGTCCACTTTTCCCGCGCGAGCGATACAAACCGTTGGCGGCGACGGTTGGTACGTGGCGAAATTTCCGCGCACGTCTCCGCACACGTCGTCTACGCAGCAACCATTCGATCTAGTTGCACGAATCTTGACGCCGGAGATCATACATAGTAACTGTGGTGGAAAATTTAGTTTTTCACCTCATTCTCCCCTGCATCTTCTTCTTCCTTAGGCAAGCGTATCCTCGAGCTCTCCGCGCCTCGCACGAAAAACCCTAACTCCCAATCTCACCAGTCACCTCCAAACGCACCCAATGGCCAGCAGCAGCTCCTCCCCTTCAATGGTGGCGTAGGGCGAAGCCGCGGCGAATCCGTCGAGCTCCGTCGTCGTGCCCCCAGAGGGCCTGGTCATCCCCAGGTCTGCGGTGATCGAGGCCACTGGCGGCGAACATAGTCCAACGGCGCTGGAGCTGACGGAAGAGGACTACGACTCCCACAAAGGAGACTGGCGCGGTTCGGACATCACGGACCGCGACATCAAAGAGCTGATCATCGAAGGTTACCTCCCTGCGACGGAGGGGCTCGCCTGGCGGGCGGCGCCGGCCGGCGAGGTCACACCTTCTCCCCAAGCCGGAGAAAAGGTGTACCTCAAAGCGCAGTTGGTACGCGGCGTCTCCCTGCCCATCTCTAATTTCTTCCTCGCTGTCTTGAATCATTACCGAGTACAACCACAGAACCTTTCTCCCAATAGTATCCTAGCGCTTAGCAATTACGCGATGCTTTGCGAGGGTTACTTAGGGATTAAGCCTAGGCTAGACCTCTTCATATATTTCTTCACCGTCAAGCGCGAAGCCGGAGCCAGTAAGGACGAACTTAGAAATTGTGGCACCATTAGCTTCAAGATCCGGCCTGGCCGGCGCTTCCCCGACATCGGCGGCCATGAGTCCTGCAAGAACTGGCAGCATACTTACTTCTACGGCCCAGATATCCGTCTGGCCGGCCGACGATAACGTACCCGGACTTTGTCGATGGAGCAACCGCCAAAACTTCGACATGGAGATCCCAGGCCTCCTTCCCTCCGACATCTACGCTTCCCGCGCTACAAGGCGGATAGAGTGGTTTGTAGAGACGGGTTTGACCGGATTGGACCTAGCCATGTGCTGGTTCATCAGGCGGATCCAGCCTTTGCAGCACCGCTCGAAGCTGATGCATGAGTATACCAAAGATAGAAGGGATAGCCTCCGCATCTCCGTGGACAACTTCTTGAGCGACTCCGTCAAGCTTTGCCTCAAGGACATCGTCAAGGTGAAGTACAAGAAGCGTGGCTTTTCCATCACCTATGACATGTTCGTAGAGAGCAGGTGCCCAAAGGTAACTGCTTATTTTCTGTGTATAACATATACTCCAGGTCTTCCGTCTAGCCATTACCATATCATCTAACATGGAGGTTCTTCACCTTAACAGCTTAGAGACATAGACGAGGATAACATGGCTCCTCAGATCTATGATACAAAGATGAAGGAAGTCACCGTCGTGTCCGACGACGATGCTCCGTTGGCACAAAAGCGGAAGAGCTCCACCTCTAACGCTGCCGACGGAGGCAAGAAGAGGAATACGGAGGGTGGAGCCTCCAAAAAGACTACCGCCACCTTGGAGGCGGAGAAAAGAAAGCTTACCGAGATCCCTTTTTCTAAAGCACCCCCTCTTGTGTAAGCTTCTTTCCCTCCGACATTGTCCATTTGTCTATCTTATTCCTGTACTTATGCATTTTGCACGTTTCAAAAAGAAAGCCACGACCAGCTTGAAGAAGACCTCCAAAACTTCGGGGGCTTCTAGAACCATCAAGGATATGCTGCATCGCGACGTATCTCCCGCCATCGCCCCTGTCACTCCCATCGTCCAGCCCTCGTCCGCCCCGACAAGCTCACAAGCTAAGGAAGCATCTGGCCCTTCCGCCATGGAAATGGACTCAGGTGCCTCTATAGAGCTCGTTGTTGTCGGCGAACAGGCGACGCAGGCGAGTGCCGCACACCAAATGGCTGAAGCTCCGGCTAAGGATGCCATCGGTAGCAGTAAGGCGGTGGTGGAAGGTGGCACTTCTGCTGAAGGCGGCGCCCCCGCAACCAAGAAGACCATCGAGTTTCCGAAGATAGTCTATCCGGTACTTACACGGGGTAGCACTTCTCTGGTTCCTGGTGCGGCGCCGACATCTCCAACGTGCGGTCTCGAGGAGCTTCTCCGGCAAGCAGAAATCCTGCAAGGAAACAATGTATCCTTTGGCAAGCTACTGGCTGAGAGTGCTACCAACCTCAAGATCATTGCACTTGTAAGTTATACTTGCCTTTTGCATTTCATATGAGTATCCCACTGTATCCCCCGAGGATTTAGACGGAAACCATAGGTCTTTGCGTTTAAATGCTCTAAGAGTGACTAAGCTAGAAAACTTCTCACTGTAGCCCCCAAGCATATAGGTGGAATGAATTATTCCGACTAGATGCTTTAAGAGTAGCATACGCAGTGTTTATAAATTTCGATACTGTAGCCCCCAAGCTTCTAGTTGTAATTGAATTAGTTCCGACTAGATGCTTAAAGAGAAGCTAAGCATACATCCGAGTTAAAAACTTTATACTGTAGCCCCCAAGCTTCTAATCGAAAACTGAATTAGTTCCGACTAGATGCTTAAAGAAAGACTAAGCATAATGCTAAGTTAAAAACTCTCGATGTAGCCCCCGAGCGTCTAGGTGGAAATTTTCCGGCTAGATACTCCAAGTAGACTAAACAACGTTTAACTTTTCTTTTTGCCACAGAACGACAAGTACTAGAAGATGCGCGCGGACTTGGAAGCTGAAAAGGGTAAAACTGCCTCCTTGACGGAACAGATCATCAAGAGCAAGCGTCTGTTTTTCCTTTCTTTTTCGTATTCTGACTTGACCTTGTGTATTCTCCGAGTACTCACTGTGTACTTTTCTTGCTCTGACTTGCAGAAACCATTGCCAAGGCTAAGGACATTGTCGAGCAATCCAAGCATATTCAGGAGCTGGATAGCGAGAACAAGATCCTCAAGCAGGAGAGGAAGGACATGCTGAAGATGCGTGAAGAATCAATGAAAGCCCTGCAGGACTCCGCCACCGAGGAGATGAACTGCTTGAAGGAGGAGATCGTGATCTTAAAATATCAGAAGAAAGCTGCCGATGAGCAGAATCAACGCCATCATGAAGCGTACAAACTCCTCCAACAAGAACGGGACTCCTTGGCGGATACTCTCTGGGAAGCTGAGGCTAGCATCTTCAGTAAGTGATTCTACGTCTTGGATTTCTATAGTCTGGATACTTTGAATTTTTGAACTCATATGCTCCTTTGTCGGGAATTCACAGCTCCTATGGGTTTAACCTGGTCACCTCCTCCGGCAAAGGTATGCATGGTCCTTGCCGGCAAATTTTCAACACCGCCATCGTGCAGGCCATAGAGATTGCCAAGCCCCTCTAGATCAATATCAAGGCATTGGACTCTGTGGCGAAGTTCTCGGAGATCCTTGTAACACCCTCAGAATCGGACCTATGCAAGTTTGAGCAAAATTCGCCAAACCCGCATAGAAACGATTCAAAGGTGCCCACCAGACACTTTCGTGCGGGTGGAAAACGAAGTAATAACATTACACAACAGTCCTCGATGGGACCCACAGAACAGATATATATATAACAGCGACTCAAAAAGTCAAGAATACAGATATAATATACAAGATCCAAATCACCTTGAAAACGGTAGAGCGTCCGACTACGGACAAGAAGAAAATGGGGCTAAGAGCCCTGAAGAATAACCAATGGCGTCCATAACCCTGCCCAGGCCAAGCCGGAAGGGTGACCACCTAACGTCGATCTCAAAACCTGCTTAAACAAAGGGGTGCCGACAAGGGCAAAGGAAAAGAAGGCGTCGATCGAGGCCGAGACACGGCGAGGCTAGAATTCGGCGGTCCTCACCTACATAGGTATGGTGGACTGAGCGGCAGCGGCAACATGCACTGAACAACCTATAGAGACTCGATACACAGGCGTCAATCAGAGAGGGGTAAGAAGGACCTATCCGGATCCAACCTGAAGCTAACACCAAACAAACCCATCCTGGTGTTTCCCCCTCGAGACCAAACGAGGAAGTCAACCGAGGAACTCACACAGTTGGCAGTTTTACTTATTCAGTTATAGTTGCGGCACTTTACTAGTCAGGTTTAGATAATCATCCTGATAAAATAAGCAGTGGGCACTTTTAGTTAATCATTCCGTTATAGTGACGACACTTACTAGTCAGATGCATTTAGCATGAGATAAACCCGAAAACCCAGCAGTTGTTGATACTTTTATTAAGCCATTCCGTTGTAGTTGCCATACTTACTAGTCAGGTACAATGGTCGCAAGCGACCCTCCAAACAAGTAATTGTGGGCAGTATTAATTAGCCATTCCATTATAGTGAAGCTGATTACTAGTCATTATAAAGTCAAATTTATAGCAGTAAACTTTAGTTATGCTTGTCTATGATCGAGATACTGTGCTCCAAGTCGTCCATATCCATGCGACACGGCTTTCGAAAAGTTTTACCGGCCGGGTGCACCAATAGCAACACACGCTCGTTCAACCTCGGAAAAACCAAATCAAAACCCAACGAGGCTTTCACGATGAACAATCACAGGATTCGAAATATTTTAGGGGCCACCCCTAAGTAGAATCCGCACGAAGCGGCCGGCTCGAGACGGACTTAAGGTTGTGGGGACGGCTGTGACGACGGGAACCCGAAAGTGTGGCTGGGCTTGTCGACACGCGGAATCGTGCCACGATCCTAACAAGATAAAGGTGCTCTCGCACAATTTAAATACATAAGTAGCATGGCATAAGTACAGGATAGTAAATAAAACCTCAAACTAGTTTGTGGCCCCAAGAAATAAGACTGAATCAAGCTCGCCTGGGGGTCCTATATACCTCCGGATGTGGATAGCGATAAATCAAAGAACAGGTATCAAGTACTCGGGGTCCTACGGGACACAAGTGGGCGTTCGGAAACCAAATATTATCTATCACCCACCGATGCCTCTGCTTATTTCAATTTTAGTTGTTAAACAGAAATTAAAGTGAACGATAAGTAAAACTAGAATCATCTCCAACGTCAACATGCGGCAATACATCAGCAACTGTGGCATATGTCGACACACATCAGCACTTGAGCAAGCAACTACGACGCGCGAGTCCAACTATCTACCAAACAACAGGTAATAGGATGTGTCCAAGGCAATATAAGGCTGCAAGGGATATCACGGGTACGAAAACTAGAGCAACGCAACACAGATAGAAATAGATCAACAGGAGGGAATAAAGACTATAAAAATAAGATAGGTAGAAAGGGGGAGATGCTCGCCTGAAAATATTGTCGAAGATTCATCCAAAGATCGGGTCGACACTCGCATCAACTCAACGGCCTTGTCCGCGAAGAAGCAAAACACTAGAAGAAACACCGGATGCAATATTTAATACTACGGTAAAAGATCGGGCATGATGCATGTATGATGCATGACATGGCAAAAGGTGCGATGCGTTTAGGTCATATTAAGCGGAACCGGGGTCCCGACAATTAATTAGATGGTTCAAGTTATTTAGATTCCCCGGAATTTAAGTGTTGCATTAGCAAGACAAAAGATGGCACCGGTTCGCTACACAAGTTTAAATGAGGCCAATATAAGGCTAGATTTGCCCGCATATGGGCCCCATATTTAATTATTAGGTGAATCGGCATAAGGCCCCCAAACCACAGACAAGGATGCATGCAAGATGAATGATTATTATGCAACAGGTTGTTATTACTTTTATAAAATAGGGTTCGAGAAAAAGGGGTCACACACGTTAGGGGGCTCGACGATCTTGAGGTTCTGGGGGTTCGGGGTTCGGGGTCCGGGGTCCGACGGAAGCGTTCTCGGGCTCTGGGACCGTTCTCGGATATCGGAGGTGGGTCTTGGCGCATTCGCGATGGTCGGGACATGCTGTCGGTCATGGCGCGTCGGACGGCACTTGTCGGGTCTCGGTGTCCTCGGCGCCTTCGATTCCGTGAAGAGGTGCTCGGTGATCCGTGAGGAAGAGCTTGGGGCCTCCGGGTACGATATCCGGGTCTCGGAGACCTTGGCGTTCAGGGGGTAGTTCTCGGTGTTCCGCGAAGGAGGTCTTGCCACTGCGCTCCGGTGTCGTCCTCCAGGTACCGCGGGTCCTCGATGAACTTGCCGTCCGGGAAGGAGAACTTGGCGGCCTCGGAACGGTTTTGGGTTCGGCTCTTGGAGTCCGGGGAACGCTCTTCAGGTTCCATGAGGTAGTCCTTGCTGATCCTCTTGGCATCCCTCGGTTCATCTGCGCGCGTCGGTCTTCGAGATCGAAGTGCTTGGGGTCTAACCAAACGTGCAGGGTTACCCGAGACGTGTGCGCAGAACCAAACGGACGCCCGCGAGTACTACCTCACACGCACATCAGGCAGGCAGCAGCCACGGTGACGCAAGGCTTCGCTCCGGGAGACGTGGTCGAGCGGGGCGCTGAGGTGGCCGGGGCGGATCGGCGACGGGCGGTGGACGCGGTCCAGGACGCGCAGGGGCGTCGATGGAGTCGGCCACGGCGAGCTTGGGCCGGAGGGGAGGTACTTGGCGCTGGGCGGAGTTTCGCAGGCGGGCCGAGGAGGAGCGACGGCCGGCGCGCTTGACTGGGACCGGCCGACGGCGAGGGTCCCGCCGAGGCGGCGAGGGACGCTGGCGGCGGTGGTCGGCGCGAGAACGGGCGAGGGTGGCGGGCAGGCCCGACGCGGGCGGCGCGGCGTCCGTCATGCGCGAGAAGGCGCCGGGCGGGAGCGGCCGAAGGGCGAGGAGGCGCCGCAGGGCGGCGAGGGCGGGCGGAGCCACGGCGACGGGAGGTGGTTGCGGGTCGCGGGTGCTCGCCGGGGCGGTAGGGGAGGTCGCGCCGGGAGGATGCGGGAGCCGCGCGGAGCCGGGCGGAGGCGGTGAGCGGAGCGGGAGGCGCAGGGCGGCGGGCGGCGCGCCAGCGAGGAGGGCGGAGGATGCGGAGGCGCGGCGATGCCGAGGCCGGCGGCAGAGGACCTGCAGGCGGTGGCGGCTGGCCGGAGGAGGAGGAGGACGTAGGGGCGGGTCGAGCTGGGCGGGCGCGCTGGGAGCTCGGGCGGCGAGGTGACGCTGGGGGAGGTGGTGGCCGGAGAAGGGGGGAGGGTAGCCGGCGCAGAGGGAGAAGAAGAAAGGCGAGGGCGGCGCAAGGGGAGAGAGAGCCAGGAGGAGGAGGAGGAGGGAGGAGGGCCCGACAGCCGGGACGGGTGGGGCAGGAGGAGGTGGGCCACCGCGTGGGGTGCGTGTGTGACAGGCGTGTGTGGGTCGGGTGGGCAGGTGTGGGTGTGAGGAGGAGAGAGAGAGAGAGGCCACGTGGCGGTTTACGTTGGTGAGGGAGAGGGGTATGCTGATGTGGCGGGACTTGATTGGAGGGAGTGAGGTGGAGGCTGGGTTGGGGTAGGTTTCCGGGTAGCTTTAGGATTGTCTGGTGGACCGTTTATTATTTTCTGGGGGTGGTCGTTTGGGTCGGTCGGCCCGTTCGACTGCCCCCGCTAAAATAAATATAAATTTTATTTGTTTTAAATAACACCATTTGCAAACCGATAGCAACAAACAAAAAAATATTCCGGCGACCCGGGTTTGAATTTGAAAACAAGACAGGGCGTTTGGAAAACAAATCGGGTTTTGCGAAATAGTTTTTGACGAACAACACATGATGATGACGATGCAATGCGCAAATTCAACGCGATTTTCTAGTAGTGGTTTTGCGGGATGCCACAATTCGACACCACTAACAATGGATCTCGCCCTCGAGATCCGCCTCATGGTACCGGAAAGAAGGCGGCGATCTGAATCTTCTCGCATCGTGTAGATCCTCGCGACACCACTAACAAGAGGTCGTTGTCCGTGATCGTCGAGAGAACTCTCCGGTAACAAAAAGATCGAAGGCAGAGGTATCAACAAATAAAGCCACCTCCAACTTTGTTGGAGAGAGGGAACCGATGCATTCTCATCAACTTCAATGTACAAAAGCGAATAGAAGGGGTAGTCGACATGGGGGCCAATCCATCACGCACCCAAACTATTACTCCGCACAATCAGTAGAAGGGAGTGCAACCATTCTCGGAATCAGACTGAAGATCTCGACAAGCGAGGTTCGGAAACAGAGGAGTGATGCAGACTCTGCATCGGATCCGGCGTAGATGATGTCGTCGCATCGGAAAACACCGGATAGCGCAAGCAAGGAACAAAGAATGGTAACACCGTAGACGGATTCATCAGGCAGCTTGAACACCGGATGGTAGAACACCGTTATCAGAGGAGGAAGCGAAACCCTGAAGGTACGACGGAAAACCCAACCACGAGAAGTCCTGGACTCGAAGAAAGAGAAGAGAGCGGATTCAAAACACGTCGGGATAAGAGGAGAATAGCAGAGGGGTAAGAAGTAAAATCAGACCTAATCAGAACTATCCCACCGATTTTGCAAAATAGTTTTGACACTCTACTTCGGCCGTTAGCTAGGTTATCCTACAGTCGGACTTGTGGGGTATCGCAACCGAGCTCGATACCACTGTAACACCCTCGATCGGACCTATGCAAGTTTGAGCAAAATTCGCCAAACCCGCATAGAAACGATTCAAAGGTGCTCACCAGCACTTTCGTATGGTGGAAAACGGTAATAACATTACACAACAGTCCTCGATGGGACCCACGTAACAGATATATATAATGACTCAAAAGTCAAGAATACGATATAATATACAAGATCCAAATCACCTTGAAAACGGTAGAGCGTCCGACTACGGACAAGAAGCAAATGGGGCTAAGAGCCCCAAGAATAACCAATGGCGTCCATATAACCTGCCCGTGCCAAGCCGGAAGGGTGACCTCGCTAACGGCCGATCTCAAAACCTGCTTAAACAAAAGGGTGCCGACAAAGGGCAAAGGAAAAGAAGGAGCGTCGATCTTGAGGCCAGACACGGCGAGGCTAGAATTCGGGTCCTCGCCTACATAGGTATGGTGGATCGAAGGCGGCATGCAATCGAACAACCTATAGAGACTCGATACACAAAGCGTCAATCAGAGAGGGGTAAGAAGGACCTATCCGGATCCAACCTGAAGCTAACACCAAACAAACCCATCCTGGTGTTTCCCCCTCGAGACCAAACGAGGAAGTCAACCGAGGAACTCACACAGTTGGCAGTTTTACTTATTCAGTTATAGTTGCGGCACTTTACTAGTCAGGTTTAGATAATCATCCTGATAAAATAAGCAGTGGGCACTTTTAGTTAATCATTCCGTTATAGTGACGACACTTACTAGTCAGATGCATTTAGCATGAGATAAACCCGAAAACCCAGCAGTTGTTGATACTTTTATTAAGCCATTCCGTTGTAGTTGCCATACTTACTAGTCAGGTACAATGGTCGCAAGCGACCCTCCAAACAAGCAATTGTGGGCAGTATTAATTAGCCATTCCATTATAGTGAAGCTGATTACTAGTCATTATAAAGTCAAATTTATAGCAGTAAACTTTAGTTATGCTTGTCTATGATCGAGATACTGTGCTCCAAGTCGTCCATATCCGCGGACACGGCTTTCAGAAAGTTTTACCCGGCCGGGGTGCACCAATAGCAACACACGCTCGTTCAACCTCGGAAAAACCAAATCAAAACCCAACGAGGCTTTCACGACTGAACAATCACAGGATTCAGAAATATTTCAGGGGGCCACCCCTTAAGTAGAATCCGCAACGAAGCCGGCTCGAGACGGACTTAAGGTTGTGGGGACGGTGTGAACGATCGGGAACCCGAAAGTGTGGCTGGGCTTGTCGACACAGCGAATCGTGCCACGATCCTAACAAGACAAAGGTGCTCCTCGCACAATTTAAATACATAAGTAGCATGGCATAAGTACAGGATAGTAAATAAAACCTCAAACTAGTTTGTGGCCCCAAGAAATAAGACTGAATCAAGCTCTAGCTCAGGGGGGTCCCATATACCTCCCGAATGTGGATAGCGCGATAAATCAAAGAACAGGTATCAAGTACTCGGGGTCCTACGGGACACAAGTGGGCGTTCGGAAACCAAATATTATCTATCACCCACCGATGCCTCTGCTTATTTCAATTTTAGTTGTTAAACAGAAATTAAAGTGAACGATAAGTAAAACTAGAATCATCTCCAACGTCAACATGCGGCAATACATCAGCAACTGTGGCATATGTCGACACACATCAGCACTTGAGCAAGCAACTACGACGCGCGAGTCCAACTATCTACCAAACAACAGGTAATAGGATGTGTCCAAGGCAATATAAGGCTGCAAGGGATATCACGGGTACGAAAACTAGAGCAACGCAACACAGATAGCAATAGATCAACAGGAGGGAATAAAGACTATAAAAATAAGATAGGTAGAAAGGGGGAGATGCTCGCCTGAAAACATTGTCGAAGATTCATCCAAAGATCGGGTCGACACTCGCATCAACTCAACGGCCTTATCCGCGAAGAAGCAAAACACTAGAAGAAACACCGGATGCAATATTTAATACTACGGTAAAAGATCGGGCATGATGCATGTATGATGCATGACATGGCAAAAGGTGCGATGCGTTTAGGTCATATTAAGCGGAACCGGGGTCTCGACAATTAATTAGATGGTTCAAGTTATTTAGATTCCCCGCAATTTAAGTGTTGCATTAGCAAGACAAAAGATGGCACCGGTTCGCTACACAAGTTTAAATGAGGCCAATATAAGGCTAGATTTGCCCGCATATGGGCCCCATATTTAATTATTAGGTGAATCGGCATAAGGCCCCCAAACCACAGACAAGGATGCATGCAAGATGAATGATTATTATGCAACAGGTTGTTATTACTTTTATAAAATAGGGTTCGAGAAAAAGGGGTCACACACGTTAGGGGGCTCGACGATCTTGAGGTTCTGGGGGTTCGGGGTTCGGGGTCCGGGGTCCGACGGAAGCGTTCTCGGGCTCTGGGACCGTTCTCGGATATCGGAGGTGGGTCTTGGCGCATTCGCGATGGTCGGGACATGCTGTCGGTCATGGCGTTCGGGACGAAGCACTTGTCGCGTCGGGGTCTCGGTGTCCTCGGCGCCTTCGATTCCGTGAAGAGGTGCTCGGTGATCCGTGAGGAAGAGCTTGGGGCCTCCGGGTACGATATCCGGGTCTCGGAGACCTTGGCGTTCAGGGGGTAGTTCTCGGTGTTCCGCGAAGGAGGTCTTGCCACTGCGCTCCGGTGTCGTCCTCCAGGTACCGCGGGTCCTCGATGAACTTGCCGTCCGGGAAGGAGAACTTGGCGGCCTCGGAACGGTTTTGGGTTCGGCTCTTGGAGTCCGGGGAACGCTCTTCAGGTTCCATGAGGTAGTCCTTGCTGATCCTCTTGGCATCCCTCGGTTCGTCTGCTCGCTGTCTTCGAGATCGGGCTTGGGGTCTAACCAAACGCGTGGTTACCCGAGACGTGTCGCGCAGAACAAACGGACGCCATGAGTACTACCTCACACGCATCGTGCAGCAGCCACGGTGACGCAAGGCTTCGCCCGGAGACGTGGTCGGCGAGGTGGCCGGGCACGGCGGATCGGCGATCGGCGGACGCGGTCCGTGACGCCAGGGGCAGCGTCGATGGAGTCGGCCACGCAGCTTGGGCCGAGGAGGTACTTGTCGGCGCTGGGCGGGCCGAGGAGGAGCGACGGGCCGCGCGCTGATCGGGACCGGCCGACGCAGCGAGGGGTCCCGCCGAGGCGGCGGAGGGGACGCCTGGCGGCGGTGGTCGGCGCGAGAACGGCGGAGGGTGGCGGGCAGGCTGGGCGGCAGCGGCGGCGTCATGCTGCTGAGAAGGCGCCCAGCGGGAGCGGGAAAGCAAGCGCGCAGGAGGCGCCGAGGCGGGGCGGTGGTCGAGCCACGGCGACGGGAGGTGGTTGCGGGTTCGCGAGCCGCTGGGCGAGGTAGGGGAGGTCGCGCCGTCGGGAGGATGCGGGGTCGGCGCATGAGCTGGCGGAGGCGTGAGCGGGAGCGGGAGGCGCAGGTGGCGGCTCGCTGCCCAAAGCGAGGAGGGCGGAGGATGCGGAGGCGCGGCGATGCCGAGGCCGGCGGCAGAGGACCTGCAGGCGGTGGCGGCTGGCCGGAGGAGGAGGAGGACGTAGCGGGGCGGCGGGGTCGCGAGCTGGGCGGCGGCGCGCGGGGAGCTCTGGCGCGGAGGCGAGGGTGACGCCGGGGCCGGGGGAGGTGGTGGCCGGAGAAGGGGGGAGGGTAGCCGGCGCAGAGGGAGAAGAAGAAAGGGGCGCAGGGGCGGTTGCGTGCGGGGGAGAGAGCCAGGGAGGAGGAGGGAGGAGGGAGGAGGGCCCGACAGGCTGGGGACGGGGTGGGGCCAGGAGGAGGTGGGCCACCGCGTGGGGTGCGTGTGTGACAGGCGTGTGGGTGGGCAGGTGTGTTGGGTGTGAGGAGGGAGAGAGAGGAGGCCACGTGGCGGTTTACGGTTGGTGAGGGAGAGGGTATCTGATGTGGCGGGACTTGATTGGAGGGAGTGAGGTGGAGGCTGGGTTGGGGTAGGTTTCGGTAGCTTTAGGATTGTCTAGTGGACCGCTTATTATTTTCGGGGTGGTCGTCGGTCGCCTGCTCGACCGCCTCGCTAAAATAAATATAAATTTTATTTGTTTTAAATAACACCATTTGCAAACCGATAGCAACAAACAAAAAATATTCCGACCGGTTTGAATTTGAAAACAAGGATGCTTGGAAAACAAATCGGGTTTTGCGAAATAGTTTTTGACGAACAACACATGATGATGACGATGCAATACGCAAATTCAACGCGATTTTCTAGTAGTGGTTTTGCGGGATGCCACAATCCTGCGCCGAGCCCACGAGCGTATCGCAAGCTGGAAAGCTTCATGTGCACGGGCCAGTGCAAGGAAGGCGCTGTCCATGGTCAAGGCACATTACGAGAATGCCGACATCGACACGGTAACCTCTGGTATCCCCGACATAGATGATGAAGGCCAAAAGATAAACCACGAATCTATCTTGGCGTCACTCGCGGGTTATGACACCAGAGTTTCCGAGTTGGTCGATGTTAACGTCATCGTGCCAATGAACACCATCGATGGCGGCAACCAAAACTCCTTCGAGTCCCTCAACACTGCCGACTTCGAGGGTGACTCTCCTGCTGCCGATGATGTTTCTTCCAAGTCGCCTGCGCCAGAGGAATAAAAAACAATTTGTAATATTTGTTTCCTCTATAACTCGTTATGCGGAAAAAAAATTATGTGTTAACTTAAGGCGGAAAATAGTGGTGTATATCCTGCTACTTAAGAACTATTTCCAGCATGTATATATTTTTTAAGCAAGTGCTGGCTTATCCATTACTTTGGTTTTTATGCTTAATTTTTCGTGAGTCGGAAGACTCGTTGTCAGAACTATGCGCTCAGGTGATGATGCCTAATGGCACCATCAATAACCTAAGCACAAAATCGCCGACAATAAGTGCCAAAAGTCACTACTCCAGAATCCACATAAAAACGACAAAGAACGTGTAGACCAGAAAACTTAAGCTAACGCCCGTAGGCAGAATTTTCACAAGTGCAATTGCAAAGCTTGTGCATAAAGGTTTTATACGATCCAAAATTGAACACTAAAGGAGGTAAAAGACTCGGAAATATGAGTGAACCAAAGAGCTTTATTTTATTGATCATATAAGAGGTATACAATTAGATAAAAAATGCTAAGTGTAGAAAGGACATAGTTGTGCCATGTTCCATAGCTGATCAAGCTCCGGGTAGTCATCATCCGGGTCACGTCGCTTACGCTTATGATCCTCGTTGGGTCTATCCTTCAGTTCACGATTGTCAATGAGGTAGTAAGACCCATTGAGTAGCGCCTTGCTTATGATGAACGGTCCTTCCCATGGCGGGGATAATTTGTGTGACTTCTTCTGCTTAAGTCGGAGCACCAAATCCCCCTCTTTAAACGAGCGATGCCTAACGCGGCGACTATGGTAGCTATGTAGCTTCTGTTGGTAGATGGCGGACCTTTTGCATGCCAAACCGCTCTCCTCCTCGAGAAGGTCCACATCTAGGCGTCTGGATTCTTCAGCGTCATCTTCGTCGTAGGCGGCAACCCTTGGTGCATCGTGAAGTATGTCGGAAGGTAGGATGACTTCTTCTCCATATACCATGAAGTAAGGGGTGTAGCCGGTGGATCTGTTGGGTGTAGTTCGTAAACTCCACAACACATATGGCAATTCTTCCGCCCAAGCTCTAGCTGCTCTATGTAGCGGTGCCTCAAGACGTGGCTTTATTCCCTGCAGAATTAACCCATTGGCTCGCTCAACCTGACCATTGGATTGTGGATGTGCCACAGATGCAAGGTCAAGTCGGATGCCTTTCTCCCAACAATATGCCTCCACTTCTCCGAGTGACAAGTTGCTACCATTGTTGGTGATAATGCTGTGTGGGAGACCAAATCTCACCACTAGATCCCGGACAAACCTGAGGGAAGTTGCCCCATCAAGATTTCTAATGGGTTTAACTTCTATCCATTTAGTGAATTTATCCACGGCTACTAGCAGATGCGTAAACCCACATGGCGCCGTCTGTAACGGTCCTACCATGTCTAGCCCCCAGACTGCAAAAGGCCAAGTTATTGGTATTGTTCGCAATTCTTCAGCAGGAACATGTGGTTGTCGGGCATAATACTGGCATCCCATGCATGTATCAACCAGCTTGTCGGCGTCCACCTTCGCGGTCAGCCAGTAGAATCCTTGCCGGAAGGCTTTAGCGACCAACGATCAAGGAGCGACGTGATGCCCGCAATCTCCGAGATGGATTTCGCGTAGGATTTCAATACCTTCTAGCTGGTAAACACATTTAAGGTATACACCAGTAGTGCTCCTTTTGTAGAGATATCCATTGATTATGGTATAGCCCTTCGCTCGACGTACTATTTTCCGTCTTTTGACTTTGTCATCGGGCAAAGTTCCGTGTTCGAGATATTCCATGAACGGTTTTGTCCAAGCCGGAGGGACCTTTGCCACCATGTGGACGAAAGAGTCAACTCTATCCGGGTTGTCGATGTCTGCTCCCTTCACGGATGGTGTCTGTAGATGCTCTAGAAAAACTCCTGGCGAATTGCTTGCACCGATCCAAGCTAGACACAGATCACCGCTGCTTTTGCTCCCTAGGTACATACTTGACCTCGTAGCCCAAGAAGCTCTTGGCTATCTTGTCCACTTCATGTCAATATGCCACCATCATAGGATTCCGCGCATTCCAGGTGCCAGCCACCTGTTGGGCAACAAAGTCAGAATCTCCACAACAAACTATGCACTTGATGCCAATATCCTTGGCTACACGTAATACGTGAATGAGTGTTTCATACTCCACCATGTTATTCGTAGCCGCGAAGTGGATCTGCAGAACGTAGTGTAGATTGTCGCCAGTTGGTGACTGTAGCAATACACCAGCCCCCGAGCCGTTGAGAAGCTTTGATCCGTCAAAGTGCATCACCCATAACTCTGGTTCCGGCAACGGAGTAGCATCCGGCATCTCCGTCCAATCTGCAATAAAATCCGCCAACTTGTGACTTGATAGCGTCGCGTCTCTTATAGGTGATCTCGAAGGTGGCAAGTTCAATGCCCCACTTCGCGACCCTTCTTGTAGCGTCGCTATTGTTGATAATGTCAGACAGTGGAGTCTTGCTCACCACTGTGATTGGGTGCTTCTGAAAGTAATGCCCCAGCTTCCGAGAAGCAAGGAATACTCCATAAGCTATCTTCTATTAGTGCGGGTAATGCTGCTTGGACTCCGTCAAGACCTCGCTTACATAGTGAACTGGTCGTTGAACTCCGTGATCATAGCCTGGTTCCTTCCGCTCTACCACGACGACGATGCTGATTACCCGGTTGGTTGCCGCCATGTAAATTAACATGGGTTCTCCAGGCTCGGGTGCTGCAAGGATGGGCGCTGAGGAAAGAATCTCCTTGAGCTGCTTCAATGTTGCATATCCTTCGTCCGTCCATGTAAATTTGTCCGCCTTCTTCAGCAACTTGTACAGCGGTAGGGCCTTCTCTCCAAGTCGGCTGACGAACCGACTAACTGCTGCAACATAACCTGTTAGTCGTTGAATGTCCTTTAGGCATGTCGGACGGTTTATGTTTAAGATGGCCTTGATTTTCTCCGGGTTGACCTCGATTCCACGCTGGGAAACGATGAATCCCAACAATTTGCCGGCTGGAACCCCGAAGACACACTTCTTGGGGTTAAGCATCATGTTGTATTTCCGGAGATTACCAAAGGTTTCTTTTAAGTCGGAGATTAAGTCATTTGACTTTTTAGACATCACCGCTATATCGTCCACATAGGCGTGAACGTTCCGACCAATTTGATCGTGTAGGCAACGTTGCATTGTCCGCTGGTACGTAGCACCTGCGTTTTTCAGCCCAAAGGGCATCGTGACATAGCAAAACGTGTCGTATAGAGTAGTGAACAAAGTGGCCAATTGGTCCGAATTCCTCATCTTGATCTGGTGGTATCCTGAGTATGCATCGAGAAAACAAAAAAGTTCTAAGCCAGCCATCGAGTCAATGACTTGGTCAATGTGAGGCAAAGCAAACGGATCTTTGGGGCATGCTTTGTTCAAGCCGGTGTAATCAACGCACATTCTTAATTATTTGGTTCCCTTTTTGGGGACAAGTACATGATTGGCCACCCATTGGGTGTGAAGGACTTCTCGGATAAAGCTAGCCTTAAGTAACCTAGCTATCTCTTTGCCTATGGCGCGTCTCTTCTCATCTCCAAAGCGTCGTAGAGGTTTCTTCACTGGTTTGCATTTTGGATCAATGTTTAAGCTGTGATCGACAAGTTCCCTAGGTACACCTTTCATGTCGGCAGGTTACCAAGCAAAGATGTCCCTGTTCTCACGGAGGAACTCGACGAGCGCGCTTTCCTATTTGGGATCCAGGTTTGTCCCAATAGCGGTGGTCTTGGAGGCATCGCCTACCACAAGTTCCACCGGCTTGGTCTCGATGGCGGCCTTGAATGCTGGAGCGGAGTAGGATATCTTTTTCTTCAACGCGGGCATCTCTGAGTCATCGACCTTGCTCTGGATCTCTTTGAATTCTTTGTTATAGAGGGCAGCTTCTGTGTAGTCCCTTGCCTTGGTTAAGCTTCCAGATACGGTGATGACACCGTTTGGTCCGGGTATCTTGAGTTTGTTGTAGACGAAGCATGGCTTGGCCATGAAGGTGTGGAATATTTTGTGGCCGAATATGACGTGGTACACGCTCTTGAAGGGGACCACCTCAAAGGTCATGCGCTCTTGGCGGTAATTATTGACATCGCCAAAGGCAACCTGAAGTGTGATGCACCCAAGGGACCGAGCCTCCCGACCAGGAAGTACGCCGTGAAAGATGGTGTTGGTCCGCCTTAGGTTTGCCTCCGTCAAGTTCATCTTTTGTAGTGTATCCAGGTACATGATGTTGATGATGCTTCCACTATCCACCATACATTTGGTGAACTCAGTGCCGTCAATCAAGGGGTTGATGACCATGGCATATTGGTTCTCCATAGGGATAAGGTCTGGGTGATCCTTCCTGTCCCAAGTAATTGGAACCTCCGACCAGTGCAGGTACTTGGGAACTGGGGGTAGAGTAGACATCAGTATCCTCATAGAGGTCTTCTATTGTCGAATGGTGGGGGTGCCAAGGAAAGTGTGGTAAACTGGCGCCTTCTTCTCGAAGGGGTTCTTTCCTTTGCCGTCGCTCTTGGCGGCGTGCTTGGGGTTAACATCCTTGTCCATGTCACATGAATCCTTGGATTCTTCCTCCTTCTTCTTCCCCTTGCCCTTGGCTCGCGGTCTGTTCTTCCGACTTCGCTTGTAGCCGGACTCCAGGTCCTCCTTGTGGTCGTTGACAAACTTGCAGTGGCGATTGGTATGGGTGGCTTTGCCGTTGACATCGAGGCACGGCATATCGTGGTACTCTTCGTAGGTTTGGGGAACGCGGAGCGCTACCGAGGTAGTTTCACTTCCTCGCTGCTACTCGTGACCAACTCCCCTTCCTCGGCCACGTTGTCCGCCATCACCTCGTCCTGTAAAGGTCATGGCGACCATGTCGGGAGTTTGCTTTTCTTCTGGAGCGGTTTTCCGCTTTGTGCTGCTGTTCCTCCGAGGTTGAGTTGAACGCCGTTGTCGCAGAGCCGCGAGCATCATCGTCGGCAGCTGCGAACTCACTAGCCAACTGAATCATCTGGTTCAAGTCAAGCTGGTGATTGTCCTGCAAGCGCTTCAGCTTATGTCGGAGCAACGTGCCCCTTTCTAACCCATCGATGAAGGCGGCCATGGCGGTCTGAGCGTGCACTCCTGCGCAGGAATTTTTCATATCCAGCCAGCGGGAGAGGTAGGCGTGAGATGTCTCGTCTTTCTCTTGCATGCACCACTGTAGATCGCCAACGGTGCAGGGATGTTTGTACGTACCCTCTAAGTTCTTGGTGAACGCCTCTTGTATGTCCAACCAATTGCAGATGGATTTCTCCGGCAAGTCATCAATCTATTGACGGGCTGTGCCCGCCAACATCAATGGGAGGTACTTGAAGGCAACGTTGGGGTTACCCCCGGCGATCTCTACCGCGTTGCCGTAATCCTGCAACCATGTAGCTGGCTTAACGGTGCCGTCATAGGGCTTGATGGTCTTGTCAATCCGGAAACCTTTTGGGTAAGTTGCGGACCGTATCGCAGGTCCAAAGCAACATGGTCCCAGGTGAAAGTACAAAGGAAGTCGCCTAGAGGGGGGGTGAATAGGCTTTTAAAAATATTATGGTTTAGGCTCAAGTAAATGCGGAATAAAACTAACGTTTAATTTATTGAGCACAAAACCTAACCAGCAACCTATGCTAAGCAATACAAGCAACAAGGTGATAACAAGGTATAAATACTTCAAGCACGATGGCTATCACAATGTAAAGTGCATAAGTAAAGGGTTCGGTTGAGAGATAACCGATGGGCCGAGAGGCAAGATTTGTTTCCCGAAGTTCACTTCCAAAGAAGCTACATCTCCGTTGGAGAGGTGCGATGGCGCAATTCTCTCCGAATGCCACAAATGGCTCACCTCGAGGTGTGGTGGCTCGATTCTCACCCAACGCCACACAAGGCCACACCCCGGATGCGGAAGCACACAACTCACCGACGCCACAAAAGGCTCACCCTATTCTCCCAAGTGCGCACCACAAAAGGCGGGAACTTGCTCCACTATGGGACGCTTGAGGGCGGTCACCGAACCCGTACAAGATTGGGGCTAACTCCACAACTCAATTGGAGGCTCCCAACAACAAAGCCACAAAAGGCCAACAATGCCACAAAAGGCCAACAATGCCACAAAAGTCCAACAACGCCATAAAAGGCTACAAGACCACAAAAGGTCAACAAGACCACAAAAGATCAACAATCCAACCACACAACCGTCTAGGGTTCGAAGGAACCCAAGAGAAACAAGCTCACAAGCTTGAACTCGCCGAATCTCCGAGGAGAACTCAAACCTATGCACCAAATGCAAGGGCAAGTCCTTCTCCCCCAAATTCCAACAAAGCTATAAAAGCTATTGGGGGAATAAGGGAGGAAGAACACAAGAGTAGAACTCAAACCTATGCACCAAATGCAAGGGCAAGTCCTTCTCTCCCAAATTCCAACAAAGCTACAAAAGCTATTGGGGGAATAAGGGAGGAAGAACACAAGAGGAGAACACAAAACTCTCCAAGATCTAGATCCCAATGATTCCTTCACAAAGAAGGGATTTGACTTGGGGGGATTGTAGATCTAGATCTCCTCTCTCAAATCCCTCAAAAAGATGCAAGAATCATAGGAGGGGAAAGGGAGAGGGAAAGCTTCTTCAAGGTTGACAATGGAGGAGAGAGAGAAAGCCAAGAACCAAGAAGAAAAGCTAGTACCCACGAAGGGGAAGAGGAGCCCCTTTTAAAGGGCTCCCAGATCTGCCCGTTATGGGCATTCTCGACACCTGTCCGGAACTTCCGGTGGGAGGCCGGAAGTTCCGATGGCACCCAGCCAACGGACGAAAACTGCGGAGCGAGAAACTAAAGCGAATCATGGCGGAACTTCCGGCTGGGCGGAAGTTCCGCCCGACTCAACGGTCATCGGACTTGGACGCGCTCGAGCGCAACGGAAGTTCTGGTCGAGCAGACCGAAGTTCGGTGAACTTCCGATGCAAGTTCGACAAAGTTCCGGCAAATAGAACGCTTCAGAAGGTTCTTGGCGTGAGCGGAAGAAGACCCGGAACTTCCACCGGAACTTTCGGCGGCAAAGATGCCCTAGCGGAACTTCCGGTGGGAAGCCAGAACTTCCGGTCAGGGAAATTCCAGAAACCAGAAAACCAGAAACGCAATAACTTTTGCATCCGAACTCCAAACGGGATGAAACCAATTTTGTTGGAAAGATAACAACGAATAGAATCCAACCAATTTTGTTGGAAAGATAACAACGAATAGAATCCGAACTCCACTAGGTTTCCCCATGAAATATTGGGTATCACCTTGGGAGAAAATATCATGAATATATATGTGATCTATCCCCCAAGGTGTGGAGCCGGAAAACTCGCAAGATCAAAAACCGCAATAAGATATGCAAGTGAAATCCTTAGATGATGAGCTAGAGCTTATTATGATGGTGACCATAAGCTCTAGATCCTCTCATGGACAAGAACCAAATAATAACCAAGAAAGATGATGATATGAATGCAAAGGTTTGAGCTCTATCCGAACGATGCAAACGAGACACCCGCTTGAGAGCCCCTCTTGATAGTACGGCTATCTATCCTAAACCCGGTCTCCCCACTAACAACACGAGACCGGCAAAAGAGAAGCCCTATCAACATACCTTTGCCTTGAGCGTCCCACTTGAACTTGATGTAGACTGTCTTGTTCTTCTATAGTGGGAACACCTTTCTTGTTTGCTCTTGGTCGCTCTTGCTTGATGAAGACTTACAAAATGCTCCCCCATACTCCATGGGGAAACCTCTTCTCTGAACTTGTCTTCATCATTCCATGAGCACGAGGATGGCAAGCTTCAAGCATGAGATCTTCTAGAGATGGCGCATCTTGAGCTCGTCCTTCTTCATCCTTACTGGAGGTTGATCCATCTTGATGCAACTCTTTGCACATGCCTTGATCGACCTTCAAGCTCCTTCTTTCTTCATGATTCCAATGGGCACAAATCCCTTGGACATTTCTTCATCTTCCAACCTTGAGACCAACACATGGCCCAAGCGATGCCAATGGACAAACCTACAAGTGAAACTCAATTTACACATTAGTCCATAGAGATTGTCATTAATTACCAAAACCACACATGGGGGCATACATGCCCTTTCACCAGGTATGGTCCTTCCCGGGCCTCGTGGATCTTATCGATCCGCGAACGTGCATCGTATGGCTCCGGGTTTCTTTTCTGCTTGTCAACAGGGGATGTGCTGCGTGAACGACGCATGCCTCCTCCGCCATGGTGACTGCTGGGTGGCGACAGGGGCGGAGGTGGCGGTGGGTTAGCCTTCTTTCTATTACCCTCCTGTGACGCCTCACGCCTGTCGCGATTGCTTGCTGGACGCGGAGGGTCATGGCGCGACCTGCTCTTGTGTCCCTGGTTGCACTCTCCGTCATGACAGGTCTGCTCCGTGTTGTCGCGGATGACGATGCCGCCCTGCCTTGGCGGGGACATATCCGTACAATGGTGAGCCTTGGTGTCTTCGCGATGTCGGGGGGAGCGGGGCGGTGGCGATGGGCGACGAGGTTGGGCCTTTTCTCCATGGTCGGAGGATATGGGGATATCATCCTTCCTGTTGCGCGCATCCCTCCGTCTTTGTTTTGATGAACCCGTCTGGGACCCGACATCAAGAGGAGATCTTTCCCTTGGCGGCTTATGATGGCTAGACTGGCAAAACGCTGGGTTAGACTCAAGCCTCTGAGAGGTGGCCTTTTCCTACTGCTTTACCGCCTTGTCCATTAGGTCATATACCTGGTCCACCGCCTCGGGCGATCTATCCTGCTCCAGAAGGGTCTTGGCGACAACGAGGTTGAGGAGAGGAGTGGGCATCACCTACCTGCCTTCATTGTCAATGTATGGCTTGGCTTGAGCCGGCTTCGGGGAGCCCATCCTAGGTTTTTCCGCACACTAGGGTCGTTGATGACGCGAGCCGGAGCTTTCTTGGCCTTCTGCTGCTACAGCAGAGTCTTGTACTCGGCCTCCATTGCTCTAGCTTTCTCTATGGATTTTTGCGTGTTGATCAGATCTCGATCTAGCTTAGAGCCTTGCTCCACGATGGCCTGCGCTTCCTCCAGCAGCTGCTGGCGCTTCTTGTCAAGCTGAGTGACGTTCCGGATATGAGCTACGGTCAGTGGCTCGACGAGGATATTGCTGTACATTACTCTATCAGCTAGAGTAACTTGGGCAGCAGCAGACGTAGATGCCGGAGGCGGCAAGTTTGTGGTGTTGTTGTTTCTCGGGCCGGTGCCGAGTTCCTGCGGCTGTTGCACTGGATTAGGCAGAGGGGGCATGACCTTTGCGCGATCAATGTCGTCCGCAACAGGTGGTCCCTTCCCTTTGTCCAGAGCTGTAGGCGGAACTCGTCCGGGTTGGTCTTCATCCATCGCCATCCCAATGGTGACGAACACCTCTCAAGACGTGACGGCGTCGTTGGCTTGCTCATCGCGCGTGTACTCCTCCTCCATCTCCTGCATGGTGGAGTCTAGTTCCTCTGGACTGAAATCTATATCCTCTGAATCTGCACTGAAGTCGGCGTATAGCGCGTCAATCACAAAGTCGGAGGGTGCCAAGACTTCCTCGATGACAGGGGGTGGAGGTGCAACGATGGCGACGATGACTGGAGGTGGTGGCGCGACTGCGGCGATGGCGGCCGGAGGCGATGGTGGCGGTGGCTGAATCAGAGGGGCTCCGTCAATGAGCGCAAGCGTTGTCTGAGCTGCCGGTTCGGCCTCCGCGTAGTTGTTGAAGGTGTTCACCATGCCTTCGAAGGTGAGGCGTCCCGAAGCCTGCTGCCTCCCTAGAGAATGCTGGAGAAGCGTGCCGTGGTCCAGTCCTTCCACAAAGTGATACATGGCATCATCATTGGGGTAGTGGGCCAGATCGACTCGTATACGGATCCACCTGGCCAGGTAATCGCAGGGGTTTTCGCCCTCTCTCTAAACGCAACACGCCAGATCGAAGATGGTAACCACGCCGACGAACTTAGATCTCCGCTGTCTAGACGCACGGACGAAGCCGGCGGACTTGCAGTGATCTTCCACCGTTATATCCTGCACAGGGGCGGTTTGGGTGGACCTTGGATTTTTCCGATCCTTTCCGGCAAACTCCGAAGAGAGATCCGACATCGATCCTTCCGCTAACGTATCCTGCCCGTAGGCGGTCCGTTCGGGTCTTGATGCTCCTCCGACTCCCAGGGAACTAGTGCCCGAGTCCGTTTCGCCAATGAAGAGGTGGATGTCTCCGATAGGAACGATCGAACACCGCGTAGGGTTCATATTCGCCGGGATCCAGAACTCTTTGGGAGGGATGATCAGAACGTTGCCGGAGAAGAGAACGCGACCGATGGCTACGGTTTCGCCAATTCCCGCGAAGATCTTGGTCCTCGCCTGCTGAAGAGCCTGAAACGCCTCTTTACCCACGGTGGGCGCCAACTGTCGTGGTATTACCGACGAGTACGCCATGTAGGGGTCCTCATAGTGCGTGTTTAGAGACGTGGGGGAAGGCAGACGGTTGACGGGTACGAGGTAACACAGCTTACCCAGGTTCACATCACACAACGGTGGCAGAATCCTACTCCTGCTATAAATCACAATAAGGGCAATCCTACTCCTGCTATAAATCACTGCCAACGGTGGATTGGTTCGCTGTGCGAGGTTGTGTGAAGTTGTCTATGGTCGTGCCCTAAAGGATCCCATAGGCCCGACTTATAAAGTCGCCAGGTCCTAGGGTTACAGGGCAAAGTCCTAGCCGGACAGGTTACAGAGTTCTATACCGTCTATTACTAGTCTAGCGTGTCTTGTACTCCAAGGCTCCGGGTACGCTGGTGAATCCACTGTAGCCTTCCTTTATCCGGCATGGGCCTCCCTTCTAGATCCATCTAACTGGGCCGCCCAGCAGGCCATGGGCCATGCTACCAACTATGGGCCACCCGAGTTATCCGGATAGGAGACATGCTATGAGGATACCCATATACCATATCCCCAACAGTAGTTGATACGACGGAAACGTATCTATAATTTTTGATGCTCCATGCTTGTTTAGTGTCTACTTTGCTTTGCTTTTTCTAGACTTTGAGGTGCTTTTACATGTTTTCTGGTACTAACCTATTAACAAGTTGCCATAGTGCCAGTTTTCTGTTTTCTGCTGTTTTTGGTTCCAGAAAAGCTAGTAAGGAAATATTCTCGGAATTGGACGGGACAAAAGCCAAAGTCAATAACTTTCCATGGGGAACAAGAAGTCCAGAGAGGCGATGGAGAAGCGGGCCAAGGCGCCTAGACCCCCCTAGGCGTGGGTGGGGCCTGCCTTGTGCCTAGGCAGGGTGTGGGGCCCATGGCCGCCTCCTCAGCCTCTCCCTTCGTCTATAAGAATCCCCCGATGCAGAAACCCTAAGCACCTGATCAATATTCCACGAAACCTTCTGTAGCCACCACCACCGTCGTCCCTAGATCAGGGGGATCTGAAGTTCTTCCTGGCACCCTGCCGGAGGGGAGATCATCCCGGAGGCCTTCTCTCCGGTATGATGCATGAGTAGTTCCACCTTGGACTATGGGTCCATGTAGTAGCTAGATGGTTGTATCTCCTCCTTGTGCTTTCATGTATAGATCTTGTGAGCTCCATTTATGATCAACATCTAATCTATTTGTAATCATGCATGTTGTGTTTGCGAGGATCCGATGGATATTGAGATTATTATGTTGGTTTGATTAATGGCTTTGTCTTTATGATTCTATCATGTCTGTGTTGTTTGTGATCTTGCATGCTCTCCGTTGTTAGTAGCTATCTTGGCCGAGTAGTTGCTAGTTGATACGTCCAAAGCGTATCTAATTTCCCGAACACTTTTGCTATTATTTATCCTCTAAACTTGTATGATTTGGATACAACTAACACAGACTGACGTTGTTTTCAGTAGAATTACCTTGGTGTCTTGTTTTTGTGCAGAAAATGAACTATCAGGAAAAATACCCGAAAATATGCCAAAAATTATAATTCACCAGAAGATCCACGGAGTCAGAAGACGAGACGGAGAAGGGGCCTAGGGGGCCCACACCCCTACCAGGGGCGGACCCACCACTGGCCGCGCCTAGGGGGGGTGCATCCACCCTAGGCACCCCCTCGGCCTCCCTCTATTCCTATAAGTTGCCTTTCAACCTAAAAACCGAGGGGGGCTCGATAGTTTTCAAAAAAGAGTTCTGCTCCGCCGCCGTCACCAGAAACCAAGATTCGGATCCAGAAACTTTGTTCTAGCACCCTGCCGGGACGGGGAATTTGGAGAGGATCATCGCAATCTTCATCACCGACGCATCTCCATCAACCACCGATGTTTCCCTCATCCATGAGTGAGTAATCCCCCACTATAGGCTTGGGGATGGTAGGGATTGGATGAGTTCTATCATGTAATCGAATAAGATCTATTAGGACATAGTGCCTAGTATCTCTATTAGTGCTATTTGACTTTGTTGCAACTTGTTGTGCTTAATGCTTGTCACTAGGGCCCGAGTGCCATGATCTCAGATCTGAACTTATTATTGAATCATTATGATAGTATTGTTTGTGATCTTATCTGCAAGTTATGTACACATATCATTGTATGGATCCAAAGGCCCCAAAGTGACAATAATTGGGACAATCGGAGGGTATGACTGTGGTGTGAGGATCACATGTGTTCACGGAGTGTTAATGCTTTGCTCCGGTGATCTATTAAAAGGAGCACCTTTATTGCCAGTAGTTCCCTAGAGGCCCCGCTGCCACGGGCTGGCTGGATAGAAGATGTTGTGCAAGTTCTCATTGTGAGCACGTATGACTATATTTGGAGACATGCCTAGGATTGTTTAGTACTTGGATGCTTGTTATTATTTATCTGTAATGCCCTAGATCTTGAAGTTACATGTTTAGACTCGTCCATGCAACGACCGTCCATCCATCCCTATGCCTACCGCACTCGAATCCCACTTTTATCGTTACTGTTACTATTGCTCCTATTTTACTACTACTGTTGCTACTAACAAACTATTGCTACTGATAAACTTCTATGAGCAAGAACTATTTCTAGGTGCAGCTGAATTGACTAATCAGTTGTTAAGGCTTGCAAGTATTCTTTGGATCCCCTTATGTCTAATAAATAAATTAGGTAATAATACCCGCGAAGACTGTTGCGATCCCCTACACTTGTGGGTCATCAAGACTATTTTCTGGCACCGTTGCCGGGGAGCATAGATTTATTTGTAAGTTCACTTGGATCTATTATTGTTCATTGCTACTCCTTTTATCATGGGAAGTCTCGTGATGGAAAGTTCCCTATTTTACCATCCACTACAAGAAGAGGTACAGTCCTAAACACCTCTGCTGCTCTTGATTCACCGTCTGTTATAAGTAAGCTTGTTACACCACCACCACATACTCATGCTACACACACTGCTACTACTGCTGAGTCTGCAACTGCTTTTGATACTCATGATGTTACTTCTACTATGCTTGATGCGATTGGTTCATTAGGTCCTTTTCTAGATGCTACTATGGCTAGTCTAGGAATACCGAAACTCCTAGTGAAGACACTGTTACACCTGTTAGCTCACCTGAGTCTAGTGAGAGTTATGATATTAATGATGGTTACATTGAGTTCACTGATGATTTTGTTGAAGAGTGCCGAAACACACATGGTACTAGTGCTATTAAGAGTCTCCTTGATAGAGTACTATTATGCCTAAGTTGTCCTCTGATCCTAAGTTTGCCACTTCTCCCATAGATATTAAAGATAAATATTATGATTTCTCTATTGATTTATCTTATTTAGATATTGTTGAGAGACAACCTTTCTATGGGACTAAAAATGAGAGTGCTGTGGTTCATATGAATGAGCTTTCTACTATGAGTGCTTTATTCTCTGATGATTTTAAGATTCGCAAGTACTTTGTTACTAAGATCTTCCCTTTTTCACTAAAAGGAGAAGCTAGGGCTTGGTTTAATAGATTACCTCCTGGTTCCATTGATAGCACTGATTGCTTGATTGCTTCTTTCTTCCAGAAATATTTTCCTCTCAGTGCTAGACATGCTATTTTGCAGGACTTTTTGATTTTAAACATGGAGAAGAAGATAAATTAACTGAGTCATGGACAAGGTTCTGTGCCTTGATTCATGCGCATCCTGGATGTCCATTTCCTAAGAATGAGCTTCTTGATATTTATTATAATGGACTAACTGATGATTCTAGGACATACCTAGATAGCTTTGTTGATTGTGTTTTCAGGAAAAGAACTCCTAAAGATGCTGAAGAATTAATGGCTAAGATAAGCAAGAATTATGATGATTGGACTTCAACTGAGCTAAATACACCTGAACCAGTTGTGCCTGAACCAGTTCCAACACCAACACCAAAGAAGAGGGGAGTTATTGCATTAAATGATGAAGTGATGAAGGAATCTAAGAAATGTCTAAAGGAGAAAGGTATTAGAGCTGAAGATGTGAAGAATCTACCTCTATAGAAGAATTATGCAATACAATTCCTCATTCATCTACTATTGAGGTACACTCACTCCAACACTTTGATGAAGGAGATATTCCTTATGGTAAGCCTCCTGATCAATGCTTAGAGGAACTTGACATTTTTATTGTTAAACAAGGTAATTTTAATAAACAAGTTCAGAATCATTTATTGGAAAACTCTAGAGCTATCCATGAGTTGAAAGATATTGTGGAAAGAACTTCCAATGATATTAAAATGCTTTGTAAACACTTTCAAATGGTTCAAACCCAACTTGATCAACTTGCTAAGGTACAAAAGGATATGCTAGTTAATGCCTCAGGAGATAAACATGCTTATGGAATTAGAACTAGGAGTGGTATAGCTACTCAAGATCCTTTATATCCTGAAGGACACCCTAAAAGAATTGAGCAGGATTCTCAGCAAGGTGAGAGTAGTGGTAGTCCTCATAAGAGAAAGAAAAAGAAACATAAAGTAGTTGAGGAACCACTTGAACCTACTGTAGATCCTAATAGTATATCTGTCTCTGATGCTGAAACTGAGAGTGGTAATGATAAAAATGGTGATCCTGATAAGGAGGAAGTTGAGGAAGAACCTGAGAAGCACACTAAGAACACTAGGTACACTAAGGAAGATTTTATTGCTAATAAACATGGTAAAGAGAGAGAATATTGGGTGTAGAGACCTATGCCTTTTTCAGGTAAGAAACACAAGTCAAAGGAGGAAGAACACTACAACAAGTTTTGTGAGTGGATGAAACCTTTATTTTTCCAAATTCCTTTGACTGATGCTATTAAATTGCCTCCTTATTCAAAGTATATGAAGGATATTGTCTCTAATAAAAGGAATATTCCTATTGAGGAGATTTCTATTATGCTTGCTAATTATTCCTTCAATGGTAATGTTCCAAAGAAACTTGGTGACCTAGGTATACCAACTATTCCTTGCTCTATTAAGAATAATTATGTTAGAACTGCTTTATGTGATTTGGGAGCTGGAGTTAGTGTTATGCCTTTTTCTCTCTACAAGAGACTCCAGCTAGAAAAGTTGATACCAACTGATATATCTTTGCAAATGGCTAATAAGTCTACTACTATTCCTGTTGGTATATGTGAGGATGTTCCTGTTCAAGTAGCTCATAATTGCTTGGTTTTGACTGATTTTGTTGTGCTTGAAATGCCTGAAGATGATAATATGTCTATTATTCTTGGGAGACATTTTCTTAATATTGCAGGTGTTGTCATTAATTGTAATCAAGGAAAAGTAACATTCAATATTAATGACAAAGAGCATACTGTTTATTTCCCCAAGAAGGTTGTTAAAAGCTATTGCCTGAATTCCATTGAAAATATTGAGAGCATCAAGGTTGGAGAAATATATTGTCCCATTCCACAAGAAAATTTTGAAACTATTATGATTGGGACCATTGCTATCAAGTATGAGGTAAGATAATCACCTTGTGGAATGCAAAGTTTTGTTTCATATAAGATTGTTTGGGTAACAAGACTTGATCAACCTTGTAACAAAAGGATTTTAATGAACAAAATAATTTTTTCACTGTGGTTATACTTGCTTTCTTTTACTTTTCTCCTTCCTAGTCTTTGCCTTTATTTTTCTAGCTTTGGTCTTGTTAGTTTTTTGCTTGTTAGTTTGTCTTAGAGCTCCTGTAGTTTGGCTTTTGGTTTGCTTTTGCTTCTTCTGAAAAAATTGTTTCTGCAAGAAAATCAATTTTCATACCCGGAAAATTAGCCAAAAATAAAGTTTCCCGAAAAATCCCAGAAATTTCAAAATAAAATTTTCCTCGAAAAAGGGGCAGAGAGACACCTAAAGTGACCCAGGGGGCCACCACACCCATGGTAGGCGCGGCCTACCAATGGGCAGTGCCTAGGGGGTCTGGCCCACCTGGGCCCCTCCAGTAAGGCTGGACTATCGAGCAGCTCGACTCGTTAAGCCTCGGCTCGTTAAGGCTCACGCTCGTTAAGGCTCGGATCATTAAACTCGTTAAGGATAACGAGCAAAACTTAAAGCTCGTCTCAGTTCGTTAGATGTTATCGAGCGCTCACGAGATACTCATTAAGAAATGCATAGACAAAGGCATACTGATAATTAAAAACGACAATTATAACCACATATATACCTGTGTTAAAATATGACAGATAATTATCTATAGCAGTGCTTGGATGGAATCTTACTCTTATCCACGTGAATTGGTGTGAGTAGGGACGCTTGGAACGGACGAGAAGGACTCCAGCCGATAGGGCTCAATCGGTGCTGTGGTCAGCGGATCTAGATCAAGAAGGTGGAGATGGGGTATTCCTCAATGGGCCAGTTGTTTGTCTTAGATGGGCTGCCGAATTAGACATGTAGCAACATAAGTGGGCCATACCTTGATTGTTACCGAGCTTAACGAGTAGCTCACAAACATCGTTAACTCGATCATTTAGCTCATTAAGGATATCAAGCAAAAACTGCAGCTCAGCTCGAATCGTTAAGGAAACGAGTCGATCTCGAACGAGCCGAGAAAATGAGTGCTCGTTAAACTCGTCGAGTTTCGAGTTTTATGTCCAGCCCTACCCTCCAGGCTACCTCCTCAAAGCCATCTTCTTTCTCTCTCTCACGAAAAACACCAGAAAACTTGCTCAAGATCGAGTTCTTGATGTTCTTGCTCGCGATTTTCGATCTCCTTGCTCAGCCCCTCTTTGCTGCTGATTTTTGGAGGGATTGCTCCTTGGTATGTGCCTCCTCCACTTGTCCAATTAGATTTGTGATTGGTAGATTGTATCTTGAGTATTTTGCTGCTATAGGTGACAGGTTGTTTGAGCTTGCATGCTTGTTCTATGCTTAGAAACTTTATTTTGATTGTAGCCCTCTAGAAAGTTCCTATAGTAGTTGCTCATCATTTATCAACTTGGAAATCACTTGGTTTGATGTTTGTCTAAAAATTTCAGCAAGGAAGATGAGTACCTATCCACTGAATCAATATGACTTGATGGTGTCTGAGCCAATGAAGGTTCATTGTGAGGAGGCAGTTTTTCCTTCCGTATACCCATGCCATGAATTAATGAGAACCGCAGGAATCTCCCAGGATTTCCAAACCTTGATTGCCAATGCAGTATTGGAACAATTTGTTGAAGGTGAACCATTTCAATTTGTTAAGCTAACCATGGATTTTGTGCAGGAATTTCGGTTCACTTGGTCTACATCTAATCTCATGGTCCATTACAAAATATATAATATACATGTCGACCTGCCTTTTGCTGATTTCTGTGCAGCAATTATAGTACCTCAGTGGGGATCTTGTGAGAAGATCAAGTAGAGGCCCAATGATGGTGCTCGACGTGGAACTTTGTTGGTAACCCCAAGCGCAGGGTGTGAAGAGCAAGTAGCAAGTTTTCCCTCAGTTGAGACCGTGGTTATAGAACCAGAAGGAGGAAGGAAACGTCACACAGGTGTTGCAAACAACATGGAGACCCGCACAACACAAACTCAAGACTTTGCCCCAACGAACAGTGAGGTTGTCAAGCTCACCGGTTTGCTGTAACAAAGGATTAAACGTATGGTGTGGAAGGTAATGGTTTGCAGCAAGTAAACAAGTAACAGTGGAAGATGTATCAATGGTAAAGATTGGACCGGGGTCCATAGTTCACTAGAGGTCCTCTCCTTAGATAAACAACATGGCATGAAGGGTAAACAAATTACAGCAGGGCAATTGACAGGAACTGAGCAAGGCATAACAATGCAATTACTAGTCGGAAAGGTCCTATGAGGTTGATTGGGCAATACAACAAGATACATAGACCGCCATCCAACAGCATCTATGCCTAGAAGTCCACCTTTAGGTTATCATCCGAACCCCCTCCAGTATTAAGTTGCAAGCAACAGACAATGCTTTAAGCAAAGTGTGTAAGGTAAACAGTCCACATGTTCCATGAACAAGAGACCGTTGTTTTATCCCTAGTAGAAACAACACATCTACAACCGAAGAGATTATTGTCACTTCCCTTGGAAACTAGAGGCATGAACCCACTATCGAGCATAAATACCCCCTCTTGGAGTTAGTAGCAACTACTTGGCAAAGATAGCTACTAACAATGGAGAGCATGCAAGATCACAAACAACACAAACATGATAGAATCTAAATACAAAACCATTAATCAAACCAACATAATAATCTCAATATCCATCGGATCCCCGCAAACACAACATGCATGATTACAAATAGATTATATCTTGATCATGAACGGAGCTCAGAAGATCTATACATGAAAGCACAAAGGAGGAGATACAACCATCTAGCTACTACATGGACCGATAGTCCAAGGTGGAACTACTCACGCATCATACCGGAGAGAAGGCCTCCGGGATGATCTCCCCTCCGGCAGGGTGCCGGGAAGAACTTCAGATCCCCCCGATCTAGGGACGATGGTAGCGGCGGCTACAGACGGTTTCGTGGATTTCGGATCGGGTACTCAGGGTTTCTGCATCAGGGGCTTTTTATAGGCGAAGGGGGAGACCGAGGCGGCGGCCAGGGCAGGCAAACCCTAGCCAGGCGTGGGGTAGGGCCCACCCGCGCCTAGGGTGGGTCTGCCCCCCCTGGCTGGCCTCCCGGTCTCTCCTCTGGATTTCTTGTTCCCCATGAAAAGTAATTGAGTTTGTCCTTTGTCCCGTCCAATTCCGAGAATATTTCTTTACTAACTTTTCTGAAACCAAAAACAGCAGAAAACATGCATCTGGCACTATTGCAACTTGTTAGTAGGTTAGTACCAAAAAACATGTAAAAAAACACCTCAAAGTGTGGAGAAGTAAAGCAAAGTAGATACTAAACAAGCATGGAGCATCAAAAATTATAGATACGTTTCCAACCTATCAACATCTCCAAGCTTAACTCCTACTCGTCCTTGAGTAGGTAAGTGATAAACAGAATAATTTTTGTGGTGCCATGCACCCTCACAATAAAGATCCAACCATTTGCAAGCATTGAAAGCTGGGATCAAAGAACTCTAAACATGTGCATGAAAGATGGAGTTCTAAAAATAGGACATAGTAACTATGCATGCAACATGACAAGCAACAAACAAAGATCGTGAATAACATGCATTGAAAAACGTTTGTTTGTTTCACATGCAGGAAACATAGCATAGTGGCAATCAATTTGTCCCTCATAGAGTAGCAATAAAATGCATAGGACACCTGCAAAGTTCACAAGGGTGACTAGAAACATGTAGCACAAGAGCAAGTAATAACACAATATGCATCAATTAATAAGATTTGGAACACTACACATAGAATGACAACTATGCTCTCTTAATGGTGCCTAAAGGTAGAAGGTGGAGACTCAATAGTGGTGGAAGAAAGGCCTTTTTGTAAAGGAAGCAGGGATTACAAGTTTCAAAAAGAGCTTCCAAAAATTATGGTACTTGTTAGCTTTTATCCCTCATTGCCCCTATCATAAGCATCTTGAAGTGGTTAAGGTTAAAGTGGCAAAGCTGGAGTATATGCTTGACGAAGTATAAGCTGGCAATCTCAAGTCCCTTGAATACGAGGGCCACACCTCATGCATACTCAACTTTGGGTCCAGGTAAGTTCTTGTCACTATAAGTATTTGCATATCATTGAGAACCGCTAACAGGGTACCCCTTGCACATGGTACAGGAGCTTTCCCATAACCAAAATGACAAGGCAAGCAGACAATGAGCATCTCAGCAATCTATTTATTTACCATATGCATAGCTTTTTATTAAGGATGCTTCATAGATAGCTCATTATGGTGATGCTGCAAGTTTCCACCATGATTAGGCATGGCTTAGGCTAGCGGCCCAGGCATTTCTCTAACACGGAATACAAACTCCATGGACTTACAAGTCCCCTCTTTATTTCACACCGGTGACATCCAAAGACAAAAGAACATGATATCAACCGAGTACAACAAGGTACAAGTGCAATGTTGAAAACGTTCCCCGTGACAGCACGATTCTGCTAATTCCAACTTATAAGTGCAAGCATATACAACAAAGTTGTCACAATGGTTCAAGTTTATTAGGGGCAAAGAATAAAGTGTGCCATCAAGTTCATGAGGGCTTTAATCACTAAGTTTTCACATAACAAAATAGTTTTTAATTGGAAGATAGTTGAAAACAAAAATATACTTGGAATGGTGTAACACACCATGCGTAGGAATTTATAGTGGACACTTTGGAATAACTTGGTTTCTTAGACACTTTGGAATAACTTGGTTTCTTGGGAGTTGGAGGCCTGAGTAGAACTTACTCATACAAGTGGAGGCTAGCAAAAGACTGGGAGCAACCAACTAAGAGAGCAATAATGGCCAAAGTCATGCAGTGCAACAAAGCATACTAATCAAAGAAAAGAGTGGTACTACAAGTCAAGGACTAAATGATCATAGAGGCTAATGGTGACTTGTCATAGTCATAACATGGTGTGATCATGTGCCAAGTCAACCCAAGAAAAACATGAAAGGAGAATACCACAATACTATGCTTTTGCATGCTAAAACAACGCATAATTTCTTCAAGGCACACTAATCAATCCTAATTGTTTCGAACAAGACATTCTAAAACAATAATCACTTAGCATAATGCTAAAACAAAACCTAGAATGTCATGCTAAAGTCTAAGTCACAGTCAATGCAAGCTCCTCTTGCACTTCAAGCAAGAACTTACTACTCCTTTCCAAACACCAAGCAACCTTACTTGCAAAACAACACAGCGAGAACGAGGGTCAAAAATTCTTTATTCAAGCGAACTAAACAACCTAAGCAAATCAAACGAAAACTAAGACGCTCCAAGATCAACACAACTGTGCATGAAGCAATAAAAATGAAGTGTCTAGACAGACCTGAGCTTTTTATTGATGAAGAAGGGGATGCCTTGGGCATCCCAAAACTTTGACGCTTGTACCTCTTGGATACTTCTTGGGGTGACACATTGGTGGCATCCCCAAGCTTGAGCTTTTGTCCATTCTTCATCTTATTGCATCATTCTCTCTCTACACCTGAAATCTTTCATTCACACAATCTTCATTAGAAACATTAGTGTATTCAAAAGATATTAGACCACTGGCAAAGCTTTGGAACATCAAGTATTTTCACTAAAAACACAAGATACTATAGTAACACCTTAAAAAAGCTCAATTTACCTGAAGATAACTCAAAAAGGAATCAATAAGAAGCAAATGCAAATAACGGCAGAAATCTGTCAAAACGGACCAGCAGGTAGAAACCGATTTTTTGAAACATCTTCTGTTGCTCAAACAAAAAAGTGTTGAACTAACGAAAGTTGGCTAACATACTGGGGGATTTATTCGTAAATTTTTAGCTCAATCTGAGTTAAAGAGCCTCCTCACGAATTTTTTTGATGGAGGACAGAAATCTGTTTCGGGACAGCAACTCCTCAAATATTACTTCCCTCTCATTAGAGGTCATTCTTGGCACAAAAAGCAAACAAAAAGGATAAGGAGAGGTTATTACTTCAGTAATAACTTCCAAGACTCAAGGAAACTCTTGGGTTATCTCCCAACAAGTACTTTTCTTTAACGCCTTTAAGTTAGGCACAAGAAGCTTGAGAAGATGCTCACATAAGAAATATGAATTAGAGTCAAAGAGAGCATCAAGAAGCAAATTCAAAACATATTTAAGTCTAACCCTCTTCCTATGCATAGGAATCTTGTACACAAATAAATTCACAAAGAACAAAGTGACAAGCATAGGAACATAAAATAAGAGTAACTTAAAAACTTTCAACACATGGAGAGGTGTTTCAGTACCATGAAAAATCCTACAACCATACTTTCCTCTCTCATAATAATTTTTAGTAGCATCATCATGAATAAACTCAACAATATAGCTATCACATAAAGCATGCTTTTCATGATCTACAAACACATAATTTCTATCAAGCTCAAAAACAGTGGGATTAAAACCTCCACAGGTTTTATCCGAAGTAGATATTTCAAAAGGATCCACATGAACATAAAATTCATCCTCCTTTGGTAAGCATGGGGGACAATCAAATAATTTATTGGATAAAGAGTTACTCTCATTAGATGGTAGGCATGGGTAGATAATCCATTATTCCTCCTTTTGATCATCACTCTCCTCCTCTTTTTCATCTAATGAGCTTCCAGTTTCAACAATTTCTTCTTCCATAGGCTCCTGCAAGGCATTAGTATTTCCCATATGTGGAAAGCATCTATTAAAATATTCAAGAATATAGCCATTTTCATCCTTGTAATTATCAAAGCAAAATTTAAGTATCTCCAAAACCTCATGTTCATAAGGTGCATCATCAGTATTTTCAAGCAAACTAGGAAGTTCAAATGCACCCTTGAAGGCAATAAATTCTTCAACTTGTTCCACATCATCAAAGTCATAATTTCCCTTAACATAAGAAGATATGGTAACATTATCATTATACTCACACTAAAAAGGAAGGTGTTTATACCTCCTACAGCAACAAGCTTTATCAAAGCAATAAGTAACATTATAAGTAGAGCACACGTCTCAAGCAATAGTATTCAACTTATCAATTTGTTCCCATAAGTGTTTCCCTTTTTGTGACAAATGGTGTTCCTTGTAATAATACTTTTGTTCTTCCGTGAACCCACCTTGCCAATAAGCACTAGTTTCAAAGAAACCATCCATTGATAGAAAGCATGACCAAGAAAGGCAACAACAGACCAACAACCAGAGTATGAACTATTTTTTTTGTTTTTGAATAAAGCAAGCAAACCAAACTAGACTAATTTTTGGGTTTTTTGAAAAGAGGCAAAAAAAACCAAGCAAAATAAACAAAGCAAACTAAAAACAAAGGAAAGAGAAAGGAAGTGGAGGACTCCCCTAGTGAAGACGTCCTTAGCCTCCCTGGCAATGACACTAGAAAACTTGTTGATGGCGCCTAGTTGACGTGGGAGCTTCTTTCTTTATTCCCCGGCAACGGCGCTAGAAAGACTTGATGGTGCTCGATGTGGCACTTTTTTGGTAACCCCAAGCGCAGGGTATGAAGAGCAAGCAGCAAGTTTTTGTGGCGCCCCGCAAAAACCACTACCAGAAAATCGCGTTGTTTTCGTGCATTGCATCATCATGACCGCATGCTCATGTCATCATGCCACATTGCATTTGAGCATCGTCATGTCATCTTGCATTTGTTTGCATAAAACTATCTTTGAAAAATCTGTTTTTGTCTTCTAAATGCCCCGTCTTTATTCAAACACAAAACCCGGGTCTCCGGAATATTTTGTTTTGTCTGCCAACAGTTTTCAAACGCCTTGTTTTTAATAAATAAAATAGTTAAATTATTTTGGGAGGCAGCCAGCCAGGCCCGAAAGCCTAGCCGGCCACCTCTAGACAAAAACCCTACCTACCCCAGAACACCCGAAACCTATGCTACCAGATAACCTACCCAGCCTAGCTACCTAGCCCCTCCACCTCACTCCCACCACTCACGGTTTGCCACCTCATCCCCTCCACCTCACCTGCACCAATCGGTGCACGCCACCTCATCTCTCCTTCCTCCTCCGGCCACCACCACCTTGGCTCACCCAGCCCCTTCCGCCACCTCCACTGCCGGACCACCCGGGCCCCACCCACCTCCCACCAACCGCCCGGGAGCCCCTCCTCCCGACAGGCTCTGCCAGGCCCCACCAGGATTCCCTCCCGACCCGCTCTCTCCCGGCTCTCTTCTCCCCCAGCGTCGCCCGCTCCTCTCTCTCCCTCCCGCTCGGCCGCGTCCTCTCACCGAGCTCCGCCTCCACCCCGACGACCGCCTCGGGCCCGCTCCGCTCCGGCTGAGCCTGGCCCTCTCCGTCACCACCACCCCGCCGCCGGCAACCTTTCTTCCTCGCGTCAGGCGGCCGCGCGCTTGACCTCCCATGGAAGAGCCGACCAGCGTCCTCGCCCGCCGCCTCTGCATCTCCGGCGCCCGGGCCGCGTCCCCAGCGTCGCCTCCCAGTAGCGTGTCGCCTCTGCGCCTCATCTCGCGCCTTGAGGTCGTCCACGACCTCCTGCAGCCTCGCTCCCCTGTCCAAGTCCACTTGCGTGTCGTATGATGGCATAGACCTTGCTCCTGCCTTTGATCCTCTCCGGTGCTCGTGGTGTTGCGATATGTGGTGAAGTTGCGGTGGATGTAGTGTGGTGCCACCGAAGGATACTGCCCAGGACCGTGTCTATGACAAGGCGTTCATTGCCATCTCAGTACCGTCAACAAGACCGTCACGGAACGACATGAACTTCCCCTCGGACGCCAAGATCTACCTCTCGGACCCGAACACCGCGATGATGTTGAACCAAGATCCCCATCAGACAAGATCGTCACCAAGACCGGCCCATGTTGAGATCCGAAGACCGATCCCGGAGTTCGAAGACCGACCCTCCCGAAGATCCGAAACCGTGAACCAAGATCGACTCCCGAACGCCATGACCATCTACACGGATTCGAAGACCGAACCTGATAACCGCCAAGGACGCCAACACGGATACACTGAGTTCTCCATCTAGGACACCAAGACCGTCGAGATGGAACCAAAGGACGTCAAGTTCTTCATCCCGGCACGTCAAGTTCTTCCTCTCGGATCCGAAGACGCCGAGAACCGGGACACCAAGATCTCCGCCGTGAAATGACAAGACCGACGACCCGACAAGACCTTCGTGACGACAAGATCGGCACCGACCAGGGCGGATCCGATGTGCCCCCGACGCCAACCAAGTCCTTCTTCTTGGATGCGACAAGATCGACTTCCGTTGTCCGAGACCGATCTCGTCGAGCCATTCTCCCGTCGAACCCTGAGACCCGACCCCGAACCCCTCGAAGCCCAAGTTCGCCGAACCCTAAAGTGATTCCCTATCCGAGACCCCATTATTTTTATAATATGAAATTATCAACTGATGCATATTAAATTGTTCATGCATGCATACTTGTCTGTGGTTTGAGGGCATTATGCCAATTCATCTCATAATTAAATATGGAGTCTATATGCGGGATATCTTTGTCTTATTCCGGACTCCATTTAAATTGGTGTAGCGAACCGGTGCTATCTTTTGCCATGTTTAGACAACATTTAAAATGCAGGGTAGGTAAACAACATGAACCACCTAAATATTTGTCGGGACCCCGGTTCCGCTTAATCTTGCCTAATTGCACCGCACCTTTGCCATGTCATACATCATACATGCATCATGCCCGATATTCTGCCGTAGTATTAAATAGTGCATCCGGTGTTTCTTCTAGTTCTTTGATTCTTCACGGACTAGGCGGATGAGTTGATGCGAGTGACGCCCGTTCTTCGGATGAACCTTCGACAATGTTTTTCAGGCGAGCATCCCTTCCCCTTCTACCTATTTTGCATTTATAGTCTTTATTTCCTCCTGTTGATCTATTGCTATCTGTGTTGCGATGCTCTAGTTTCCGTACCCGTGATATCCCTTGCGGCCTTATATTGCCTTGGACACATCCTATTACCTGTTGTTTGGTAGATAGTTGTACCTGCGCGTCGTAGTCGCTTGCTCAAGTGTTGTTGCGTGTCGTCAAGTACCACAGTTGTTGGAGTATTGCCGCATGTTTAATGTTGGAGATGATCATGGCTTTAATTACTGTTTAATAACTAAAATTGAAGTAGGTAAATGCAGAGGCACCGGTGGGTAATAGACAATATTTGGATTTTAACCGCTCCGGTGTCCGTAGGACCCAGTTCTTGACACTGTTCCAAGATCGAGCGCTAACCACGGTGGGTGTAGGCACCCCATCGATTTAGTACCGATTCCAAATCTTGTCTTGGGGCCACAAGTAGTTTGGGGCTTTATTACTATCTGTACTTATGCCATGCTTCTTTGCTTTATTTACGATTGTGCGAGCACTGTCTTTGTTAGGACCGTGACACGTTTATTTGTGTCGACAAGCCCACACTTTCGGGTTCCCGATCGTTCTGACCGTCTACACAAACCACGAGTCCGTCTTGGAGACGGCCGACTTCGTTGCGGGTAGCTTAGTGGGGTGGCCCCCGTGCTTGCTGGGTCAGGAAGCGTCGTGTCCAAAACCCGTCGACATACCGTTGGGTGTATGTTTTGTGATCTTGTACCTACGATCGACAACAAGGGTGTAGGTGCGTGTAGAAACTTTGGTGCACCCTGCGGTTAAATCTTTTAGAAGCCGTGTCGCGGTTATGGGCGACTTGGAGCAGTTCGATCATAGACAACTATAACTAAAGTTCTTGTTATAATTTGACTTGTATCCGATATGACTAGTAATCAGCTCCACTACAGCGGAATGGCTAAATAAAAGTGCCAATAGCTTCTTTGGGTTTTGGGATATCTCATGCTAATTATCGACTAGTAAGTGTTTACCTTCTAGCGGAATGGTTAACTAAAGTGCCCACTACTTATTATATCGGGATGACTATACATGCACGACTAGTAATTGATGCCACGATAAGCGAATAAATAAAAGCGCCAGCGGTGTGAGTTCCTCGGTTGACTTCCTCGTTTGGTCTCGAGGGAAATACCGGATGGGTATGCTTGGTGATAGTTTGAGTTGGATCGAATAGGTCTTTCTTATCCCTCTCGATGGCCGATAGTTATATCGAGTCTCTATAGGTTGTTTAGTGCATGATCTGCTGCCACTTGATCCACCATACATATGTGGCGAGGACGCGAATTCTAGTCTCGCCGTGTCTTGGCCTCGATCTTGTCAGCTCTCTTTTCCTTTGCCCTTTGTCGGCACCCTTTTGTGTAGCAGGTTTGAGATCGGCGTCGTTAGCGGGGTTACCCTTATTGGCCTGGGCAGGTTTATGGGCGCCATTGGTTATTCTTGGGCTCTTAGCTCAATTTGCATCTTGTCCGTACTCGGACGCTATATCGTTTTAAAGGTGATTTGATCTTTGTATTGTATATACGTATTCTTGACTCTTTGAGTCATTGTTGTATATATATGTTTTGTGGGTTCCGCCGAGGACTATTGTGTAATGATATTACCGTTTTCCACCCTTGCGAAAGTGCACAGTGCACCTTTGAATCGTTTCTATGCGCGTTTGGCGGGAAGCGCTGAAACTTGCTGTAACACCCTCAAAATCGGCCCTATGCAAGTTTTAGCGAAACTCGCCAAACCCGCATAGAAACGATTCAAAGGTGCCCACCAGGCACTTTAGATGCGGTGGAGCAGTAATAACATTACAATCTCGATGGGACCATATATGTACGACTCCATGAGTCAAGATTACGAATATCTGAAAATCACCTTGAAATGAAGCGTCGACTACGGACAATGCAAATGGGCAAGCCTGAAAGAATGGCGTCCTGCCAGGCCAAGCGGCGTCGATCTCAAACTGAAACAGGGTGCCGACAAAGAGGAAGCGTCGTCTTGAGCCGACTCAAACTGGACTAGCGTGGCGACCTGGCCCAGCGTAAGAGAATGAAACCGATCAACCATCAAACAAACCCATCTGGCGTTCCTCGAGACCAAGCAGAAGTCAACCAGTTGTCACGATTAAAAAGCGATGGGCCCTTTGGTTATTCATTCCGTTGTAGTTGCATCAATTACTAGTCGATCTGATGAGCATGAGATAAACCAAAACCCCAGTTGTTGGTACTTTTATTCAGCCATTCCGTTGTAGGCAATACTTACTAGTCGGTACAATGGTAGCGACACTCCAAACAAGCAATTGTGGACAGTATTATTTAGCCATTCCGTTATAGTGAAGCTGATTACTAGTCATTATAAAGTCAATTTATAGCAATAAACTTTAGTTATGCTTGTCTATGATCGAGATATCGTGCTCCAAGTCGTCCATATCCGCGGACACGGCTTCGAAAGTTTTACCCGGCCGGGTGCACCAATAGCAACACCGCCGATCAACCTCGGAAAAACCAAAACAAAACCCAGAGGCTTTCACGGTGAACAATCACAGATTCAGAAATATTTCGGGGCCACCCTTAAGTAGATCCCATAGCGAAGCTAGCTGACTCGAGACGGACTCAAGGTTTGGGTGGGCGATGGCAATGGGAACCCGAAGTGTGGCTGGGCTTGTCGATACCGCGTAAACGTGTCCCGATCCTAAACAGTACAGCGTGCTCCTCGCACAATTTAAATACATAAGTAGCATGGCATAAGTACAGGATCGTAAATAAAACCTCAAACTAGTTTGTGGCCCCAAGAAATAAGACTGAATCAAGCTCTGGCTCAGGGGGGTTCCATATACCTCCCGGATGTGGATAGCGCGATAAAACAAGGAACAGGTATCAAGTACTCGGGGTCTTACGGGACACAAGTGGGCGTTTGGAAACCAAATATTATCTATCACCCACCGATGCCTCTGCTTATTTCAATTTTTGTTGTTAAACAGGAATTAAAGTGAGCGATAAGTAAAACTATGATCATCTCCAACATCAACATGCGGCAATACATCAACAACTGTGGCACTGGACGAAATTCAACAACACTTGAGCAAGCGACTACGACGCGCAAGTCCAACTATCTACCAAACAACAGGTAATAGGATGTGTCCAAGGCAATATAGGGCTGCACGGTATATCACAGGTACGGAAACTAAAGCATCGCAACACAGATAGCAATAGATCAAAGGAGGGAATAAATACTATAAAAGTAAGATAGGTAGAAAGGGGGAGATGCTCGCCTGAAAACATTGTTGAAGGGTTCAACCGAAGATCGGGGCGAAGCTCACATCAACTCATCGGCCTTATCCGCGAAGAAGCAAAACGCTAGAATAAACACCGGATGCAATATTTAAGATTACGGCAGAAGATCGGCATGATGCATGTATGATGCATGGCATGGCAAGGTGCGATGCAATTAGGTCAATATTAAGTGGAACCGGGGTCCCGACAATATTCAAGTGGTTCAAGTTATTTAGAAAACCCCGCAAATTAAATGTTGTTTTAACATGGCAAGAGATAGTACCGGGTTCGCTACACCAATTTAAATGAGGCCAATATGAGACTAGATTTGCCCGCATATGGGCCCCATATTTAATTATAAGGTGAATCGGCATAAGGCCCCCAAACCACATGAATGTATGCATGCAAGACAATTATTATGCGACAAGTTGTATTATGTTATAAAATAGGGTTCCGGGAAGTTCACACATTGAGGGGTCTCGACGGACTTGGGGTTCCGGGGTTCGGGGCCGGTCTCAGGGTCCAGGGTTCGACGGGGCGTTCTTGGGCTCCGGGGTCGTTCTCGGATATCGGGGGTAGATCTTGTCGTTCCGGGACGAAGGACTTGTGTCGGTGTCGTTCTCGTCGTTGCGAAGGTCTTGCCGGGTCCGCGGGTCGGGTCGGACTTGGCGTCCGGGGTGAAGTTCTTGTAGTTCTGGTGGCGATCTTGGCGCTCGTTGTCCGGGGATCCTCCGGGGGAAGGAGTACTTGTCGCACGGTGTCCGAGTAGGCAAAATTGTCGGTTCCGGCTTCGATTGCCGGTGTCGGACTTGAGTCTCGGCGTCAGGAGATCTTGGCATTGGTATAACATCGGTCACGCGGAAGACACACGGTGAGGAACACGGCGATGCGCATGTTGTCGTTGATCTTGAGTAGGGGCAACAATAGCACCACACAGATAACTATCGCCGGGAACAGGAACACGGATCTGCTGACGGTGTTGTTTGCAAGGAGAAGTGCTTGTGTGATCCTTGAGCCCCACCTTGCACAACACGGGCAGCCTTGGCTTGAAACGGAGGCACCAGGACCGCGTCGCGATGGGACAGCTCGCAGAGGCGACACAGGATGCCGGCTCGCAGGAGGGGGTACGCCGGGTAACCGATGGCGGCTTGGGGCGGCCCCAGCGGCGACGAGGCGAAGGCAGAGGCTGCAGGAGCTCGAGCAGGCGGTGAGGAAGGCAGCAGTCGGAGGTCTTGGCGAAGCTCCAGCGGAGGCGGCCAACGGGAGAGCGGGCGAACCGGGCGGGCAGCCTTGAAGGCGGGCAGGCGCTGGAGGAGGCGGGCGAGGCGGCACCGGCAGTCTTGGCGGCGGAGGAGATGGTTGGCGGGCGCGAGGCGCCAGCGGCAGGGTGGAGCCTTGGCCGGCGGGGAGGGAAGCGGCAGCGGCGGGCCAGGCGGAGCGGCGGATGAGCTGCGAGGCGAAGGTTTAGCGGCGGCGTCGGGGTTGCGAGGCGAAGCGGCAGGCAGCGGGAAGGCAGGTCGGCGTCAAGCGGCAGGAGGACAGCGAGGCGGTGGAGGCTGCAGCGCCACGGCGGCTGTGAGGTGTAGAGGTGCTTGAGGCGGCTGGACCATGAGGGAGGCGGGCGGTTGGAGGGAGGCTGCTGAGGAAGAGGAGGTGGGGAGCGGCGGCGGCAGCGGTGGTTGGGCGCAGGGGAGGTGGGGAGGTTGGGGAAGAGAGAGAGGAGGGAGGAGAGCGGGGCCAGAGGGTGGGGCCTGCAGGGGCTGGGTCCCAGGGGAGGTGCGGTCGCGTGGGTGCAGTGTGTGCGTCGTGTGCGGGGAGAGAGTGGGGTGTTGTGTGGTTGGGGAGCTGAGTGGAGGCAGGGTGAGTGGAGGGAGGGGTGAGTTAGTCTAGGTGGCAAATTTTTAGTGGTGGGAGGTGTGGGAAGAGGTGAGGTGGCGAGAGGGGGTTGGTTGGGGTGATGTGGAGGGGGGGCTGGGTAGGTTAGATTGGGTAGCTTTAGGATTTTTGGGGATGGACCGTTTGTAAAATCCTGGGGGTGGTCGTTCGGGTCGAAACGGCCCGTTCGACTGCCCCCTCTAAAATAATTAATTAAATTATTTCTTTCAACCAGCGTTGTTGCAATCCGACAGCGGACAAAACAAAACAATCCGGGGGACCCGGGTTTTGGTTTTGAATATTTCTTGGGGCGTTTTAGAAAACAAAACGGGCTTTGCAAAAATAGTTTTATGCAATCAATTGCAAGATGATGACGATGCTCAAATGCAATGTGGCATGATGACATGAGCAGGCTGTCATGATGATGCAATGCACAAAAACAACGCGATTTTCTAGGAGTGGTTTTGCGGGATGCCACACTTGCATAGGGCCGATTATGAGGGTGTTACAGAGTGGTATCAGAGCTCAGCAGTTGCGATACCCCACAAGTCCAGCATGTAGGATAACCTAGCTAACGGCCGAAGTAGAGTGTCAAAACTATTTTTGCAAAATCGGTTGGATAGTTCTGATTAGGTCTGATTTTACTCCTTACCCCTCTGCTGCTCTCCTCTCACCTCTGCGTGTTTTGAATCCGCTCTCTTCTCTCTCTTCGAGTCCAGGATTTCTCGTGGTTGGGTTCCATCGTACCTTCAGGGTTTCGCTTCCTCCTTTGGTAACGGTGTTGCTAGATCTGGTCTTCATGCTATCCGAGGAATCCTTCGTCTAGTGGACTTCTCTTTGTTCCTTCTCGTGCCTTCCGGTGTTTTCCGACGACATCATCTACGCCGGATCGTCAGATGCGCATCACTCCTTTGTTTCGAACCTCGATTGTCGAGATCTTGATCGATTCGAGAATGGTTGCACGCTTTTCTACTGATTGTGCAGAGTAATAGTTTGGGTGCGTGATGGATTGGCCCCCATGCCGACTACCCCTTCTATTCGCTTTTGTACATTGAAGTGGATGAGAATGCATCGGTTCCCTCTTTCCATCGAAGCTAGAGGTGGCTTTATTTGTTGATACCTCTACCTTCGACCATTTGTTCCCGGAGTGTTCTCTCGACGATCACGGACAACGACCTCTTGTTAGTGGTGTCGCGAGGATCTACACGATGCGAGAAGATTCAGAGCGTCGGCCTTCTTCCTGATACCAGGAGGCGGATCTCAAGGGCGAGATCCATTGTTAGTGGTGTCGAATTGTGGCGCCCCGCAAAAACCACTACTAGAAAATCGCGTTGTTTTCGTGCATTGCATCATCATGACCGCATGCTCATGTCATCATGCCACATTGCATTTGAGCATCGTCATGTCATCTTGTATTTGTTTGCATAAAACTATCTTTGAAAAATCTGTTTTTGTCTTCTAAACGCCCCGTCTTAATTCAAACACAAAACCCGGGTCTCCGGAATATTTTGTTTTGTCTGCCAACAGTTTTCAAACGCCTTGTTTTTAATAAATAAAATAGTTAAATTATTTTGGGAGGCAGCCAGCCAGGCCCGAAAGCCTAGCCGGCCACCTCCAGACAAAAACCCTACCTACCCCAGAACACCCGAAACCTATGCTACCAGATAACCTACCCAGCCTAGCTACCTAGCCCCTCCACCTCACTCCCACCACTCACGGTTTGCCACCTCATCCCCTCCACCTCACCTGCACCAATCGGTGCACGCCACCTCATCTCTCCTTCCTCCTCCAGCCAACCACCACGCGCCACCTCACCCCTGGCCCCTGCCCGCCACCCACTCCACTCCGCCCGGCCACCCACCCCACGCCTCCACACCAACCGCCCGGGAGGGAGCCCCCTCCTCCCGACAGGCTTCTGCCGCTGGGCCCCACCCCGGGATTCCCTCCCCGACCCCGCTCTCTCCCCTGGCTCTCTTCTCCCCCCCCGCGTATGCCCGCGGCCGCTCCTCTCTCTCCCTCCCGCTCGGCCGCGTCCTCCCCCGTCCTCTCACCGAGCTCCGCCTCCACCCCGACGACCGCCTCGGGCCCGCTCCCGCTCGGCCGAGCCCTCTCCGTCACCACCACCCCGCCGCCGGCAACCTTTCTTCCTCGCGTCCCAGGCGAGCGCCGCCGCGCTTGACCTCCCCGCGGAAGAGCTCGCCGCCAGCAGCGTCCTCGCCGCCGCCTCTGCATCTCCGGCGCCCGGGCCCGTCCCTGCGCGTCGCCTCCCCAGCCGCGTCGCCTCTGCCGCGCCTCATCTCGCGCCTCGAGGTCGTCCACGACCTCCTGCGAGCCGTCGCTCCCCTGTCCAAGTCCACTTGCGTATCATATGATGGCATAGACCTTGCTCCTGCCTTTGATCCTCTCCGGTGCGTGGTGTTGCCATATGTGGTGAAGTTGCGGTGGATGTAGTGGTGCCACCGAAGGATACCTTGCCAGACCGTGTCTATGACAAGGCATTCATTGCCATCTCAGTACCGTCAACAAGACCGTCACGGAACGACATGAACTTCCCCTCGGACGCCAAGATCTACCTCTCGGACCCGAAGACCGCGATGATGTTGAACCAAGATCCCCATCGGACAAGATCGTCACCAAGACCGGCCCATGTTGAGATCCGATGACCGATCCCGGAGTTCGAAGACCGACCCTCCCGAAGATCCGAAACCCTGAACCAAGATCGACTCCCGAGCGCCATGACCATCTACACGGATTCGAAGACCGAACCCGATAACCGCCAAGGCCGCCAACACGGATACACCGAGTTCTCCATCTAGGACACCAAGACCGTCGACATGGAACCGAAGGACGTCAAGTTCTTCATCCCGGCACGTCAAGTTCTTCCTCTCGGATCCGAAGACGCCGAGACCCGGGAAACCAAGATCTTCACCGTCAAACGACAAGACCGACGACCCGACAAGACCTTCGTGACGACAAGATCGGCACCGACCAGGGCGGATCCGATGTGCCCCCGACGCCAACCAAGTCCTTCTTCTCGGATGCGACAAGATCGACTTCCGTTGTCCGAGACCGATCTCGTCGAGCCATTCTCCCGTCGAACCCTGAGACCGACCCCAAACCCTCGGAGCCCAAGTTCGCCGAACCCTAAAGTGATTCCCTATCCGAGACCCCATTATTTTTATAATATGACATTATCAACTGATGCATATTAAATTGTTCATGCATGCATACTTGTCTGTGGTTTGGGGGCATTATGCCAATTCATCTCATAATTAAATATGGAGTCTATATGCGCTATATCTTTGTCTTATTCCGGACTCCATTTAAATTGGTGTAGCGAACCGGTGCTATCTTTTGCCATGTTTAGACAACATTTAAAATGCAGGGTAGCTAAACAACATGAACCACCTAAATATTTGTCGGGACCCCGGTTCCGCTTAATCTTGCCTAATTGCACCGCACCTTTGCCATGTCATACATCATACATGCATCATGCCCGATCTTCTGCCGTAGTATTAAATAGTGCATCCGGTGTTTCTTCTAGTGCTTTGCTTCTTCACGGACTAGGCCGATGAGTTGATGCGAGTGACGCCCATTCTTCGGATGAACCTTCGACAATGTTTTTCAGGCGAGCATCCCTTCCCCTTCTACCTATTTTGCATTTATAGTCTTTATTTCCTCCTGTTGATCTATTGCTATCTGTGTTGCGATGCTCTAGTTTCCGTACCCGTGATATCCCTTGCGGCCTTATATTGCCTTGGACACATCCTATTACCTGTTGTTTGGTAGATAGTTGTACCTGCGCGTCGTAGTCGCTTGCTCAAGTGCTGTTGCGTGTCGTCAAGTACCACAGTTGTTGGAGTATTGCCTCATGTTTAATGTTGGAGAGGATCATGGCTTTAATTACTGTTTAATAACTAAAATTGAAGTAGGTAAATGTAGAGGCACAGGTGGGTAATAGACAATATTTGGATTTTAACCGCTCACTGGTGTCCCGTAGGACCCCGAGTTCTTGACACTTGTTCCAAGATCGAGCGCGCTAACCACAGGTGGGGTGTATGGGCACCCCCATCGATTTAGTACCTGATTCCAAGTACTGTACTGGGGGCCACAAGTAGTTTGGGGCTTTATTACTATCCTGTACTTATGCCATGCTTTCTTTGCTTTATTACGATTGTCGAGGAGCACTGTCTTTGTTAGGACCGTGACACGTTTTCGCTGTATCGACAAGCCCAGTCACACTTTCGGGTTCCCAATCGTTTACAGCCGTCTACACAAACCCTGAGTTCGTCTCGGACACCGGCCGACTTTGTTGCGGGTAGCTTAGTGGGGTGGCCCCCCGTGCTTACTTTGGGTCTGGGAAACGTCGTGTCCAAAACTCCGTAGACATACCGTTGGGTGTATGTTTTGTGATCTTGTACCTACCTGATCTGACAACAAGGGTGTAGGTGCGTGTGGAAACTTTGGTGCACCCCTGCAGGGTTAAATCTTTTCGAGAAGCCGTGTCCGCGGTTATGGACGACTTGGAGCACAGTTCTCGATCATAGACAACTATAACTAAAGTTTACTGTTATAATTTGACTTGTATCCGATATGACTAGTAATCAGCTCCACTACAACGGAATGAATAAATAAAAGTGCCAATAACTGCTGGGTTTTGGGATATCTCATGCTAATTGTATCTGACTAGTAAGTGTTGCAACTACAACGGAATGGTTAACTAAAAGTGCCCACTGCTTATTATATCAGGATGACTATCTGTACCTGACTAGTAATTGATGCCACGATAACTGAATAAATAAAACTGCCAACGGTGTGAGTTCCTCGGTTGACTTCCTCGTTTGGTCTCGAGGGGTAAATACCAGGATGGGTATGCTTGGTGATAGTTTCAGGTTGGATCCGAATAGGTCTTTCTTATCCCTCTCTGATAGCCGACAGTTATATCGAGTCTCTATAGGTTGTTTAGTGCATGCTTTGCGCTGCTTGATCCACCATACCTATGTAGGCGAGGTCCGGCGAATTCTAGTCTCGGTGTCTTGGCCTCGATCTTGACGCTCTCTTTTTCCTTTGCCCTTTGTCGGCACCCTTTTGTGTAAGCAAGTTTGAGATCGGCGTCGTTAGCGGGGTTACCCTTCCGGCTTGGCACAGGCGGTTATGGGCGCCATTGGTTATTCCTCGGGGCTCTTAGCTCAAGTTGCATCTTGTCCGTACTCGGCCTATATCGTTTTAAAGGTGATTTGGATCTTTGTATTGTATATTCGTATTCTTGACTCTTTGAGTCATTGTTGTATATATATGTTTTGTGGATTCCATCGAGGACTATTGTGTAATGATATTACTTCGTTTTCCACTTTCGCCGAAAGTGCTGGTGGGCACCTTTGAATCGTTTCTATCGGGTTTTGGCGGGAAGCTGAAACTTGCATAGGGCGATCTGAGGTGTTCTGATTTCCTCGATTGAGATCGAGGTTATCGAACTAGAAGGAGGAAGGAAACGTCACACAGGTGTTGTAAACAACGTGGATACCTGCACAACACAAACTCATGACTTTGCCCCAACGAACAGTGAGGTTGTCAAGCTCACTGGTTTGCTGTAACAAAGGATTAAACATATGGTGTCGAAGGTAATGGTTTGCAACAAGTAAACAAGTAAAAGTGGAAGATTTATCAATGGTAAAGGTTGGACCGGGGTCCATAATTCACTAGAGGTGTTCTCCTTAGATAAACAACATGGCATGAAGGGTAAACAAATTACAGCAGGGCAATTGACAGGAACTAAGCAAGGCATAACAATACAATTACTAATCATAAAGATCCTATGAGGTTGATTGGACAATACAACAAGATACATATACCACCATCCAACTGCATCTATGACTAGAAGTCTACCTTCAGGTTATCATCCGAACCCCCTCTAGTATTAAGTTGCAAGCAACAGAGAACTGCTTTAAGCAAAGTGTGTAAGGTAAACAGTCCACATATTCCATGAACAAGAAACCGTTGTTTTCTCCCTAGTAGCAACAACACATCTACAACTGAAGAGATTATTGTCAATTTGTCACATCCCAAGAATTTCCAAATCTTGTAATGTGAAAAATAAATAAGTAAAATAAAACTTTGTTGATTTTCAGGGTGAGAAGAAACTTTTTGATTCCATTTGGTAACTTTCAAAACCTATTTGGATCAAATAAAATCCTAAAGGGATTAAAAAAGGTAAATAAACAATAAAGTTAAAAATATTTGAAATTATTATTTTTGGATCCTTTAATAAAAAGATTTGGTTTTCAAAAAGAAAAGGTAAATTTATAAATAAGGATTATTTTATAGAGCCAAATTAAACCTTGGCCAATCTTTTGAATTAAAATGTTTTGCTTTGATTAAAAGAGTAAAGGTTTATTTAAATAAAATAATAAGGATTTAATATCCAATTTTATTTAAGTAAAGTCTTTTCCCATTTTAAATAAACAATAAAACTTATTAAATTATTTTAAATAAGTTTTCCAAGTATTTTATATTCTCAAATAAAACCTACTAAAGTGTTTTGGTTTTATTTTAAATTTCAAAATAAAGATTTTAATAAAACAAATCCTATTTGATTTAATAACTAAGGTCCATTTATTAATTATTAATGTACCCTAAAATAAAAATGTTATTTTATTTTAAACAAGTTTTCCAAGTATTCTCTATTTCTAAATAAAACCTACTGATTTGGTTTTGATAATATTTAGTTTTCAAATGGAGATTTTATTAAATAAATCAAAACCTATTTTGAATTAATAATTAAGGACTATTTTATTTAATTATTAAATAGATCCTAAAAAGAATAAAAATATTATTTTATTTTGGGACTTTGGTTTGTGTTGATTAAACAGAACCCAAAACTCAGTACAAGTTTGGTGAAAGTTTGATTTGTTTTGGTTGTGTGAATTGTTGTTTGAAATTCAAAACAGAAAACAGAATAGAAAAAGATAAAACAATCAGACAGAAAAAAAATATATGAATCTAGTCGACCCAACCCAGCAGCCCACTAGGCCTAGCAGCCCATTTCCCTCTCTCCCCGAAGCGTTTTTCTCTCACTCACCAGACGACCCGCAGAGCCAATGACAGGTGGACCCAACTCCCCTCTCCTCTCTCCCGCTGACCAACCGACCCCACCCCTCCTGTTCATCGTCCTCACCCGCGGTGACCGCGCCTCCTCTCCTCGACCGTTTCTGGCGAAATTTGTGAGCATTAATTCGCGTTAATGCAGCAGTTAATCGCTCCTGCGACCATGCATTATTAAACGCCTCGCCATCCTCCTCATTTCCCCTCAGTCACCAGCTCCTCTCCGCCCCAGGGCTGCTCGAATTGCTCGTGGCAAGCCCACTGGCTCCGACGAGGTCCGGTGCAAATTCCGGCGACCCCGCGCTGCCCCTTGCCGCCTCGACCACGCACACATACTCCCCACCTCCTGGCGCATCTCCCCGTGCCACTCATTCTCCCGCGAGTGCCCTTTAACCTCGGCTTCGTCGACACCGAGCGTGCGCCGCCGTCTGCCATTGCTCCGTCGAGCATTCCAGGTGAACTCCGACCACCCTAAGCTCTCTCGATGATGCACACAACTTCCCTAGATCATTCCGCGTCTAACCATTCCCCTATCTTACCTTAGGGTGCCTTGTAACCCCATCCCCGACGACCTCCAGAGACGCCCAGCGCCTGCCGACTCGGCGAGAATCGATCGCGTCTGGCGCCTCGCCAAGAAGACCACACGTTGAGCATCGCCAACCCCCTGCGAGCATGTGAGCATCCCCGTTACCTTCCTTGCCTCCTCTAGCACCAGCTCCGCTGGAGACAGAGCGTGCGCCGCCGCCAGCCACCGCCAACGCCGCCCCTCCCTGGTCGCACACGTTACAACCGTTAGATCTTGATCGGACGCGTGAGAATAGATTTAACCCGAAGGGGTATGTATCCACCTGAGCCGCACGATTGCACTTTAATCCAATGCGCCAGAGCAGCTGATCCAGGCGAAACGGTATAGACGAATAGAATTAGGACGCGTGTCCCAGCGTTGGTTTTAAAAACAGAATTTGACCTATTAGATGATCAAATTTGTAAATTGCATAAATTTAGTTCCACACGTCCAAAATTTGCAAACTTTATATCAATGGAATAAGTGGAACAAGCCCTAGCCAACCATGCCATTTTTTTTAGTAAAAAGCTTCTGAAAAAATGTTTGTTTTTGTAGAAACATTTGTATGCTTGTTTGGATTATAAAAATTGTTCAAAAATGATTTTGGGGATAAAATCTTTGGCAAATGGTGTGATTTGAACCTACTGACCATAGGAAACACTTTGTGGTTTCAAAAATGTATTTGGTGAAGGAAAAGAATGATTCTTTGATTTAAAACCATTTCTAGACAAATAAAAATATAATTTATTTATTAAAGATGGTTTTGGAAGAAAACTTTTGGGAAATGTTTTATTTTAAACTCTCTAACCCCAAACACCAAGTTTTATGGTTTGAAAACATATTTTGTGAACCCTATAGATTAATTCCTTAGTAAAAACATTTCTACACCACATAAAATGATACTTTGTTTTGAAAATGGTTTATAAAGTGAAACCTTTTGCAAATGAATTTTGACACTTTATAAAATGACCAATAGGTGTTTTCAAATGTCTATGACCCATTAGGAACCACTTTTTCAAATAAAACAAAGCTTGGCATGCTTGCATGCATTATCTTGGTTCTATGATTTTATGTGTTGTTTTGCTTGATTGGTAGATTGAGTTTATGCCTTGCTTGATTGAATTGTAGTGACTTGAAGATGGTGATTGTTGCAAGGACAAGGAGTGAACTTATACCCTCTACCAAAAAGGCAAGTGATGCTTCATACTTTTTGTCCCATTACTTTCACTATGCATTAGTGATTTTTCTAAGTAAAAGTTGCATGGAATTTTGCTAAGTATAGACCTTGCTATAGGAAAACCTAGTAGATGAAACCTTAGTAGAAATTTCCTAAGTTAAGATTCCTACTACTATCAAGCTTAGCTTAGCTAATAGAAAACAAGGGAGGAATATACATTCATATTACGGAAAAATTTCTAAGTCTGAGGACTTGTGTTTTTGTTTAATAAAACAACTAAGTTAATGAATCACCTGGGTGGAATGTGACTTGAATGGTGGTTTTTGGTTGAGTGGTTCACAAGGCCCATGTTTATGGTTGACCTTGTGTATCTCACTTGTGGATGGCCACCCAGGAACAAAGAGATTTGAGATGTCAAATGTTGAGAAGCTTCAAGTGCAGCCACTTGGCATTATGGGCTCTGCCTGGATCATATAGGTTGCAAGAACTTAGCCATATGGATAGTTGGTGGTAGAGTTTGATAGGTTGGAACGCGGCCATTTTGGTCTAAGGGAAGGCTTCTGAAAGATCTTGTCTTGGTGAAACCAAGTCTTGTGGGGAAAGTGCACCACCTCTGCAGAGTGTAAAATCTAAGTACTTAGCCATGTCCCTGGTAAAGGACTATTTGAGCATCAAGACATGGAAGCAATCAAGAATATCATCATTCAAATTTCAAAGTTAAAAACTTGTGGTTGAACAAGGGCTAAAGGATCTTCAATCTTTTGATTGGGAGAAATGATTTTGTCAAGCAAAAACTTAGTGTTTTCAAATGTTAAGGAAAAATCTATTTTGAGCAATGCAAGCCTCAACTCCACGTAGCCAAATGCATATAGATGATAGAATCCACTATACTACCATAGTATCACTTGCCAATACAATTCAAATGTATTGACCCTTGTGGCTGTAACTTGTTATGTTGCAGGTTTGATTGATTAGTGAAGTGTGTTGATTAGGATTACAAAGTCTGCAACCAACATGTCTGCCTGTGGCACTTTGAAGATGAAGGACCCCATGCTTATAGATATTCTGCTGCAATGTAATGTAATAGCCAAATGAGCTATGTAAGATGTAATAAAATTATGTTATTCCTGGTTATAAAGTTGTATTATGACCTTTGTTTCTTGATATTACATCTTAACTGTGAATGCTAGCTATTGATCCAGGGACTAGCATTGTAAACACAGGGGACTCTACCTTACTAAAGGTTGGGACCCTTACACAATTCCCTTGGAAACTAGAGGCATGAACCCACTATCGAGCATAAATACCCCCTCTTGGAGTCACTAGCAACTACTTGGCCAAGATAGCTACTAACAACGGAGAGCATGCAAGATCGCAAACAACACAGACATGATAGAATCATAAAGACAAAAACATAAATCAAACCAACATAATAATCTCAATATCCTTCGGATCCCTGCAAACACAACATGCATGATTACAAATAGATTAGATCCTGATCATGAACGAATCTCACAAGATCTATACATGAAAGCACAAAGGAGGAGATACAACCGTCTAGCTACTACATGGACCCATAGTCCAAGGTGGAACTACTCATGCATCATACCAGAGAGAAGGCCTTCGGGATGATCTCCCCTCCGGCAGGGTGCCAGGAATAACTTCAGATCCCCCTGATCTAGGGATGATGGTGGCGGCAGCTACAGACGGTTTCGTGGATTTCTGATCGGGTACTCGGGGTTTCTGCATTGGGGGCTTCTTATAGGAGAAGGGGGAGACCGAGGCGGCGGCCAGGGCAGGAAAACCCTAGCCAGGCACGGGCTAGGGCCCACCCGTGCCTAGGGTGGGTCTGCCCCCCAGGCTGGCCTCCCGGGCTCTCCTCTGGACTTCTTGTTCCCCACGGAAAGTAATTGACTTTGTCCTTTGTCCCGTCCAATTCTGAGAATATTTCTTTACTAACTTTTCTGAAACCAAAAACGGCAGAAAACAGGCATCTGGCACTGTTGAAACTTGTTCATAGGTTAGTACCAGAAAACATGTAAAAATCACCTCAAAGTGTGGACAAGTAAAGCAAAGTAGATACTAACCAATCATGGAGCATCAAAAATTACAGATACGTTTCCAACGTATCACCTAAGTCACTTATGGATTTATATGCTGAGATTTTCCAAGGTTTCGACTTCTCAAAGGAAAGTGGTAAAATTCGAAACATTCAGTTCCTAGCTATTAGATACTTTGCCTATTTCATTACCAATTCTGTTCTTGCTAGAAAGTTGTCTTCTTTTGATCTAGATTTTATCGCAGCTGCTCTGAATATGAGTAGATCCTATAGCTGGGTGGTTTGATAGCTCACCATCTCACCACCAACCACGAGAAGGGTGGAATTTGTGGAGGCCTTATTGCTTCTAGGTTGCTAGCTTTCCTTGGTTTAGAGCCTCACTATTCAGATTATTAGTTCCCCATAGAGAGGCTTGATCTTGAATCCATGATTCAACATGGTTTTGTTTCCTTGGGGGATAATGTGAGAAGTTTACCGTATGAATTATATTTTGCCCAGCAAGGTCGGAGAAAGGGTAGGACTGAGAAAATAGTTTATTTGCCTACACCTGCTTTGTTTAATTTTGATAACAGGCAATGGTCGCTTATGGAGGAGGAGGTTGACACATATGTGGCGGAGCTCTCCCAGCAAGAGGAGAATGTTGAAGAGGATCCCGAAGACAGTTCGGTTAAGCCCTCCAACTTGGGAGATTCTTCATACCAGCAGCCCTCCTTTGATTGGGGTGTGTCTTCTTCTTCATCACAAGCGCCTGACTATGATCATTCCTATGATGACCCACTAGCATGGGGTTACTAACCGCGCTATTGAGCCCCACTTAGGTCAACAGCCTAAGCTTGGGGGGAGGTACACCGACATCACACTCGTATATATATCATGTTTGGTCGGTTCTTTGTATATCCATTGTTTCACTTTCTTTTTGGTTTTTGTTGCTGCTTTCTCAAAAACACAAAAATACCAAAAATATTTTTGTTGTTTCTCTTGGATTGTTTCTTTGTTTATTTGCTTTGGTTTGCCATAAAAGAAAAACCCAAAAATATTTTGCTTTGTTTGGTTTGCTTTTTCTTTGTTTGTTTTTGCTTTGTTGGCTTGTTTGAAAAATCGAAAACACCAAAAATATTTGTTGTTCTTCTTTGGTTTTGTGATTTCTTTATAGGATTTAGCCGTCCTTAGTGGATTTTGGTTTCATGTTATTATTCAAGTCACACAAGTGAAGGGCAATAATGAAGATTAAGACAACTTGAGGTGTGGTAAGAGGCTGGTAACGAAATCTATTTGTTTCATTTTTGTACATATACTCATCATTGTGAGCATGCTTAGCCTGTTTGTGTAAGGTGTATGTCATTATGGATGCTTAGTAGTTCTTGCTTGTCTATGATTAGCTCCAGCTTGCTAATAGTTTATAGCATGTCATATGAATGTTTGCTTGCATTGTTTTATTCATATTTTGGTATGATATTGTGGTATCCTCCTCTGACTGTTCATGTGAATCGACTTGGAACATGCTCACGCATGCATATGACTAATCAATAGTCAGTAAGCCTCGATGATTTATTTTTCCTCAGAGTTCTTGTATCACTTTCATGCCATAATTAGTCCTGTTTTGTTGCAAGCATGGGTTTGACAATTATTGTTCTCTCTTTTGTCGCTCTCTCTCTTTTGCTAGCCTTCACTTGCATTGGGTATGAGCTCTACCTGTGTTTCCAACTCCCAAAAACCCAATATTGCCAACCGAGTCCACCATATCTACCTATGTAACATCCCAAAAATATGAAACAATGATCATCAAACTCTAATCACTAAAATTAGGGTTAACAAAAACTTTGATTAAATCAAAACCAAATGAATACATGTGTTTATGTTATGATTTGATGAATGCATGAATGGACTTGTGTGATTCAAAAAAATAGTAAGGAATGGTTCTAAGATGAATATAACATCATCTAAAACATTTCCAAGCAGAAACAAATCAAGAAAAAATCAAAAACAAATCAAATAAGGCAAATGGTCATTTTTGCCAATCTTGCTCACTAGGCTACTTTGGGTGTTTCTAGACCAAGATTTCAAACAGAAACTTTTCCAATTCTTTTCACCCCTTTCTAGACCAAGTAAAAGTGAATTAAAGCCCACCTTTCAAACTTGCAGAAACATTTGGCAACCCCATTCAAAGGACAATTCAAAATTGAATCTTTAATATATGTGAAGATCACACCTTTTCAAAACCCAACCAAACCAGTGCCCCTTGACCAATCCAACTAACCAGATACTCCCTAGTATGTGCCTAGAAAACCAACCAAGTTTGAATCTAAAATTCAAATTTGAATTTCTTTCGGCCATTTCATCAAACACCTTGTGATCAGCAAACAACAAAACACTAAACACTATTTGCAGCAGTGAATTTGGCCAACCTTGTTCCCTCTCTGGTTGCAACAAGCTCTTAGTAGATCATCTAGCCTCTTTAACAATCCTTAGAACCACTATGAGCAAGCCTAGCCATCAATGGTGACCATGTCGAGAGCAAACTTGCCACCCCATGTCGCCAGCAAGCTAGAGGAAGCACTAGCCCCGCCAACCTTGTCTGGGACACGCAGCACCGTCCATCGCCACTCCCTGTCCAAGCCCCGAGCGCAGCCAGCCACTGGACCACCCGCCAAGAATGCGCCTAGTCTCTCTGCGTGCGATCTCAGAGCGCGCCAGTGCACCGTCAGCGACATCAGCCCACAGACCGCGGGCCTCCCTCGCCGCTTGCATACTGATTGCCAGCACCCCAGTAACCCGCCAAACAACCTCATTCGCCGCCGCGCGGACCACGCACACTATGCGCCATTAAAATTGCCGTCGGACCCGCCTAGAGCGCCGCGATGTTCTGACCGTTCAGCATCGCCCCATGCCGCAAGACCACGCCGTTGAGCTTCGCCAGGGAGAACAGCATCGCCCCCTATCTTCGCCCATGCCAGCAGCACTCTATGCCGTCGACAGCGACGAGCTCCACCTGCACCATTCGGTCCCCTTTAGCCACTATAAAAGGAGGCCTCCCCCACTCGTTTTCTTCACACTAGTTCACTCCCCACCTCTCACTGATCACACCCACTCGCTCCCGGAGCAAGGCGAGCACCAGTTGGCTGGAATTTCACCAGAGTTTGCTGATGCAGAGGAGGAGAGGCGCCGTCGATTGGAGCCTCCCTAGGAGAAGCTGCCGGTACCAGGAGGATCGCCATTGTCGACTTCGTCGTTCGCCCCCGTCGCTGACCATCGCCTGAGCCCCGGTGAGCCTCCCACGACCCCCACGAGTCGCGCTACGGTTCTGTCTCGCCGGCGTTTCCCGACGTGGACGATGAACCAGAGCCATTCGATTAGAGTTAGATCCTATGATCCTAATCACTAACGAGTGGGGTCACTCACTTAACCAGCCCGTGCGCGCTGTGCGTAGTGGGCCGGCCCAGTTAAACATCCCACGCAACCCACTAATTCAAATTTATATTTATTCATTTAATTTCAAACCTAGCTCTCTACCTAGATTCAAAAATCAACCCAGCTCGATTCACTAAACAAAAATGCATGAAACCAATTTTGTTAGAAAGGTACTGGAATGCTTAATCCAAGCCCGTTGGATTCAAACCATTTAGATTTGTAGATCACCCATGATAAAAATAACAAGGCCGAAGCTTTTCTGTATTCAAACATTTTTCAAAATTCAACCATAAGAGCTTTTGAGTTGATTCCAACTCTCAAAAATCACATTTAACCATAGCTTTCAGAATATATAAAAATATATAGGTTTGCTTACAGAAATAATGATCAAGTAATAACAGAATGCCACATAGGCATTTCTAGTCACTTTAATTAATTAAAATAAAAAGGTTAAACCTTATTAAATTTTTACACCACTTTAAATCACATTCCCATGTACTAAAAAATGTGGTGATGACATGTGTCAACATGATCCCATGTTTTAGTTGGAGAATATTAAATCTTAAGTAGTTTTTCAATGAGTAGAAATTAGTTTTCTCAAATAAAGGAAATAAAACTATCTGTCTTAATGGTTGTAATGCTTGTGATGATCCTAGAACATCTAGTGAAAACCTTGGTATGATGGTGATGTCTACGCACTTCTATTCTTGTAGACAGTTGTTGGACCTCCAAGTGCAGAGGTTTGTAGAATAGCAGCAAGTTTCCCTTAAGTGGATTACGCAAAGTTTATCGAACTCAGGGAGGAAGTGGTCAAAGGTATTCCCTCTCAAGCAACCCTACAATCAAGATACAAGAAGTCTCTTGTGTCCCCAACAAACCCAATACACTTGTCAGGTGTATAGGTGCACTAGTTTGACAAAGAGATAGTGAAATACAAGTGGTAACTATGCCAGAAAAGGGCTTCTGACTTGTTGTTGATGTGGGGCAACGGTGCCAGAAAAGAGCTGATGGCATGGAGGAACAGACTATAGGCAAACTGATGGAAGCAAGGAAACATGCAACAGATCTAGTTGCAAACTATGTTTCAATGCTTAGAAACAAGGCCTAGGGATCATACTTTCACTAGTGAACACTCTCTCATATAAATATCCTCTCTTCATGATACTACTCTTAACTACTCTCCGGTTGAACACTCTAATCATTGGTAGGGCTATAACAGCACTCCTCAAAGTCCTCCTTCCCCAATCTAGATAACCCCACACTGTCACCTTGAGCGCTAGATGGTTCCAACAAACACCACAATTTCATAGAGACATCCAACTCCAAATATAACTCATAACAAATATTCAATCTAGCCAAAGTTCCACACAGGGTATGCCCGTTGTCACTTTCACACACGTCGGGAAAAGCATAGATCTATTAAAGCACAAATAGTATTTATGTAGACTCAAGCCTAATAAGTGCCACCATGGCGTGCACGCTATCACTTTCACACACATGGGGAGAGCAGATATCTAATGAAGCACTTGAGTAGAAAGGTAGATCTACTTGATTACAAAGCTCATGACCACAAGATCATGCATATAGAGAGAGATGAACACATAGCTACCGGTAGAGCCCTTAGCCTCGAGGAAGAACTACTCCCTCCTCATCATGGGAATCAGCAACGGTGATGGAGATGGTGGTGGAGATCGATGGAGATGGCTCCGGGGGCACTTCCCCTTCCCGACAGGGTGTCGGAACAGAGACTTTCGGTCCCCCGAATCTCCCCGTCGGTGGTGGCGGCACATCACAGGTTTTCGTGGATGTTTCTGGGATGGCCTAGGGTTTTTGGGTCGGAGGCTTCTTATAGGCGAAGGGGGAGGCCGAGGAGGAGGCAAGAGGGCCCACACCCTCCCTAGGCGCGGGCTAGGCTTGGCCGCGCCCAGGGGGGTCTTGCCACCCTCTGGTGCCTCTCCGTCCCTCCTAGATTCGTGTCCCTCACGAAAAGTTATTGACATTGGCTTTTGTCCCGTCCAATTCCGAGAATATTGATTTTCTGCCTTCCTGGAACGAAAAACAAAAGAAAACAAGCAACTAGCACTGTGGCAACTTGTTAATAGGTTAGTTCCAGAAAAGATATAGAAACACCTCAAAGTATAGACAAAGCAAAGAAAAGTAGATACAAAACAAGCATGGAGCATCAAAAATTATAGATACGTTTCCGACGTATCAAGCATCCCCAAGCTTAACTCCTTATCGTCCTCGAGTAGGTAAGTGATAAAAAGAATAATTTTTGAGGTGACATGCACCATCAAAATCAAGATCAAACCATTTGCAAGCATTGAAAGCTGGGATCAAAGAACTCTAAACATGTGCATGAAAGATGGAGTTCTAACAGTAAGACAAAGTAACTATGCATACAACATGACAAGCTACAAAGAAAGATCATGAATAACATGCATTGAAAAACATTTGTTTGTTTCACATATAGAAAACATAGCATAGTGGCAATCAGCTTGTCCCTCATAGAGTAGCAATATAGATGCATAGGACACCTTCAAAGTTCAAAAGGGTGAAAACAAATAGCACAAGAACAAGTAATATCACAATATGCATCAATCAATAAGCTTTGGAACACTGCACACAGAATGACAACTATGCTCTCTTAATGGTGCCTAAAAGTATAAGGTGGAGAAGCAATAATGGTGGAAGAAAGGCCTTTTATAAAGGAAGCAGGGATTTCAAGTTTCAAAAAGAGGTTCAAAAAATTATGGTACTTGTTAGCTTTCAGCCCTCATTGCCCCTATCATAAGCATATTGAAGTGATTAAGGTTAAAGTGGCAAAGGTGGAGTATATACTTGACGAAGTATAAGGTGGCAATCTCAAGTCCCTTGAATATGAGGGCCACACCTCATGGATACTCAACTTTGGGCACATGTAAGTTCTTGTCATTGTAAGTATTTGCATATCATTGAGAACCGCCAACGGGGTACCCCTTGCACATGGTACAGGAGCATTCCCATAACCAAATGACAAGGCAAGCAGACAATGAGCATCTCAGCGATCTTTTTATTTAACATATGCATAACTTTTTATAGAGGATGCTTCATAGATAGCTCATTATGGTGATGCTGCAAGTTTCCACCATGATTAGGCATGGCTTAGGATAGCGGCCCAGGCGTTTCTCTAACACAGAATACAAACTCCATGGACTTACAAGTCCCCTCTTTATTTCACACCGGCGACATCCATAGACAAGAGAACATGATATCAACTGAGTACAACAAGGTACAATTGCAATGTTGAAAACATCCCCCGTGACAGCACGGTTCTGCTAATTCCAACTTATAAGTGCAAGCATATACAACAAATTTGTCGCAATGATTCAAGTTTATTAGGGGCAAATAATAAAGTGTGCCATCAAGTTCGTGAAGGCTTTAATCACTAAGTTTTCACATAACAAAAGAGTTTTTAATTGGACGATAGTTGAAAACAAGAATATACTTGGAATGGTGTAACACACCATGCATAGGAGTTTATAGTGGACACATTGGAATAACTTGGTTTCTTGGGAGTTGGAGGCATGAGTAGAACTTACTCATACAAGTGGAGGCTAGCAAAAGACTGGTATTGTGGTTTCTTGGGAGTTGGAGGCATGAGTAGAACTTACTCATACAAGTGTAGGCTAGCAAAAGACTGGGAGCAAGCAACTAAGAGAGCAATAATGGCCAAAATCATGCAGCGCAACAAAGCATATTAATCAAAGCAAAGAGTGGTACTACAAGTCAAGGACTAAATGATCATAGAGGCTAATGATGACTTGTCATAGTCATAACATGGTGTGAGCATGTTCCAAGTCAACCCAAGCAAAGCATCAAAGGAGAAAACCACAATACTATGCTTTTGCATGCTAAAACAACGCATAATTTCTTCAAGGCACACTAAGCAATACCAATTGTTTGGAACAAGATATGCTACAACAATAATCACTAAGCATAAGGTTAAACCAACACCTAGCATGTCATGCTAAAGTCAAAGTCACAATCAATGCAAGCTCCTCTTGCACTTACAAGCAAGAACTTACTACTCCTTTCCAACACCAAGAAACTTATTTGAAACAACTCACAAAGAAACTAATCAATAAAGATCAGTGAGCCTGTCTCACAAATCCACAAAGAAGAACTAAAAAGTTCTAAGCTGAAATCACAAGAAAACTAAGGCTGAACGCAGTGCTAGCAAAAGGGAACACTCATAAAACAATAAGAGTGAAAACTAGAGTGTTCTAGGCAATGAAAACAGAGTGTGTCTCTCTCCAAAAGAAGTGTGTTGTAACCAACCAATTTACTCAAGCAAACTAAGCAAACAAAAACCAAATACGAAAACTAAGACGCTCCAAGAATAACACAACAATGCATGAAACAATAAAAACGAAGTGTCTAGAAAGACCTAAGATTTTTATTGATGAAGAAGGGGATGCCTTGGGCAGCCCAAGCTTTGATGCTTGTACCTCTTGAATATTTCTTTGGGTGACACGGGGTGGCATCCCCAAGATTGAGCTTTTGTCCATTCTCCATCTCATTACATCATTCTTTCTCTACACTTGCAAATTTTCCTTCATACAAAACTTCACACAATCTTCATTAGCAACATGAGTGTATTCAAAAGATATTAGACCTCTGGCAAAGCTTTGGAACAGCAAAAATTTTCACTAAAAACACAAGCTACTGTAGCAACTCCTTCCAAAAGCTCAATTCCCAAAAAGAACCCAAAAATGAATCAATAAGAAGCAAATGCAAATAATGGCAGAAATCTGTCAAAACAGACCAGCAGGTAGAAACCGATTTTTTCATAGACCTTCTATTGCTCAAATAAAAAAGTGTTGAACTAACGAAAGTTAGATAACATACTGGGTTTTTTTTCTTGGGTTATATCCCAACAAGTAATTTTCTTTAACACCTTTAAGTTAGGCTTGATAGTTTGAGAAGATGCTCACATAAGAAATATGAATTGAAGCAAAAGAGAGCATCAAGAAGCAAATTCAAAACACATTTAAGTCTAACCCTCTTCCTATGCATAGGAATCTTGTAAAGAAACAAGTCATGGAAGCACAAAGCAACAAGCATAGGAAAGCAAAACAAGTGCAACTTCAAGAGTTTCAACATAAAGAGGGGAAACTTAATATTATTGAGATACATAAGACCATGTTTCCCTCTCTCATAATAACTTTCAGCAGCAACATGAACAAAATTAACAATATAACTATCACATAAAACATTCTTATCATGAGCCACATGCATAAAATGATTATTACTCTCCACATAAGAATAGTCATTCTTATTAATTATAGTGGGAGCAAATTCAACAAAATAGCTATCATTACTATTCTCATGACCATAATCATCAAATATAGGAGGCAGATTGTAATCACAATTAAATTTCTCCTCAATATTAGGTGTATTGAAAATATCATACTCATCATTGTAATCATCATATATTGGAGGTTTGGTATCATCATAAGAAATAGAATAGCTATCTTCCCAAGTGTGTTCATTTGTAAACATATCATCATTGGAAGGAACATGGATATCACTAATAGCACAACAACTATTAATATCATCATTTTCAGAATTGGTACCAAAGATATTTTCAATATCAAAAGTGGTGTGCTTTTCCCAATCATGATCACTACGATAGGTAACATGCATAGGAAAATCATCTAGTTCAGACTCATCAGCAAAAACTATGATAGCAGCAACATGCTTAAAGGAAGATACCGTTTCCTCTCTCCTATTACTCCTCCTCTTCTTATTCTTCTTCTTCTTCTTCTTCTTCTTCTCCTCTTTAGGGGGAGAGGATTGAAAGGAAGCTTCTCCACATACCCTGGTTTATTGTTAGAGACAATAGAAGAAACTTTGGAGGAATCCTCCTTTTATTAATAAGATCAAAACCCATATCAGTCCTATCATAATTTGGTAAAATATCATCTTTTATAACATTTTGTATGTAGTATTTGCGTGGCAGTTTTCAACACAATAAAAATGACAACCATGCAGGACGCTATTCATATCAAAAGTACTCATGTCTATCAAAGAAGTTTTTCTTGATAACTCCTCACACCCCAAAAATAATGTAAGTTCATCATGTTGATTATGAGTGATCACGTTATCACAATACAAACTTGCAGGATTATTATGTCCTGAGCAAAATTGAAATGACCCACTTCAAAGCAAAGTTCACAAATAAAAGGATAGAAGGCACAAACTTTTTTACCAAGATCATCTAGAGCCTTATACCACTTTCTAGTTTTTTCATTCCAGTGGGTGATACAATATTCTTATTCTATTTGATTCTTCTCACAAGGTCTATGCATACCGCAAAAAGTAACATGCTTATAAGAAATACTACTTTCAAAAGTTTGAGCATGTTTATTGCAATGATTTATAACATTTTCATTTTCCATGCAAGTGTCTTTAAAAGGTTCATGATACATGTCCCACTTTTCTTTAGGAGCATTAATATGGCCAGCAAAGGCTCTATAGTATCTAACAAGAATCTGAGGATCAAGACCATATTTAGCACTAAGCTCTTGAAAATTAGCAGTTTCCCGAAAGACTTAATGCAATCCTACTCATAGTTTATACCTGGTTCTTTACCTTTGTCGTTATCCCAATCTTCAGTATTACTTTGAATTGTTTCAAGAAGATCCCACTTAGCCTTGACCTCCTTACTTGTGAAGGATCCCTCTGAACAGGTACATAGGTAGTCCTTGTAGTGTCCTGAAAGCCTTGCATAAAAATTATTGATAACATTACTGGGGAGCTCATGAATGGGACATTTGAGCATTAGTGACTTCAGTCTCCCCCAAGCTTGGGAAATACTTTCTCCCTCATGAGGATGAAAATTAAATATATAATTCCTATCTTTATGAATTTCATGAGGAGGATAAAATTTAGAATAAAAGAGAGATTCAAGTTCCTTCCACTCCAAATGATCAAGATCATCTAGTAGCTCATACCACTCCCTTGCTTTGCCCCTAAGTGAGAAAGGGAATAGCTTCCTCTTAGCTTGGTCCATTGAAATACCTGCACACTTGAACAACTCGCATAATTCATGTATAAAGATTAAATGATCACTAGGATGGATAGTTCCATCTCCAAAATAGAAGTTATTCATAACACGTTCAACAATTCCAATAGGTATTTTAAAAGGGACACTTTCAGTATGTGTATTTAAAATATCACAAGTATCATTAGAATTACCACATATGGGAGATAAAGTATCATCAGAGCAAATTTTCTTCCCTAAAGCTGGGGAACTAAAAAGATCTTTCTTATAAAAACTAGCTTCCCCAAGCTTAGACTTTTCCATAGCATTAGCAATAATGGTGTTCAAAGAATTCATACTAATAACATTGTTATTAGCATGCAAATAAAGCTCCATAGGTTTTTTAATTTTCTCTTCAAACACTTCATGTCCTAACTCAAGATAAAACTATAAAGCTCTCTAATTTTTTTGTTGTTTTCCATTAAGCCTAACTAGTGAAAACAAGAAACAAAAAGACAAAATTGCAGACTCTAAAGGAAATAACACTCACAGCAAAGTATGTTAGTACCATTTACCTTACCTCCCTGGCAACGGCACCAGAAAAGAGCTTGATGTCTATGCACTTCTATTCTTGTAGACAGTTGTTGGGCCTCCAAGTGCAGAGGTTTGTAGAATAGCAGTAAGTTTCCCTTAAGTGGATTACCCAAGGTTTATCGAACTCAGGGAGGAAGTGGTCAAAGGTATTCCCTCTCAAGCAACCATGCAATCAAGATACAAGAAGGCTCTTGTGTCCCCAACACACCCAATACACTTGTCTGGTGTATAGGTGCACTAATTCGGTGAAGAGATAGTGAAATACAAGTGGTAACTATGCCAAAAAAGAGCTTCTGACTTGTTGTCGATGTGGGGTAACGGTGCCAGAAAAGAGCTGATGGCATGGAGGAACAGACTAAAGGAAAACTGAAGGAAGCAAGCAAACATGCAACAGATCTAGCAGCAAATGGTGTTTCAATGATTAGAAACAAGGCCTAGGGATCATACTTTCACTCGTGAACACTCTCTCATATAAATATCTTTTCTTCATGATACTACTCTTAACTACTCTCCGGTTGAACACTCTAATCATTGGTAGGGCTATAACAACACTCCTCAAAGTCCGCCTTCCCCAATCTACATAACCCCACATTGTCACCTTGAGCGCTAGATGGTTCCAACAAACACCACAATTTCATAGAGACATCCAACTCCAAATATAACTCATAACAAATATTCAATCTAGCCAAAGTTCCACACACGGTATGCCCGCTGTCACTTTCACACACGTCGGGAAAAGCATAGATCTATTAAAGCACAAATAGTATTTATGTAGACTCAAGCCTAATAAGTGCCACCATGGCGTGCACGATGTCACTTTCACACACATGGGGAGAGCAAATCTAATGAAGCACTTGAGTAGCAAGGTAGATCTACTTGATTACAAAGCTCATGAACACAAGATCATGCATAGAGAGAGATGAACACATAGCTACCAGTAGAGCCCTTAGCCTCGAGGAAGAACTACTCCCTCCTCATCATGGGAATCAACAACGGTGATGGAGATGGTGGTGGAGATCGATGGAGATGGCTCCGGTGGCACTTCACCGTCCCGGCAGGGTACCAGAACAGAGACTTTCTGTCCCCCGAATCTCCCCTTCGGTGGTGGCGGCGCAACAGAGCTTTTCGTGGATGTTTCTGGGATGCCCTAGGGTTTTTGGGTCGGAGGCTTCTTATAGGCGAAGGGGGAGGCCGAGGAGGCGGCCATAGGGCCCACACCCTCCCCAGGAACGGGCCAGGCTTGGACGCGCCCAGGGGGGTCTGGCCACCCTCTGGTGCCTCTCCGTCCCTCCTTCTGGATTCGTGTCCCTCACGGAAAGTTATTGACTTTGGCTTTTGTCCCGTCCAATTCCGAGAATATTGATTTTTTGCCTTTTTGGAACTAAAAACATAAGAAAACATGCAACTGGCACTATGGCAACTTGTTAATAGGTTAGTTACAGAAAAGATATAAAACACCTCAAAGTATAGACAAAGCAAAGCAAAGTAGATACAAAACAAGCATAGAGCATAAAAAATTATAGATACGTTTCCGACGTATCAGATGGATAGAAATAGTTAAGTATTGTTTGGTGATTGTGTACCTCGTATTTATTTATAGACGCTAGTATCGACCAACGATACGAGGAGGAAGGAGGATACTACGAGGAAGAAGCCGAGGAGAACTTCAACCACTGCTCTGCACAAGGCAAGCCTATACTTACAATCGTGCAAGCCTTAGGAAGTTAACATGTCAACACCCGGATTTTTAATCCCAGATGCCTATTATGCCATACATCGCAATCCCAGGATTACCATTTTTGTGAGACATAACAGATTTGGATATCACAGTACATCATCCATTACAAACCATACATAAGGTCTTACACAAATAAGGATCTCATGATCCAGTTCTTAATACAACTCAAGCAGTGGAATAACGTAAAGATAACGATAGAGTGGGCAAAGCTCCATCTTCTGGGTCACAGGCAATCCTGACGATGGGAGATGATCCTAGTTGTCGTAACCTTCCTGCGGTCCATCATCCTGATACTACTCTTCATAGTCTAGCCACGGTAATAGCCAGGGACAAAGCCATGAGTACTCTTTAAGTACTCGCAAACTAATACTAATAAGTGAAGGGGTTTTTTATAGTAGGATACAGCTCTAGGGTTGTTTTGCAAAAAGCCAGATTTACCTCTACTAAGTTCAGAGGCAAAGAAAACTAGTTGAAAGTTTTATAACACCTAAGTGGGAAATTGAATTTCATGTCACAACTCTGTTGTGGTCAAGTGAAAGTCATAAAACATTTCATAAGTTATTTTGAAAACATCTGACGATAGAACAGTATGGCCACTCCAACTGTCCATAACCGCATTCGAATAGTTTGACACTCTGCAGAGATTGTACACTTTCACCACAACATTCGATACATCCGTCAGGAACAATCCTAAATTTACCATACTCAGTATGCGGATAATCAATCCTAACCTTTCAATTACACGCCCTAGTATAGGCCCCTATCCTATGAGTTTGGCCTCCCAACCATGACCAACTGTCATCTTGGGTACCGCATAGGTGGACAATCTTCACAAGGTAGCCTCAGCTCAGACCTTGGCCGCAAGGGAACCCATACTAAGGTATATAAATTTCCAGTCAAGCCCTACCCAAATTTCGGGTATTGTGGTTGTACGGTAAAATTGGAATGGTATCGCATCTAGAGAACCATCAGTTTTATAAAGGGCTAAGGCTCATGCCTCAACATTTTCATAATCAAAATCTTCTAGTGTTCGAGAACACATGGAAAAACATTTCAGTAGAATGACTCATCATTCTAAGGTTTTCATAACCATTTTCACCAATTGTTCCCGTCTAAAGTTGATCAAGTTTTATGCTTAGCACTAGCATCTACATGTGGGGGTAAATACTAATGAGGGGTGGTAAACAAGTGTATCTTCTCTAAGTAAATATCGTGCCTCAGGATGACATTAATATTATCTAACTTAGGCCAAGTTTTATGCTCTTTATGTTCAATTATCTTTCTAGAATCTACGAGTCACTAAGTAAACTTTTGATAGAAAGCTTTTAATAAAGAAAATAAAATACTAAGCTTGCAAGTAAAACAAGGATGGTGTGTCAAGTGGGTATAATCACATATGCTTAAGTTATATAGTTGGCATAGTAACAAGCAAGTAGTAGCTTGCATAAGTGGGGTATCTTGCAAGTGTTAGCTTGCCTTGTGCAGAGCAGTGGTTGAAGTTCTCCTCAGCTTCTTCCTCGTAGTATTCTCCTTCCTCTTCGTATCCTTGGTCGGTACTAGCGTCTATAAATAAATACGAGGCACGAATCACCAAACAATATTTAACTATTTCTAATCATCACACAAAGGTTCACACTAGATGATCTATCATCATCACTAGCATTACAAGGATTAAAACACTTGTCTTATTTATTTTATTTAAGAAAAGTAATTTCTACTCATTGAAAAACTACTTAAGATTTAATATTCTCCAACTCAAACATGGGATCATGTTGACACATATCATCACCACATATTTCAGTACATGGGAATGTGAATTAAAGTGGTGTCACAATTTAATAAGGTTTAACCTTTTTATTTTATTTAATTAAAGTGACTAGAAATTCCTATGTTGCATTCTTTTATTACATGATCATTATGTTTGTAAGCAAACCTATATATTTTTATATATTCTAAAAGTTATGGTCAAATGTGATTTTTGAGAGTTAGAATCAACTCAAAAGCTTTTATGGTTGAATTTTGAAAAATGTTTGAATGAAGAAAAGCTTTTGCCTTGTTATTTTTACCATGGGTGATCTACAAATCTAAATGGTTTGAATCGAATGGGCTTGGATTAAGCATTCCAATACCATTCTAACAAAATTGGTTTCATGCATTTTGGTTCAGTGAATCGAGCTGGGTTGATTTTTGAATCTAGGTACAGAACTGTGTTTGAAATTAAATGAATAAAAGTAAATTTGAATTGTTGGGTCGCGTGGGACGTTTAACTGGGCCGGCCCACTATGCACAGCGCACACGTGGGCTGGTTAAGTGGATGTCCCCATGCGTCAGTGAGACAGTGAGGGGCGAAGTGGTATGGGGTGATCTAGGTCGCACGATCTAAGTCTAATCAAACGACTCTGGTTCATCGTCCACGTCAGGCAGCACCGACGAGACAAAACCAGCGCAGCAGGTGGGGGTTGTGGGAGGCTCACCGGGGCTCAGGCGATGGTCGGCGACGAGGGCGAACAACAAAGTCGACGACGGCGATTCTTCTGGTACCAGCAGCTTCTCCTGGGGTGGCTCCAATCGACGACGCCTCTACTCCACTGCAGCGGTGAACTCCGGTGAAATTCTAGCCACCTGGTGCTCGCCTTGCTACGGGAGTGAGTGGGTGTGATCAGTGAGAGGTGGGGAGTGAACCTGTGTGAAGAAAACGAGCGGGGGAGATCTCCTTTTATAGTGGCTGAAGGGGACCGACGGGCGCGGGCTGAGCTCGTCGTGGTCGATGACACATAGGGCTAATGGCATGGGCGATGGTAGGGGGCAGTGCTGTGCTCCCTGGCGAAGCTCAAAGGCATCGTGGCGAGGCGTGGGGCGGTGCTGATCGGTCGAAACGTGTCGATGCTCTGGGCGGGTCCAACGGCAAATTTAATGGCGCACGGGTGCTCCTGGTCGCGCAACGGCGAACGAGGTTGTCTGGCGGGGTGCTGGAGTGCTGGCGATCATGCACACAAGCGGCGAAGGCGGCGCGCGGTCTGTGGGCACTGGTCGAGTGTGGTGCACTGGCGTGCTCTCGTCTCGCACGTAGAGAGACTGGGCGCATTCTTGGTGGGTGGTCCAGTGGCTGGCTGCGCTTGGGGCTGGGTCAGGGAGTGGCGGTGGATGGTGTTGCATGTTCCAGACAAGGTTGGCGGGGCTAGTTCTTCCTCTAGCTCGCTGGCGACATTGGGGTTGGCAAATGGGCTCGGCATGGTCACCATTAATGGCTATGCCAAGCTCATAGTGGTGCTAAGGCTTGTTAATTGGGCTAGATCATCTACTAAGAGTGTAGTGAGAGCTAGAGAGGGAACAAGGTTGGCCAAATTCACTACTCACTATAGTATTTGTTGTTTGTTTGTTTGTTTGCTGCAAACAAGGTGTTTGATGAAATGGCCGAAAGAAATTCAAATTTGAATTTTGGATTCAAACTTGGTGGGTTTGCTAGGCACATGCTAGGGAGTATCTGGTTATTTGGATTGGTCAAGGGGCACTGGTTTGGTTGGGTTTTGAAAATGTGTGATATTTACATATGATAAAGATTCAATTTTGAATTGTGATTTGAATGAGGTTGCCTAATGTTTCTGCAAGTTTGAAAGGTGGGCTTTGATTCATTTTTACTTGGTCTATCCAGGGGTGAAAATAATTGGAAAAGTTTATATTTGAAATCTTGGACTAGAAACACTCAAAGTGACCTAGTGAGCAATATTGGAAAAAATGACCATTTGCCTTAATTGATTTGTTTTTTATTTTCTCTTTATTTGTTTCTGCTTGGAAATGTTTTATATGATGTTATTTTAATATTTAAACCATTTCTTGTTATTTAGGTTAATCACACAAGACCATTCATGTATTTATCAAACAATCACATACACACATGCATTCATATGTTTTAAATTAATCAAAGTTTTTGTTAACACTAATTTTAGTGATTAGAGTTTGATGATCATTGTTTTATATTTTTGGGATGTTACATAACACTTGCAACTTAGCAAGCTTATACTACTATCTTAGCAAGCTAAACCATAAAAGTTTTACTTGCAAGATTACACCACTTGACACCCCATCCTAGTTTTACTTTCAAGCTTACACAACTTGACACCCCATCCTAGTTTTACTTGCAAGCTTAGTATTTTATTTCTTTATCAAAGCTTTTATTTGAGTTTACTTGGTGACTTGTAGATATTAGAAATATAATTGAAGGTAGCATAAAGAGCATAAAATTTGGCCTAAGTTAGATAAGCTTGGTGTCATCCTAAGGCCTGATATTGAACGTAGATAAGATACACTTGTTTACCACCCCTCACTAGTATTTACCCCCACCTGTTGATGCTAGTGCTAAGCTTAAAAATTGATCAACTTTAGATGGGAATACTTGGTGAAAATGGTTATGAAAACCTTAGAATGATGAGTCATTATATTGAAATGTTTTGACATGTGTTCTTGAACACCAGATGATTTTGATGATGAAAATGTTAAGGCATGAGCCTTAGCCCTTTATAAAACTGATATTTGTCTGGATGCGATACCATTCCAATTTTACTATACAAGCACAATACCCTAAATTTGGGTAGGGCTTGACTGGAAATTTATATACCTTATTATGGGTTCCCTTGCGGCCAAGGTCTGAGCTGAGGCTACCTTGTGAAGATTGTCCACCTGTGTAGTACCCAAGATGACAGTTGGTCATGGTTGGGAGGCCAAACTCACAGGAGAGGTTCCTATACTAGGGCGTGTAATTGAAAGGTTAGGATTGATTATCCGCATACTTAGTATGGTGAATTCAGGATTGTTCCTGACAGATGTATCGAATATTGTGGTGAAAGTGTACAATCTCTGTAGAGTGTCAAACTATTCAAATAGCCGCGTCCGCGGTTATGGACAGTTGGAGTGGCCATACTGTTCCGTCGTCAGATGTTTTCAGAATGACTTATGAAATGATTGATGACTTGACTGACCACAACAGAGTTGTGATATGAAATTCAAGTTCCCACTTAGGTGTTATAAAACTTTCAACTAGCTTTATTTGTGTAACACCCTCAGATTGGCCCTATGCAAGTCTTAGCGATTCCCGCCAAACCCGCATAGAAACGATTCAAAGGCGCCCACCAGGCACTTTCGTGCGGGTGGAAAACGAAGTAATACCATTACACATTAGTCCATGATGGAACCCACAGAACAGATATATATATATACAACACGACTCCATGAGTCAAGAATACAGATATACAGTACAAAATCCAAATCACCTTGAAAACGATACAATGTGTGAGTACAGACAAGATGCAAATTGGACTAAGAGCCCTGAAGAATAACCAATGGCGTCCATAACCCTGCCCAGGCCAAGACGGAAGGGTAACCCTGCTAACGACGTCGATCTCAAAACCTGCTTAAACAAAAGGGGTGCCGACAAAGGGCAAAGGAAAAAGATAGCGGTCGGTACTGAGGCCAGCACACGACGAGTCTTGGAATTCGGCGGTCCTCGCCTACATAGGTATGGTGGTCTGAAGAGGCAGCGCAACATGCACTAAACAACCTATAGAGACTCGATACATCTGTCGCCTATGAGAGAAGGATAATAAATACCTATTCGGAGCCAACCTGATGCTAACACCAAACATACCCATCCTGGTGGTTCCCCCTCAACACCAATCGGGGAAGTTAACCGAGGAACTCACACAGTTGGCAATTTTATTCATTCCATTATAGTTGCAGCAATTACTAGTCAGATATAGATAGCATGAGTCATCCTGATATAATAAGCAGTGGGCACATTTAGTTAACCATTCTGTTGTAGTTGCAATACTTACTAGTCAGATACGTATACCATGAGACATTTAAAACCCAGCAGTTGTTGGTACTTTTATTTAGCCATTCCTTTGTAGTGAAGCTGATTACTAGTCATTATAAAGTCAAATTTATAGCACTACTTAAGTTATAGTTGTCTATGATTGAGATACTGTGCTCCAAGTCGTCCATAACCGCGGACACGGCTTTCAGAAAGTATTACACTGCAGGGGGGAAGAAGTAGCAACACACGCACGTTCAACCTCAGAAAAAACCAAATGAAAACCCAACGAGGCATCACGACAAAGAAATCACAAGATTCATATAATATTTCAGGGGGCCACCCCACCAAGCTACCCGCTACGAAGTTGGCCGGCTCCAAGACGGACCCAGAGGTTTGTGACGACGGCTGTAAACGACTGGGAACCCGAAAGTGTGACTGGGCTTGTTGATACCGCGAAAACTTGGCACGGGGTTCCAAAACAGTACATACGCTCCATAGGCAATAGTAAATAAAGCAGTAAATCATGGCATAATCATGGCATAAGTACATGATAGTAATAAAGCCCCAAACTACTTTGTGGCCCCAAGAAATAAGATATGAGTCAAGATCATGCTAAGGGGATTCATGGGCCCACATGCGGATAGTGCGAATATTCAAGGAACAGGTATCAAGTACTCGGGGTCCTACGGGACACAAGTGGACGGTTAAAAACTAAATTACATCTATGGCCCACCTATGCCTCTGAATTATTTACCTACTTTCAATATTAGTTGTTAAACGGTAATTAAAGCCATGATCATCTCCAACATTAAGCATGAGGCATTACTCCAACAATTGTGGAACATCGACGGCGTGACGCATCACCGGCGCAAGCAACTACGACTCGCAAGGCCGACTAACTACCAAACAATAGGCAATAGGATTTGTCCATGGCAATATATGGGTTGCAGGAAAGTATAAAGGGGTACAGAATCTATAGCATCGCAACACAGATAGCAATAGATCAACATGAGGAAGTAAATACTAGAAATGTAAAATAGGTAGAAATGGGGAGAATGCTCGCCTGGAAAACATTGCTGGAGATTCATCCAAAGATCAGTTCGACACTCGCATCAACTCATCGGCCTAATCCTTGAAGAGGCAAAGCACTAGAAGAAACACCGGATGCATTATTTAATACCACGGCAGAAGATCGGGCATGATGCAAGTATGATGTATGTCATGGAAAAGATGCGACGCAATTAGGCAATATTAAGCGAAACCGGGGCCCCGACAATTATTTATAAGGTTCATGTTGTTTAAATACCCTGCAATTTAAATGTTGTCTTAACATGGCAAAATAGATCACCGGTTCGCTACACAATTTTAAATGGAGCCAATATTAGACTAGATTCGCCCGCATATGTCCTCCATATTTAATTATGAGGTGAATCGACAGGAAGCCCCCAACCAAATGATATGTGTGCAAGCATGAACAATAAAATGCAACAAGTAGATATCATATATTATTAAAATACGGGGCTCGGAAAGGGGATCACACATTGGTCCGAAGATCTTGGGGTTCCAGGGTTCGGGCTTGGCGAGATCGGTCTTCGGATCGTGGGTTCTCTGGATCGGGCTTCGGATCTGGAAGAAGAACTTGGCGTTCCAAGTGGACGATCTTCGGATCATCGACTCTAGGAAGAAGATCTTGATGGTCCCTGTAAAAGGCTGCGGGGTGCAGCATCAGATCGGTCTTGAACTTTGGCGCTAGTGGTTCCTCGAATCCACGCGGGACGTTGTCTATCTTGTCAAGATGGGACTTGGAAGCTGCGAGGGTACTTTCACGCCTGGCCGAAACTTCCACGGCACAATGCACAAATTGACACTTAGGAGCCCATGGAGAACAGACAAGCACAGTACATAGATGCGCGTATGCGGATGTGTACATGAGCAGTATCGCAGGAAACCAGTCAACGACCGTCAGTAGCATCCACCTGGGGTCACATGGGCTCCTAGGTTCAGGTCAAGGCGACGACGCAAGTGAGGAAGCTCGCAGGGCGGCCACAGACTGTAGACGCGCGACGGATGATGGGGGAGGAGGTGCGTGCAGGCAAGGTGCTCGACGCAGGACGATCATGAGGTCGGGGGAGGGCTCGCATGGGCGAGGAAGATGCGTGAGGCGATGGACCTCTGGTAGAAGGGAGCTAGCGAGGCCGCTCTGCTCAGGGACACGGCTAGTGAGGCGAGGTCTGGCCAGCCGAGGAGGAGATGGGCACGGCGGAGAGGGAGCCGGCGGGAAGGTCGAGCTGCAGGGCGCGCCGACCCGCACCGGTGCCGCAGCAGAGGAGGCGTGTGGTGGTGCTCGAGTAGACGGGACCACGCGGCTGCGGCCGGGGTCGAAGAAGGAAGGCATGGCACGGCGGTTGCTGGCGGCCGGCAGCGGAGGACCGCGCACCAGGGGAGGGAACGACGTGGTTGGCGGTGGATGAGGGAGGGGAGACGGGATCCCGCGAGGAAATCTCGTGAGGGAGAGGGGTGAGCGGGCCTGCAGGGTGGGGCCAAGGTGAGGGGGTCTGCAGGATGGGATCGTGCGTTGAGTCGCGGTGGGTCGGGGTCTGGTCAAAGGAACGGGTCCGTGGCGTGGTGTGCGTTGTGTGGCCAGCGTGCGTGTGGTGTGGGAACATGGGTAGGATTAGGGTTTCTAGGTGTGGACGGTTATGGTCCGGGCTTGGGCTAGATTAGGTGGGGTTGTAGGTTTGTTGGCTAGGTCTTTGAGCCTGGCCGGTTGCCTCCCCCGGTTTATAAAAATATGCTTTTATTTATGTATTTTGTTTTAAATAGTCTTTTGATAAATAGTTTAGACAAAATAAAAGATCCCGGCGGACCGATGGTTTTGGTTTGAACAAAGGGGGGAATATCTAGAAAATAATATGCATGCACATGTCATGATGATGCATAGAGACAAGATATGTGATTTTCTTGTAGTGGTGTCACATCCCAAAATTTTCCAAATTTTGAAATGTGAAAAAAAATAAACAAAATAAATAATTTTTGAAAATTAGGGTGAAAAGAAACTTTTTGATTCCAAATGGAAACATCAAAACCCTACTTGAACAAATTTGAATAAAATGGAATCCAACAAATTTCAATCAACTGAAATGCATTCATCAATGAATGTATCTTGAAATTTAAACTTGGGAAACTAAACCAAAACCCTAATGGAATAAATCCTTTCCAAGATCTCTAAGACTATGGATTTGATCCATATAAAAAATTAACAAACATTTATAAATGATAAAAAATGATAAATAAAAATATTATAAAACCATAGAAATTGATTTCATTCAATTTTCGAACCATGGATAAAAACTTATGATTTAAATAAGGTAATGAAAATAAATATCAAAGCTAATAAAGTTCCTATCTAAAATCCATACCAAATTGTGAGCAAAATAATCCTAAAATGATTTAAAAGGATAAACAATTATTAAATAAAATTCTACAAATTGGAATCACCAAGTTTGGATCTATAAATAAAAAGATATGGATTTTATAAGAAGAAGAAGAAAGAAAGAAAATAAATACGGAATATTTAAAAGCCTAATTTAATCCTGGCCAAATCCATAAAACAAATAAAAGTTATTGAATAATACAAAGGAGAAAAAGATTATTAAAAATAAAATCATAAGGATTGAACAATATTCAATTTTATTTAAATAAAGACAATTTGCGTAAATAATAAATCCCAATAAAATTATTTAGAAGTCAATTTAAAATCTTGAATTAAATCCATAAGCAAATGGAATAAAGATAATCCAAATCCAAATAAAATAAAGGGATAAATATTATTGAATTAAAATTATATGAACTTTAACTAAATTCAATGTTATTTGAATAAAGACAAATGCCCAATTTAATGAACATTAATCTTATTATAATATTTTAAATAATAATTCAATTGAATTATTTGCACTAATGAATAAATAAAACCTAAATAAAAAGGTTTGACAAAAATTATAATTCAAATAAGAGTTTGAAAATATAATTAAAATCTTATTTCAATAAAGGCAAGTGCCTATTTTAAATAAATAATAAACCATAAAAGAATATAAGAAAATATTCAAAAATGGATTTTAAAATACATTAATAAACAGTATGAAAACTTACTGAAAGTTTGGAAAAGTTTAAAAAAAAGATTTGATGGATAAATCTGATTTCAAATGAGAGTTTAAATTCAAAACAGAAATTAGAAAAAAAAAGAAAAAGGAAAAAAAAGAGGCAACCCAACCCAGTCCAGCCCAGCAGGCCCAACTCGCAGCCCATCCCCTCTCTCCCTGCAGAACGTTTCGTACCAGAACACTTACCCCCTCGGACGCTGACTAGAGGACCCCACCGTACTGCCACCCCACTCGCTGACAACAGACCCCACTACCCCGTCACCGTCTTCCCCACTCGTGACTCATTCTTCCTCCTCTCTCACCTGTTTCTAGATTTGATTCCACAGGTTTAATTCGCCATAAAGCCGTGTTAATTCCTCCCTGCGACCTCGCCCATTTAACCGCCTCCCTCTTCCCTTCCTTCGCCCTCAGATCTCAGACCACCAGAGCCACCAGGTTGCTCCAATTTTCTCTGCAACCGTCACTACTCTGACGACCTTCATTAGCCGATTCCGGTGACAACGACCCTCCCCACTTCCCCTAACCTCCACGGGAACATTCCCCACCCTCTTACGCATCTGCTAGTACCGCCCGCTTGGCCGCGCGCACTCCACATCGTCGGCAACAACTTCGACTGAGCGCCACCGATGACTGCGTCCACTCCGGCGACATTTCCCCATAAGCCCCGGCTTCCCCTATCCCTCTCGTTGATACCATGTGTGATCCCCGACCCCGTACGCATCTAACGCAACATTCTGTTTGTCTTAGCACAGTCTGTAACATTGCCAACAATGACAGCCTGAGCGCACCATCGACATAAGCTACTCCGACAATGAATCGCTAGTGACTCCGAGCGCCCCCTGCCTTCCCATGAACACGTTGAGCATCAGCAACGCACTGCAAACACTGTGAGCTACTCCATCCTCTCCCTTGCTTCCTGCTTCGCCGAAACCACCACGAATAGAGCGCTGCAGCCGCACAGCCGCTGCCAGCGCGGCCCATCTTTGGTCACAGTTCTATCAGCCGTTAGATATTGATCCTGTGACGTAGATAGATCCACTTAAGCGAACCGTTACGTTTGATATGCACCTCACGATCCCACTTAAATCCTATGGTCTATATCGCGTGATCCTACCGAACCGTTATCATCCAGTAAAATTCAGCCACGTGTCCAGTGATTTGTTTTAAAAACAGAAACTTGTCTATTAGATGTTTAGATTTGTAAAATTCATAACTTTAAATCTACACATCCAAAATATGCAAATTTTATATGATTGGAATCAGGAAAAAGAATACTTTCCATCCATGCCCTTTGTTTAGTGATTTGCTTCTGTAAAATTGGTTGTTTTTGCATAAACATGTGTAGGCATATTTTGAGTATAAAATTTATTCTAATTTTTTTAGGGTAAAACCTTTTGTAAATGGTTTGTTTTGAACCTACTGATCATAAAAACCATAATTTGGATTTAAAAGTAAATTTTGTGACACTAAGGAATTAATCTTTGAATAAAAGCATTTCTAGTTAAATAAAAATGTTGAATATGATTTAAAAATGATTTTTGAGTAAAACCTTTTGAAAATGGTTTGAATTAAACTCTCTAACCCTAAAAACAAAGTTTAGGATTTAAAAATGTATTTGATTAAACCCTAGAAAATTATTACTTTGATTAAAGGAATTTCTAGAAAAATCAAAATGGTGCTTGATTTAAAAATGGTTTTTGAGTGAAACCTTTTGTAAATGATTTTGTTCTAAAACACATTGACCATAAACATTAATATTGGTGTTTAAAAACATTTTGGCTAACACTAGAAATTATTACTTTGATTTAAATCATTTCTAACAAAACAAAAATGATTTAAATGGCCACTTTCACTAACTTGTTTTCAAATGACATTTCCACATTTATAAATGACCAATAGGTGTTTTAAAATGTTTATAACCTATTAGAAACCACCTTTCCAAATAAAACAATCTTTTGCATGCTTGCATGCATTGTTTTTTTTCTTTATTTTATGTGGTGAATTGTTTGAATGTTAGTTTTGAAATTGTGCCTTGCTTGATTGAATTGTAGTGAACTTTGAAGAGTGTGACCATTTCATGATCAAGGAGTGAATCTATATTCTCTACTAAAAAGGCAAGTGGTGGTTCATACTTTTGTTCCATTATTTTTCACTATGCATTAGTGATATTTTGAGTAGGACTTGCATGGAATTTTCTAAGTATATGATATGCCTTGGGAAATCTTAGTAGATGATGCCTTAGTAGAATTTTCCTAAGTTAAGATTCCTACTACTATCATGCTTAGCTTATCTAGTAGAAAACAAGGGTGGATTGTGTTCATGCTATGAAATATTTCCAAGTCAATGACTTGTGTTTTGTTTAATAAAACAACTATGTGAATGAATCACCTGGGTGGAATGGGACTTGTATGGATTATGTTGAGTGGATACACAGGGCCCCATATTTATGGCCTACCCTACTGTATCTCACTTGTGGAAAGCCACCCAGGAACAAAGAGATTTGAGATGTCAAATGTTGAGAAGCTTCAAGTGCAGCCACATGGCAATATGGGCTCTGCTTGGATCATATAGGTTGCAATAATTTAGCCATATGGACAGTTGGTGGTAGGGGTGATAGGTTTGGAGCGCGTCCATTTTGGTCTAAGGGAAGGCTTCTGAAAGATCTTGTCTCGATGCATGTCGAGTCTTGTGGGGAAAGTGCACCACCTCTCGAGAGAGTAAAATCTAAGTACTTAGCCGTGTCCCCGGCAATGGAAAATTTGAGCATCAAGACATGGAATCTATCAAGTATCTCCTCATCCCAATTTCTAAGATAAAAACTTGTTTGAACATGGGTTAAAGGATATTCAATCTTTGATTGGTAGATGCCTTGGGTGATTTTTGTCAAACAAAAACTTAGTGTTTTCAAATGACAAGGAAAAACTTATTTTGAGCAAAGCAAGCCTAAACTCCACTTAGCCAAATGCATATAGATGATAGATACCACTACTCTACCATAGTATCACTTGCCAATGCAATTCAAATGTATTGACCCTTGTGGCTATAACTTATTATGTTACAGGTTTGTTTGATGTTAGTGAAGTGTGTTGATTAGGATTACAATTCTAAAACCAACATGACTGCCTATGGCACTTTGAAGATGAAGGACTCCATGTTATATAGTTATTTCTGCTGCATTGTAATGAGATAGCCAAATGAGCTATGTAAGATGTAATGAATTATTTTATTCCTGGTTATAAAGTTGTATTATGACCTTTGTTTCTTGATATTACATCTTAAACTGTGGATGCTAGCTATTGATCCAGGGACTAGCATTGCAATCACAGGGACCTTTACCTTTATAAAGGTGGGGGCTTACAAGTGGTTTTACCTGGGGTGCTACAATTTGCTTCTGAACTTAGTAGAGGTAAATCTGGCTTTTTGCAAAACAACCCTAGAGCTTAGTATATCCTACTCAAACCCACTTCAACTGTTAGTATTAGTTTGCGAGTACTTAAAGAGTACTCATGGCTTTGTCCCTGGCTATTCCCGTGGCCAGACTATGAAGATGAGTATCATGAAGACGGACAACAGGAAGGTTACGATAACTAGGATCATCTCCCATCGTCAGCATTGCCTATGACCATGAAGATGGAGCCTCGCCTACGCTATCGTTATTATTACGTTATTCCGTTGCTTGAATTATATTAAGACTGGATCATGGGATCCTTATTTGTGTAAGGCCTTATGTATGGTTTGTTATGGATGATGTACTATGATATCCAATCTGTTATGTCTCGCAAAAATGGTAATCCTGGGATTGCGATGTATGGCATAACAGGCATCTGTGATTAAAAATCCGGGTGTTGACAACCTATTAGCATTGTTTGCTATTTCAGTGAATATTCAATATGCCGTGTTTTCTTCCAAATAAAATATTTGTCTGTTTTGAGAAAGTTAGTTAGTAAAGCTCTCACGAACTTGATGGCACACTTTATTCCTTGCACTTAATAATCCTAAACCATTGTGACTTGTCCATGAAAGTTATATGCTTGCTAAGTATATGTTGGGAGTCAGCAGAACCGTGCTGTCACGAGGAACGCTTTCAACACTTTTTGGATATCCTATCCAGTTGATACTTTGCTATTTTTTTTAACGATGTCGACGATGTGAAATAAAAGGTAGCTTATGAGTTCATGGAGTCTATACATTGTGTTAGAGAAACACATGGGCCGCTAGCCTAAGCCATGCCTAATCATGGTGGAAACTTGCAGCATCACCATAATGAGCATTCTATGAAGCATCCTCAATAAAAAGCTATTCATATAGTAAATAAAACGATCGCTGAGATGCTCATTGTATGCTTTCCTTGTCATTTTGATCACGGGATCACTCCTATATCATGTGCAAGGGGTACCCGTTGGCGGTTCTCTATGATATGTGTGTATTTACAATGACAAGAACTTTCACGTAACCAAAGTTGAGTAGCATGCGGTGCGTCCCTCGTACTCAAGGGACTTGGGATTTCCAGTTTATGGACTTTCAAGCATATGATTCAGAGTGGACCTCACTTTCACCCTAACCATATGAAGATTCCTATGATAGGGCAATTAGAGCTCAAAGCTAATGAGTACCTTCCTTTCAGCATTAGGAAGCCTTTCAAACTTTTCAAAACTTTTTCACAACCTTGTTGAGTCACCACTTATTCTATGAGCACCTTCTTGAGAGCATAATTGTCATTCTTGAGTTTGTCTCAAAACTTGGTTAATTATGTCATGACTTTGATGCTTGTATCTATGATATTTTTACCTCTAGTCTTCACTTGAACTTCAGAGGTGCCTTGGCATTTATATTTCGCTCTACAAACAAAGGGCAAGCGAGATACCACTCTATCATACCTTACTATGAGAATTACAATGTTGCTTATGTTTATGTTTCATGCTACTTATTATTATTGAGTTGGTTTCTCTTCATAGCTTGCAATGAATATTGAGTATACTTAGTTTCATACTCTTTATTATGAATAGTTTAAGCATCTACTCCTGTGCTGAGAATATATACATCATCTGAAGCAAATGTGTTCGTGAAAGTTCTTTTATCGCACTCAGTTTTCAACTGAATTGCTTGAGGACAAGCAATAAGCTAAGCTTGGGGGAGTTGATACGTCCAAAACGTATCTACTTTCCCGAACACTTTTGCTATTGTTTCTCCTCTAAACTTGTGTGATTTGGATACAACTAAAATGGACTGATGTTGTTTTTAGCAGAATTACCTTGTTGTCTTGTTTTTGTGAAGAAAATGAACTATCCGGAAAAATCCCGGAAAATATGCCAAAAATTATATTTCACCAGAAGATCCACGGAGCCAGAAGACGAGACGGAGAAGGGGCCAGGGGGACGCACAACCCTGCCAGGCGCGAGCCCACCACTGGCCGCGCCTATAGGGGGTGCAGCCACCCCAGGCACCCCCTCAGCCTCCCTCTGCGCCTATAAGTTTCCTTTCGACCTAAAAATCGAGGGGTTTCGATAGTTTTCCAAAAAGAGTTCCGCTCTGCCACCGTCACCAGAAACCAAGATTCGGATCCAGAAAATCCGTTCTGGCACCCTGCCGGGACGGGTAATTTGGAGAGGATCATCGCCATCGTCATCACCAACGCATCTCCATCAACCACCGATGTTTCCCTCATCCATGAGTGATTAATCCCACATTGTAGGCTTGGGGATGGTAGGGATTGGATGAGTTCTATCATGCAATAGAATAAGATCTGTTAGGGCATAGTGCCTAGTATCTCTATTAGTGCTATTTGACTTTGTTGCAACTTGTTGTGCTTAATGCTTGTCACTAGGGCCCGAATGCCATGATATCAGATCTAAACTTATTATTGAATCATTATGATAGTATTGTTTGTGATCTTATCTGCAAGTTGTGTACACATATCATTATCCGGATCGAAAGGACCCAAAGTGATAATAATTGGGACAACCGGAGGGGATGGCTGTGGTGTGAGGATCACATGTGTTCACGGAGTGTTAATGATTTGCTCCGGTGCTATATTAAAAGGATCACCTTAATTGGCAGTATTTCCCTAGAGGCCCCGCTGCCACGGGCTGGCTGGACAGAAGATGTTGTGCAAGTTCTCATTGCGAGCACGTATGACTATATTTGGAGCACATGTCTAGGATTTTTTAGTACTTGGATGCTTGTTATTATTTATCTTCAATTCCCTAGATCTTGAAGTGACGTGTTTAGAGTCGTCCATGCAACGCCCGTCCATCCATCCCTATGCCTACCGCACTCGCATCCCACTTTTACCGTTACTGTTACTATTGCTCCTGTTTTACTACTGTTGTTGCTACTACCAAACTGTTGCTACTGATAAACTTCTGTGAGCAAGAACTATTTCTAGGTGCGGCTGAATTTACAACTCAGTTGTTAAGGCTTGCAAGTATTCTTTGGCTCCCCTTGTGTCAAATCAATAAATTGGGTAATACTACCCGCGAAGACTGTTGTGATCCCCTACACTTCTGGGTCATCAAGACTATTTTCTAGAAAATAGTCTTGATAACCCACAAGTATAGGGGGGTGTATCGTAGTACTTTCGATAAATAGGAGTGTCGATCCCAACGAGGAGCAGAAGGTGCTGAACAATGGTATGGAGCAGGAAATCCCTGTGAATACTTAGCAAACGGATTTTTAGTGGTTTTTTGATAAGACAACAAAACAAAGTGCAAGTAACAAAGAACAAACGCAGCAAGTGGCCCAATCCTTTCTTAGAAAAGGACAAGCCGGTGGAAATACTTATAAAGACCAAACGTTCTCGAGAAAACACGGGAATTCTGTCAAGTGCTTTCGCTTCATATAGCTGAGTACTCTTCTTTGGTGTTGTAAGTGTTGTGTGGGTGAACCTGTTCTAATGTACCAACCGTACTTGGACTAATACATACTTGTGATTAAACCCCTTGCAAAAATCCGTAACTACAGGAAAGTAATTAAGACATAAATCTAACCACAGCCTTAAACTCTGAGATCCTACGCTCCCTTGTGCAAAGGTGTCCTAACGGGGGTTCATGTTTCTGTCACTCTAGCAACCCCACAATTACTAGCCAAATACACAATGCATTCCCCTAGGCCCATAATGGTGAAGTATCATGTAGTAGACATTCACATGACACCAATAGAAGAATAGCACCCAACTTAAATACTAAACCATTGAATAATAAATCAACGCAAATCCACTAAAAACAACATGACTTCTCCCATGTCCTCAAGAACTAAACGAACTACTCACAAGACATCATATGGATCAAGATCAAAGATGATATGATAATGGATAACAATCTGAACATAAACAATAATCCAATGGTTCCACTCACAAGCATCAACTACAATAGTAATTAACACTAGGAAAGTTTCCCCTAAAAATTCAAGCAATATCCAACACAATTGTTACAGCAGGACGGAGTGGTGATGATGGTGCTGGTGGAGATGATGGTGTGGATGATGATGATCCCGACGAAGCCTAGCTTGATGATGGTGTTGATGGTGATGGTCTCCCCTCTCCGGGAAGGAATTCCCCCGGCAAAAATCTGTCTACCGGAGAGATCTTTCTCTCTTGGTGTTTTCCGCCCCCAGAGGCGGTGGAAATCTATCTATGGTCGCTCCCCGAGGCTTAGGGTTCCGTAGGGAAGATATAGGCGAAGGGGCGGAGTCGGGAGCCGGACAGGTGGGCCACACCTTCCCTAGGCGCGGCCTAGGGTGGGCTCGCGCCTAGAGGGTGTGGGCCCCCTGCGGCCCCTCTTCTATCATCCTTCTGGCTTCCTCATTCTTCTGGAATATAATATTTTCCCATATTTTTCTGGTATTTTTCTGATCTTCGCGAAATTGCACCGAAACGCCTTCTTTTCCATCAGAATCCCGACTCCGGCAGTCCATCCTCCAAGAATCATCCAACATGCATAAACAGATGAAAATCCATAAGTAATACCTCATAATAAGACATATATCAATGAATAGAGGTAAATTATGATACAGAATGGCGATGCAAATTGGACATATCAACTCCCCCAAGCTTAGACCTTCGCTTGTCCCCAAGCGAAAACTGAGTAAACATGTCCACGGGTTTATGGACTGAAGTGTCGATAAAAGAATACGAACAATAATCATCACATTTACCATGGCACAACTCATAGAAGAAAGCAACTTACCATTATATAACTTATCTTGCAACCAAGTACAACAGTCACAAAAGAGATGCATAAAGATAAATCATAATTGGAATTGGCAAACTTTGTTCCTGGTCAGAGAACAACTGGCAAACAATTTCACAAATAAAGCTTTGTAGAAGTTTTCAAAACAGGAGCACTCTTTGCTAAAAGGTCTTTCACAAGTGAAGGCTTTCAAAGTAATACTCAATATATAAGACTTTTGTGCAAACAAGGAAGATAAAGAACATGATTGAATAAATCACCATATGAATGCTTAAAACAGAACAACTCAAATGCTTGCTGGAGATAGAGAGGAAGTAGGTTTATTGACTCAACATGGAAATGGGGGAAAGGTCCCTTTATAGAGGGAAGCAGGGATTGCAAGATATAAAGAGCTTCCAAAAGATTAGGGTACTTACTAGCTTTGAGCCCTCATTGCCCCTATCATAAGCATATTGAGATGATTAAGGTTAAAGTGCACAAAGATGGAGTATATGCTTGACGAAATATAAGTTGAAAATCTCATGTCCCTTGAATATGAGGTCCACTCCTCATGCTACTCAACTTTGGTCACAGGTAAGTTCTTGTCATTGTAAGTATTTTCATATCATTGAGAACCGCCAACGGGGTACCCCTTGCACATGGTACAGGATCTTTCCCATAACCAAAATGACAAGGCAAGCAGACAATGAGCATCTCAGCGATCTTTTTATTTACTATGTGCATAGCTTTTTATTGAGGATGCTTCATAGATAGCTCACTATGGTGATGTTGCAAGTTTCCACCATGATTAGGCATGGCTTAGGCTAGCGGCACAAGCGTTTCTCTAACACAAAATACAAAATACATGGACTTACAAGTCCACTCTTTATTTCACACCATTGACATCCATAGACAAAAGAGCATGATATCAACTGTGTACAGAGTACAAGTGCAATGTTGAAGACATTCCCCATGACAGCACGGTTCTGCTAATTCCAACGTATAGATGCAAGCATATACAACTTCGATGGAACAATGGTTAAAGTCTATTAGGGGCAAGGAAATAAGGTGTGCCATCAAGTTCGTGAGAGATTTACTAACTAGTTTTCACATAACAAAATACTTTTTAATTCGAAAGATAGATGAAGCTTGAGAATTTACTTGGAATAGCAAAAGCTACTAGGTAGATATGGTGGACAAAAGTGGAAAAGGTTTTGGTTCAAAGGGATTTGGAAACATGAGAAGTATGCCTTCTCAAAACAGGTTTTTTGCTAGCAAGGCTAGGTAGCAAGCAAGAGAGTTGAAAGAAACAAGCAAACATACAAGTAATAAAGCCAAACATGCAATTCTTCCATGAATACACAAAAGATCTTAAATAAAGAATACTAAGCTTATGAGCCAACAAGAAAGAAGATAAATGATACAAAATACATGTAAGCCTTTTCTCCTTTTCTTTCAAATCTCAAAGTATTGCTATTGACCAGAACTCGGTTTGCGAAAACCAATTTAGATCCACTTGATGCTCCCAAAGTGATGTCAATACTGATCAACAAGATCCATCATATAATAGAGATTGCAAACTAACACTACAAGGAATCTGGCTATATATGACCCTCCATTTTCGTCACAGAATCGTCATAGTAGTCTGTTTATGAAGATTTTATGACGATTTTGAGATTGTCGAAAGCTGGGCGTCGCAAATGAACTATAACGATGATTTTGGTAAAATCGTCATAATAGTCTATGACGATATTGGATCGTCATAATGTCTATGACGATCCATTATCGTCATAGGCCATCTAGCCAGGCCAGCTCATATCCTACATGGCAAAATTATGACGAAATGAAATCGTCGTAGTGTGAATTCAGCCCGATCCAATCTGGTTGCTTACATGGGCCAAGCCCATTACTTCAGCCTTTATTCTTCTAGGCCATGGCCTTTTTAGTATCGATTATTGAGGGCCTTTGTACTTTGTACGTCCATGAATTTTCTATTTTCAACATTCTTTATCCAGAATTTTGTGGGCCGTGGCCTTATTACAAAAGTATTATTTGGTCCAGTGTAAAATAGAGATGTGGCTTTTTAATAGTGCAATACTATTTGGGCCATGGCCTCTTTAGGTTGAGTTGCCCAATTATATAGATCAAACACTATATTAAATAAGGTAGTTTTTTCAATAAATATGCAATGAAACGGTTTCACAGATTGATATAGAATCTAAATAACAGAATATATATGACTACATTTGAATTACAAGACAGGTTCACAGGTACAATGAAACAGGTTCATAGGTTGATACAATGAACCATGACAGATACAGGTTCACACAAAACCATATTATTACATAAATGTATCTCCCAGTAACAAGTCTACATCGAGTAAAAGTATCTCAAGCAAGCTGACACCATGTAACTTCCTCCGAAGGACATCCTTTCTTGCAATGTTGGTGTTGCATTTGTCCTAGAAATAAACAAACAAATATCAGGCAATAGTAATTGACATTGATAATGCACAGGGACCAAAGATATCAAATTCGAGCATCCGTTACATGCTTTAGTTTATCAACTCAAAACAGAAACCTTTAACGACCTAATGGACATAATTCATCGATTGTGGCATAAGACAACATAGCTACAGAGATCCAAGTATGTTCGACGAGAAGAAAACATACCAGCCAAGGAACAATGTGCATATCAAACTAATGCTATGAACCTCCAACAGAAGCATGAAACAAATTGACCAATGGTTCTCAAACAGAAATTGCATTGACTTTAACCTGAGCTCAACAGTCTCTAGCATAATTTCTGAAGCAATTTGGCTGGCTTTTCTATATATTTTACATGTTACAAACACACATGATGCTTGAGAGACGCAACAGATAGAGCACATAGAGGAGATGGAAATCGGAACTCACTAGAGGGTTATCACAGCCGATGCTAAACCATCATAGGCTACTTGTGGTGCGCCGCCACCAACCAGAAGCCACGGGGGCGAGCAGCAGGACAACCGCCCAGGGTACAAAAGCCATCAACTGCGGGACTCGTCCGGTCACTACACAAAAGTTAAACACAAGGTCATGTCAATGTATAAGAATTTATAATAGGAGCAAAACAGTGTATCCTACATCAGCTAGCTCTACATACAACCATCAAGAAGCAAAATACATTGTCCAGTTGGTTGCCACAACCAATACACATCTTATAAGAAAAGGACTATAAAGTAAAAATCAGGAATCGCACACTAGAGACATCATTGCCTTGTCAAGCATGTATGCTCAAATAGTAAGAAGTCTTTTCTATTTCTTGTGGAATGTTCACATAAGAACATACACAGTAAGGTTAGAAAATAACATGATATCTTTGTAGCAAAAGTAAGAATGATATTTTCATGTAGGAAACTCCATTCAATGATGTCTTAACTAGCACTATGCAAAGGAATAACATTTCATACTAAACCTTAATACTCCTAATTCTCTAAAATAGCACTATGATGTTATCTCTTAGATCTTTACATCAACACTACTAGAGATACTATCATATAATGTTCAGGGAGAGTGAAACAGATATGCAAAATAAATGAAGCAACCTTGTACTGTCATTTGAATAAATCACACTAGCGGTCACTGTCAGATGATTTTATAAGAAGCTAAAGGTAGTACACAGCAAAACAAGAGACATTACCATGTCGTTTTAGTACCACATTATCAAGTAGAAACAACAGAAAATAATACCACACTGCACAGATAACTTGAGTCTAATGGCATTACATGGTTCCCTTGTCCAACACTATCACTCAGTAGTTAACTTTAGGTTATCTACAAGTATGGAGTATACAACACAAGTATGCAGTATTTGTGCCAAATTGTGAATACCAGCAGCAGGCCATAGTTTAGCTGTTGAAAGTAAAATCCTCACCTAAATGTTGCCATCAAACAAAGAAAGGCTAAGGACATGATCCCCACACTCTAGTTTTACTGGAAACCAAGTCAACATCAGGATTACATATGTTGCGTGTATGCAAGTCAAGATTAGGACTACAAAAATGTAGAATTAACAAACTAGTAGGATATGCAGACAGTTTTAGTTCTAGCAAATGACACTATATATGATAGCAAACTTTACATATTCCATTGTAGGTATTAAGATATGTTTACAACTTTACATACTTGAGCTATTGTTAACATATAAACATATGAGCAACAATAAGAAAGAATAATATGTGCTATGTTTACTGAGTGTGGTATGAATTAAAGGCAAGTTTTCTGTGACTCCATTAAACAAACTTTATGAAGAAAACTACTACAGTATCTTTGTGTGATATCATGTAAGCAGTCAATTTCAAGAACTGAATACAAACTCTATGAAGTAAACTACTTTAGTGATCACAGTAGAACAGTCAAAAAGAAGAACAAGCAATACATGAATCACAGTAATAAGATAAGTGAGGCAACTACCATTAGAGCTAAGAAGCTAGCCATGAAATTATATACATGGTTAATGAGGCATTTATACTTCTACTATTTTGTAATAGAAATTTGTCTGGACTAAGGGACATAAAGCATCAATCTATCCGAACTAGGGGACACCAAGCATCAATATCCAGAGATATGAAATTGGTAACAAACATCATACGTCCATTGCCTTGTAGCCTCTCTCGAGCAAACCATTCACAACATAGTACCAGCTTAAACTTACCCAAATTCCTCAAGGCATCGCTCTTACTAAAAGTTCGGATGTGCTGGAGCTATACTACTCTCTGGTCTCTAGATAGAGTTGGGGCCAAGCATCCATGGAACGAACGCAACCATGATTTTGGAATCACGAATAGATCCAGAGGATATGGGAGGATAAGGTGGGTTGGCGGATATATACCTTGGGTGCCGTCGTGGAAGGCCTTGGCGACGCTCTTGGGCGTCCTGCACAGCCCCTCCCGGTGGTCATCCCCACTGAAGCCCACCAGCAGTACGGGCCACCCACGCCTCCATCTGCATCGGCGGCCACCCACGCCCACCCACGTCTCCATGGTCGTGGTAGCGGCGCATCTGGAAGATCCGGGCATCCTTCCGACGGACCTCCCCTCCTCTTCGGGCACGGGCGTTACTTGTGGTAGGGCTCGCCAGCGATGCAGAGGATGTCGTTGAGGCCGCCGATGGTGAGTGTGAGGGCACATGATTGAGCAGGGAGGTTCGGGCGGTGGTTCTAGTGCTTGGAGGAAGAAGGGAAATGCGTACGCAGATGGAGAAGCAGCGGCATGAGAGGATCAAGGAGGATGTGGATGGAAGACGACGATGATTAGGGTGGGGTGGGGGTGGCGGCGGGAGCATGGATTGGATCTTGGGAGGCAGAGGTGATACTCAGTGAAGGTGGGGATATGGCTCTGGGTGGGTCGGGTCGACACGGCGGCGCGGGGTGGCTCGGGATCTGACACAAGGGGAGAGAAGAGAGGAGGGAGGTGGTGGAAACGGCGGGAAGCAACCACGGCGCACAGCCATGGCGGCCTAGCCGCCATCCACGATTGAGAGAGAGGAGAGGCAGGTCGGGTGGCGAGCGACGCAGTGAGGAGCAAGGGGATTAGGGTTGCTATCTAGTAGAGAGAGAGGAAGGAGTGGCGGCAGGGTCTGCGAAGAGGAGCGATGGGATTAGGGTTTGGGGGTCAGTCCCTCTCGACCATGTTGATATCACGAAATTACCCCTGATCACTTCTGCGGTGAAGTCTATGGGACTCTAGTGCATTTCTGTCATTCCACGCACAAAGATAGGGGCCAAGGAGGCGCGGGATAAAATTTTGGTCGTTGCATGGAGTGCATGTAAATGGATGAGATCACCTTCGGTGGGGTAATCCGTGGGTATTCTTATTCTCTATTCTGATTGGCTGCCCCTTTTTAATTTTCTAAGTGTTAAAAACGGGTCGTTTTGTGAAGCAATCACCAAATAGAAGTTTTAAAATGCTACCATACCATTTTTCAAAAATAATATGCCACCTTACATGGAAAAATGTCCCAACCTGGGTATCTCAAACATTTTCGTCCACCCCTGGCAAAAAAGACAAATTCATGCCGAATCGGCAGGAAGTGGGTCCGATTTGAACTACATGTACATTATCTGATGCCCATATTTTTTTTGAAAAAATCAGTTTTAGACTCGCAATATGCTATTTCTTTAGATATATAATGCAATTTTAGCGAGGCTCAGCCCCGATTTAAGAACCTTCATGCCCGCCGTTTTGACCATAGTTGGAAACGGGCATAAAAAAATCAAAAACGGTCCGATCAATGCAAATCCTTCGCGTGGTGTCTTATTATGTGATATAGTTGCAAGGAAAAATACCAAACTTGGTATATTGCAAGTGTCTCGAAAAAGCCTTCTCAGAAATGACCTATCATGTTCGAGGTTTTCATGGCTTTCAGCCAAACGACCAATGTTATGGCCCGAATCGCGGCATAGTTTGTGATAATTAGCCCATATTGTGCATCCATATGTATCGTGGGATGACGAACAATGTTGCAGGAGGAAGTTTTTCTTTTCGTCACACGGAAAATCTATTTTCCATTTTCCGAGCGCAAAAAATGGGGCATTTTTTGAAGCAACCACCAAATGACAGTTTTATAATGCTACAAACACATTTTTCAAAAATAGTATACCACCTTACATGGACAAATGTCCCAACCTGGGTATCTCAAACCTTTCCGTCCACCCCTGGAGAAAAAGACAAATTCCTGCCGAATCGGTAGGAAGTGGGTCCGATTTGTACTACAGGTACATTATCTGATGCCCATGATTTTTTGAAAAAATCATTTTTAGACTCGCAATATGCTATTTCTTTAGATATATAATGCAATTTTAGCGAGGCTCAGCCCTGATTTAAGAACCTTCATGCCCGCCGTTTTGACCATAGTTGGAAACGGGCATAAAAAAATCAAAAACGGTCCGATCAATGCAAATCCTTCGCGTGGTGTCCTATTATGTGATGTAGTTGCAAGGAAAAATACCAAACTTGGTATATTGCAAGTGTCTCGAAAAAACCTTCTCAGAAATGACCTATCATGTTCGAGGTTTTCATGGCTTTCAGCCAAACGACCAATGTTATGGCCCGAATCGCGGCATAGTTTGTGATAATTAGCCCATATTGTGCATCCATATGTATCGTGGGATGACGAACAATGTTGCAGGAGGAAGTTTTTCTTTTTGTCACACGGAAAATCTATTTTCCATTTTCCGAGCGCAAAAAATGGGATGTTTTTTGAAGCAACCACCAAATGACAGTTTTATAATGATACAAACACATTTTTCAAAAATAGTAGACCACCTTACATGGACAAATGTCCCAACCTGGGTATCTCAAACCTTTCCGTCCACCCCTGGAGAAAAAGACAAATTCCTGCCGAATCGGTAGGAAGTGGGTCGGATTTGAACTACAGGTACATTATCTGATGCCCATGATTTTTTGGAAAAATCATTTTTAGACTCGCAATATGCTATTTCTTTAGAGATCCAATGGAATTTTAGCGAGGCTCGGCCCCGATTTAAGAACCTTCATGCCCGCCGTTTTGACCATAGTTTGAAACGGGCATAAAAAATCAAAAACGGTCCGATCAATGCAAATCCTTCGCGTGGTGTCTTATTATGTGACATAGTTGCAAGGAAAAATACCAAACTTGGTATATTGCAAGTGTCTCGAAAAAACCTTCTCAGAAATGACCTATCATGTTCGAGGTTTCATGGCTTTCGGGCCAAACGACCAATGTTATGGCCCGAATCGCGGCATAGTTTGTGATAATGAGCCCATATTGTGCACCCATATGTATCTTGGGATGGCGAACAATGTTGAGGGAGGAAGTTTTTCTTTTCGTCGCACGGAAAATCTATTTTCCATTTTCCGAGCACAAAAAACGGGTCGTTTTTTGAAGCAACCACCAAATGACAGTTTTATAATGATACAAACACATTTTTCAAAAATAGTAGACCACCTTACATGGACAAATGTCCCAACCTGGGTATCTCAAACCTTTCCGTCCACCCCTGGCGAAATACACAAATTCCTGCCGAATCGGTAGGAAGTGGGTCGGATTTGAACTACAGGTACATTATCTCATGCCCATGATTTTTTGAAAAAATCATTTTTAGACTCGCAATATGCTATTTTTTAGAGATCCAATCGAATTTGAGCGAGGCTTGGCCCCGATTTAAGAACCTTCATGCCCGCCATTTTGACCATAGTTTGAAACGGACATAAAAAAATCAAAAACGGTCCGATCAATGCAAATCGTTCGCGTGGTGTCTTATTATGTGACATAGTTGCAAGGAAAAATACCAAACTTGGTATATTGCAAGTGTCACGAAAAAACTTTCTCAGAAATGACCTATCATGTTCAAGGTTTCATGGCTTTCGGGCCAAACGACCAATGTTATGGCCCAAATCGCGGTATAGTTTGTGATAATGATCCCATATTATGCACCCATATGTATCGTGGGATGGCGAAGAATGTTGCAGGAGGAAGTTTTTCTTTTCGTCGCACGAAAAATTTATTTTCCATTTTCCGAGCGCAAAAACGGGTCGTTTTGTAAAGCAAACACCAAATGATAGTTTTATAATGCTACAAACACATTTATCAAAAATAGTTATCACCTTACATGGACAAATGTCCCAACCTGGGTATCTCAAACCTTTCCGTCCACCCCTAGCGAAAAAGACAAATTACAGCCGAATCGGTAGAAGTGGGTCCGATTTGAACTACAGGTACATTATCTGATGCCCATGATTTTTTGAAAAAATAATTTTTAGACTCGCAATATTCTATTTCTTTCGAGATCCAATGGAATTTTAGCGAGGCTCGGCCCCGATTTAAGAACCTTCATGCCCGCCGTTTTGACCATAGTTTGAAACGGGCATAAAAAATCAAAAACGGTCCGATCAATGCAAATCTTCGCGTGGTGTCTTATTATGTGACATAGTTGCAAGGAAAAATACCAAACTTGGTATATTGCAAGTGTCTCGAAAAAACCTTCACAGAAATGACCTATCATGTTCGAGGTTTCATGGCTTTCGGGCCAAACGACCAATGTTATGGCCCGAATCGCGGCATAGTTTGTGATAATGAGCCCATATTGTGAACCCATATGTATCTTGGGATGGTGAACAATGTTGCAGGAGGAAGTTTTTCTTTTCGTCGCACGGAAAATCTATTTTCCATTTTCCGAGCGCAAAAAATGGGTCGTTTTTTGAAGCAACCACCAAATGACAGTTTTATAATGCTACAAACAAATTTTTCAAAAATAGTAGACCACCTTACATAGACAAATGTCCCAACCTGGGTATCTCAAACCTTTCTGTCCACCACTAGCGAAAAAGACAAATTCCTGCCGAATCGGTAGGAAGTGGGTCGGATTTGAACTACAGGTATATTATCTAATGCCCATGATTTTTTGGAAAAATCATTTTTAGACTCGCAATATGCTATTTATTTAGAGATCCAATGGAATTTTAGCGAGGCTCGGCCTCGATTTAAGAACCTTCATGCCCGCCGTTTTGACCATAGTTTGAAACGGGCATAAAAAAATCAAAAACGGTCCGATCAATGCAAATCCTTCGCGTGGTGTCTTATTATGTGACATAGTTGCAAGGAAAAATACCAAACTTGGTATATTGCAAGTGTCTCTAAAAAACCTTCTTAGAAATGACCTATCATGTTCGAGGTTTCATGGCTTTCGGGCCAAACGACCAATGTTATGGCCCGAATCGCGGCATAGTTTGTGATAATGATCCCATATTGTGCACTCATATGTATCGTGGGATGGCGAAAAATGTTGCAGGAGGAAGTTTTTCTTTTCGTCGCACGAAAAATCTATTTTCCATTTTCCGAGCGCAAAAAACGGATCGTTTTGTGAAGCAACCACCAAATGACAGTTTTATAATGCTACAAACACATTTTTCAAAGATAGTAGACCACCATACATGGACAAATGTCCCAACCTAGGTATATCAAACTTTTCCATCCACCCCTGGCGAAAAAGACAAATTCCTGCCGAATCGATAGGAAGTGGATCCGATTTGAACTACAGGTACATTATCTGATGCCCATGATTTTTTGAAAAAATCATTTTTAGACTCGAAATATTCTATTTCTTTAGAGATATAATGCAATTTTAGCGAGGCTCAGCCCCGATTTAGGAACCTTCATGCCCGCCATTTTGACCATAGTTTGAAACGGGCATAAAAAAATCAAAAGGGTCCGACCAATGCAAATCCTTCGCGTGGTGTCTTATTATGTGACATAGTTGCACGAAAAAATACCAAACTTGGTATATTGCAAGTGTCTCGAAAAAACCTTCTCAGAAATGACCTATCATGTTCGAGGTTTCATGGCTTTCGGGCCAAACGACCAATGTTATGGCCCGAATCGGGGCATAGTTTGTGATAATGAGCCCATATTGTGCATCCATATGTATCGTGGGATGGCGAACAATGTTGCAGGAGGAAGTTTTTCTTTTCGTCGCACGGAAAATCTATTTTCCATTTTCCGAGCGCAAAAAACGGGGCGTTTTGTGAAGCAACCACCAAATTACAGTTTTATAATGCTACAAACACATTTTTCAAAAATAGTAGAACACCTTACATGGACAAATGTTCCAACCTAGGTATTTCAAATCTTTCCGTCCACCTCTGACGAAAAAGACATTCCTGCCGAATCGGTAGGAAGTGGGTTCGATTTGAACTACAGGTACATTATCTGATGCCCATGATTTTTTGAAAAAATCATTTTTAGACTCGCAATATGCTATTTCTTTAGAGATCCAATGGAATTTTAGTGAGGCTCAGCCCCGAGCTAAGAACCTTCAAAACCCTAGTTTCAAAATCATAGTATTTTGAATTATGATATTGTTCCTACTATGGACTAACATGGTATTAGTATATCCAAAATTTCAAGTAATCATACTATTAAGAATTAACATCCTAGTATGATCTAATGAAATTTATAAAAATTTAGAGACAAAAACCAATTATTTTGGAGTTCTTATGAGAAAGATACACAAGAAATATGGAAACACAAAAAGAAAAACGAAAAAAACATAACTGTACCTAATCTACTGCGCCCAAGGTCAAAGCCCGCCCAAAATAAACGTTCCCAAAGAAGGCCCATGGTGGGAACACAGCCCGAGCCCGATTCGATCGAGTAATAGTCAAAATGGTTGGCGTGTCATCGGACAACAAAGTTGAGTTGGTCTGCATTGGTTAGGTGCCTTCAAGCGTGGGGAGGTCTCGGTTCTAGTCCCCTGACACTTTTTGCTTATTATTCAGCATGGCGATTGAGGGTGATAGTCAAAAGGGCTAAGCGCGTGTATGGGACAACTAAGTTGAGTTGGTTTGGTGGTTAGGTTCCTTCCATCTGCGGGGAGGTCTCTGGTTCGAGTCCCCTTGCAGCCCTTTTTTTCTTATTATTCCCGCGCAAGCGATTGAGGGTGATAGTCAAAAGGGCTGAGCGCGTGTATGGGACAACTAAGTTGAGTTGGTCTGGTGGTTAGGTGCATTCCATTTGCGGGGAGGTCTCTGGTTCGAGTCTCCTTGCAGCCCATTTTTGCTTATTATTCCCGCACGCGTGAGTTTAATTTGTTGGGTGTCCTGGAACCAAATATTGACACATAAGTATGCCACATATGCAAAAACTGACACATAGACATGCCACATAGATGGAAATGGTGAGGCAAATGCTTACTCATTTCAACTTTATTCTATTTTAGACGTTATGACCAATTTAAATCGTCATAATCAGTTACAATAAATGTCTAGGCTACATCCGCCATATTATGACGATTTTAGCTAGGGCAAATATGACATTTTAGAGTCAAAACGTCTTAATTTTTCAAGGTTTTGACCCCTTCGAACGGCTTATGACTATCTAGTGCAAAATCGTCATAGATCTATGACGATTTTATTCACGGTCACTATCAGAAGGTCATAGTTTGACACATTTCTTGTAGTGTAAAATAAGAAGTGCAAAAAGTAAAAGATGAGACTTCTCATTAATATTCAATAAAGGCATTCACACCAAGGGATACATAGATAATCAAGTAAAGGAGAGATACTTCCACATGCAAACCAAACTATAAGATAACCTCTCTACCAAAGATATGAATCCACTAAAAAGGTAAAAGATAAAAGATAATGGTTGTGATACCGCGGCACTCCCCCAAGCCTGGAACAAGCCAAGGGGATGCCAAACCTGATGGTGAATTACTCCTTCGGTGGTGGTGGTGTTCTCTTGATAAGCTCTTTAATAAGTCTCTTCAAATCTTTCAAATAAAAGGTCAGAGTACGAATCAATTCTGAATTATGTTCAATGCAGCTCATGATCAATTTGGACAGAGGATCCCAGTCCTTATTATTCTTTCTCCACTCTTCCCACTTAGAGTGTTTCTTCCCTGCATGGTTAGAGTGAGTGGTACGTGGAGGAGGTGACCGTGGAGAGAGGATATGTCGTGGAGTTTTCCCTCCTGCAGACATCTATGCTGTACTCTTAAGCTTGGTAGGTTTTGCCACCAATCCAATGCTTGCGACGGTAGCGCGGGTGTCTGGTTGCTTGTCCTCCTCCATGTCTCCTTCATAACCTACCAAAATCTCCTCCTCGGGTTTGTGAGGATCGTCTTCCTCGAGCTTCTTGCCTTTGTCGTTGGTGGAGACCATGGTGCTCTAAACTTGAGAAGATTTCATGACATAAACATATCGAAACGAAAACACGATGAGAACACGATGCACGAACCTCGGGGGATCTGGGGGGGTTATATATTATGAAGTTTCAATGCATAAGGAAGGTTTTGACACGGAAATGAGGCGGAGACGGAGTTTGGGAGAGTCAAACCCCCTCCAGGCACAGCGAGACTAGGCCCGCCCCTAGGGTGGGTTTGTCCACCCCAGACTCCGTTTCCTCTTCAATTCCGTCTCGTATCTTTCCTTATGTATTAAAAATATCAAAAATATAAAAAGACTGGGGTTTCATGAACCTTCTGTTTTCACCACTTTTACCTATTCAAAGACGAACTCTACAGATTCCTTTTCTCCTTCTCCTGGAAGTTTCCTTTCCTCACAAGGCTATACACAAACTTCAATGGCAATATTAGTGTAAGCAAAGCAAAAATAAACCTTTGGGTACACACTTCAACTGAAAACCCATCAAAACAAAAGCTTCTGTAAGAGGCAAATGCAAATAATGGCAGAAATCTATCAAAACATACCAGCAGGTAAAGATTGATTTTTTCGAAAACCTTCTATTACTCAAATCAAAAAGTGCAGAACTAATGAAAGTTGGGTCACAACTTGGAGAAAAATATCATAAAAATTCAGCTCCATCCAATGTACTGAGATCCCTCATGAATTTTTACAATGCAGCACAAAAATATGTCCCAGGACAACCACTTTTCACAACTCCTCTACTTCACAGAAGTAGTTGAACTTGACACAAGAACCAAAACAAAAAGGATAAGGAGTGGTTATTACAGAGGTAATAACTTCCAAGACTCGACAAAACTCTTGGGTTATCTCCCAACAAGTACTTTTCTTTAATGACTTTAAGTTAGGCTTGAAACTTTCAAAGATGCTCACATAGGAGATATATATATCTGGAGTGAAAAAGACCATCAAGAAGCAAATAACCAACACACTTGAGTATAACCCACTTCCTATGCATGGGAGTGTCATGAGAAAAGAAATTGTTGAAACAAAAATCCACTAGCATAGGAAGACAAAACAGATGCAAATTCAAAGCTTTCATCATAAAACGGGGAAACTTAACATTATTGAGAAGCATAAGACCATGTTTCCCTCTCTCATAATAACTTTCAGTAGCACTTTGAATAAAGTTGACAATATAGCTGTCACTGGCAACAAATTTATCATTAGAATAAGCATACTTACAGTCACCAAAAAGAGGTCCAAGGTCATAGACTAGATTAATAGAAGCAAGTTGTTTCATCCTGAAATCTTTATTAGGCAAGCTATTTTCACAAGGAGCTTTAGCGAATTTGGAAAAGTTAAACTCATACGACTCTCCATAAAACTTAGTCAAAAATTTTTCCTTCCTACAATCTATAATGGCCCCACAAATATTCAGGAAGGGTCTACCAAAGATAATAGGATAGGTTTTACTAGCATCTTTACCAAGTACTAGAAAATCAACAGGATATTTAATCTTACCACAAAGTACCTCCACATCTCTTACAATGCCAATGGGGAAAACTTGCTCCCTATTGGCAAGGTGAATAACCACATAAATGTCCTCAAGCTCACAAGGACCAATTTCATGCATAATTTCCCTGTAAAGCTCATAAGGAATAGCAATAGAACTAGCACCAATATCATATAAACCATAATAGCTATGACTACCAATTCTAACAGAAAGCATAGGGACACTAGATTTTCTAACTTTATCAGGATGAGAAATAATATTAGTGGCGTCTTCACAGAAGACAATATGCTCATCCTCTATATTTCTAGTGACAAGATGTTTCACAATAGCTACCACGGGCTCAATATCAATAAGTTCATCGGACCCCACAGTTTTCTTTGAGCTTTTGCTAACCATATTAGCTATAATGGAATGTTCCCTTACCTTAGCAGGAAAAGGGATTTTCTCCACATAAGGTTCAGGCAAAATAGGATGAACAGTACAAACCTCTGTGCTAGCAGGAACATGGGTGACAATGTCTTTATAAGGAGCATGGTATTTGTCCCACTCTTTCTTGGGAATTTCAATATAAGAGGCAAAGGCATTAAAACATTTTGCAAGAACTTGAGGATCAAGAACAAATTCATTACTAATATCACGGAAGCTATCAGTTCCCATAAAGGATTTAATGCATTCATAATCGTAGTTTATACCCGACTTTCTTCCTTTGTCATTCTCCCATGCTTCAGTGTTATCTTGAATATGGTCTACGAGATCCGATTTAGCTTCTTCCTTCATACGTGTGAATGATCCAGCACAAGAAGCATCTAGTAAATCTTTATCATGAAGAGAAAGCCTAGCATAGAAGTTATTGAGAATAATATTGTTAGGGAGTTCATGAATAGGACATTTAAGCATTAGTAACTTCAATCTCCCCCAAGCTTGAGCTGTACTCTCTCCATCAATAGGCCAAAATTTATATATAAGATTTCTATCCTTATGAATTTCACTAGGAGGATAAAATTTAGAGTAAAAGAGAGATGCCATCTCCTCACATTCCATAGATTGTCCATTCTTCAGCAGCTTATACCATTCTTCAGATCTCCCTTTCAAGGATATGGAGAGTAACTTCTTATTCACCTATTCAGTTGTGATACCTACACACTTAAACAACCCGCATAATTCATGGATAAAAAGCAAGTGATCACCGGGATGGACAGTTCCATCCCCTAAATAATAATTATCCATAACATGATTAACAATACTTGTAGGTATCTTAAAAGGATCTATCTCAACAGGTGGTGGTTCATCTACTACCCTAGCAGTGGTAGTAGTTTTACCAAACAGAAAACCAAGTGGGTTATCCATATTGGAAACAAAGTAACAAGCAGTAACAAAAGAAATACTCACAGTAGAAGTTTCCTTTACCAGTTCCACTCTTCAATAGAGCTTCACTCCCTGGCAATGGTGCCAGAAAATAGTCTTGATGACCTACAAGTATAGGGGGTGTATCGTAGTACTTTTGATAAATAGGAGTGTCGATCCCAACGAGGAGCAGAAGGTGCTGAACAGTGGTATGGAGCAGGAAATCCCTGTGAATACTTAGCAAACGGATTTTTAGTGGTTTTCTGATAAGACAACAAAATAAAGTGCAAGTAACAAAGAACAAACGCAGCAAGTGGCCCAATCCTTTCTTAGAAAAGGACAATCCGGTGGAAATACTTATAAGGACCAAACATTCTCGAGGACACACGGGAATTCTGTCAAGTGCTTTCGCTTCATATAGGTGAGTACTCTTCTTTGGTGTTGTAAGTGTTATGTGGTGAACCTGTGCTAATGTACCGACCGTAGTTGGACTAATACATACTTGTGATTAAACCCCCTACAAACATCCGTAACTATAGGAAAGTAATTAAGACATAAATCTAACCACGGCCTTAAACTCTGAGATCCTACGCTCCCTTGTGCAAAGGTGTCGTAACGGGGGTTCAGGTTTCTGTCACTCCGGCAACCCCACAATTAGTAGCCAAATACACAATGCATTACCCTAGGCCCATAAATAGTGAAGTATCATGTAGTCGACATTCACATTACACCACTAGAAGAATAGCACCACAACTTAAATACTAAACCATTGGATAATAACTCAACACAAATCCAGTAATAACAACATGACTTCTCCCATGTCCTCAAGAACTAAACGAACAACTCACAAGACATCATATGGATCAAGATCAAAGATGATATGATAATGGATAACAATTTTAACATAAACAATAATCCAATGGTTCCACTCACAAGCATCAACGACTATAGTAATTAACATTGGGAAAGTTTCCCCTAAGAACTAAAGCAATATCCAACACAATTGTTACAGCGGGACGGAGTGGTGATGATGGTGCTGGTGGAGATGATGGTGTGGATGATGATGATGATCTCGATGAAGCTTAGATTTATGATGGTGTTGATGGCGACGGTCTCCCCTCTCCGGGAAGGAATTACCTCGGAAGAAATCTGTCTGTCGGCAGAAGTTAGGGGAGAGTCCCCACCACCCGCCCTTAGACCAGTCGGAAACGCCGCACGGGAAGCAACAACGGCGGACGCCGAACCGATCACGCTTCTGGCACCGCCTCAGCAAGCCAGCGCAGCAGCGAAGTCGACTTTGTCGCCAACACTGGCACGCTGGCGAGCCAGAGCTACCGCCGCGACGGAGGGCAGCAGCGATGGCGGGAACTACAAGAACAAGCCAAGGTTCGATCCATGGCCTCCTTAACCAACCATGTGCGTTTCACGGCGGGGAAGGAAAGCCCGCCACGCACACCACCGCCGACGCCACACCCTTAGGGAGATCGAGAAGGCACGACGCGGGAAGACACCGACAACGACCGCCAAATGGCGGAAAATTCGGCAAAGTAGCCGCTCGCCACACCTTCACGAGGCTTCAACACGGCGCGAGAAGGTCATCGCCAGCGCCGTCGCCGTCAACGGTGGCCCAAGCAGACGTCCCCGGTTCCTCAAGCTGGTGAACAGCCCATCACCGAGTCGGCAAGACCACTCGCCACGCATCGAGTACCGGGGCGAGTCGCCTTGGTGGTCAAGCCCAAGGTTGGCGACTCTGGCTCCCCAAGACACGATGGGCGGCGGCAGCTCCATCAACATCCTCTACCTCGACACCTTCAGGCGGTTGCGGCTCCCGCAGTCGATGATTGAGACCACCCACACTACGTTCCACGGCATCGTCCCCGGTCGGAAGGCGTACCCGATCGGCAAGGTCACGCTACCTGTCACCTTCGATACTCCGGCAAACTTCCGCACCGAGCGGATCGTCTTGACGGTGCCCTTGACAGCCTTACCTGCGTCCTAGGCGCCAGCGTTCGCCAAATTCATGGCGGCGCCCACTACGAGATAACGCGATGAAGCTCCGGGCGTGGCGTCATCACCATCAGCGGCGACCCGACATGGCGCGAATGCGAGGCCAAAGGAGCGAACTTCGACGCCGTCATCGGCGAAGCTAATCACGCCGACGAGCTCGCCAAATCTGGCGGGGTCAACAATGACGACCCCACAATACTCAAGAAGCCCAACTCGGAGGGCACAAACACCTCAACCTTTGAGGCCACGACGGCCTTTTCGCCGTCGAGCTGGTCCCGGCGACCCCGGGACGGTGGCGATCGGACGAGCATGAGCCCAGCATAGGAAGCGCGCTCGCCGAGTTCCTTCGTGAGAATAGGGACATCTTCGCATGGAAACCCTCCGACATGCCTGGTGTCCCTAGGGAGCTCGCTGAGCACAAACTAACGCCGATCCCAAAGTGCGACGTCAGCGATCGCTCGGCCCTTCAATGAAGAACGCCGTCGAGCAATCGCCGAGGAAGTGCGCGCCGCTTTCTGCGGCTTCATCCGCCAATCAAATACTCAAGTGGCTGGCAAACCCAGTCCTGGTTGAGAAGAAAAACGGGACCTGGAGAATGTGTATCGACTACACAAACCTGAACAGCGCCTGCCCAAAGGAGCAGTTCGTCCTCCCGCGGATCGATCAGATAATCGATTCAACCGCGGGTTCGGAGTCGCTATGTTTCCTCGACGCCTACTCCGGGTACAACCAGATCAAAATGGCTGTCGAGGATGAGGAGAAGACGGCGTTCATCACGCCATTCGGAGCCTTCTGCTACACCGCCATGACTTTCGGCCTCAAGAACGCCGGGGCAACCTACCAGCGGTGCATGCAAGAATGCCTCGCGAGCCAAATTGGCCGCAACATCCACGTCTACATCGACGACGTGGTCGTGAAATCCGCTCGCCAAGGCGACCTACTCGCCGACCTCGCGGAGACCTTCGCAAATCTGCGGAGGTACAAGATAAAGCTCAATCCAGGCAAGTGCACCTTCGGTGTACCCGCCGGGCAACTACTGGGATACGTCGTCTCCAAACGAGGGATCGAGGCAAACCCAACGAAGATCGACACAATCGCCCGGCTCGGCAAACCCGAGTGCCTGCGCGACGTCCAGAAGCTGGCCGGGCGTGTAGCGGCTCTCAGTCGCTTCATCCCCCGCACAGGCGGCGATGCCCTATACGCGATGCGCAAGAACCCACATTCCAGTGGGACAAGGAGGCGGACGCGCTCCGCGACCTTAAAAAGTGCTACTACGCCGCACCACTACCGCCGCACACCGACAAAGAGCCTATGCTGGTTTACGTCGCGGCGTCCGAGCGTCGTCGATGCCGTAATGGTCGCCGAACGACCAGAGGAAGGAAAGGCGCCGGTCCAGCGGCGGTGTACTACATCGGAGGTTCTCACCGAGTCGCGCCAGATACCTGATACCAAAAACTGGTATCGCGGTCTTGAGGGCTCAATGGCGCTGCCGCACTACTTCGAGAGCACCCGATCACGGTCTCCTCGGCACCACTACAAGATATCATCCGCATCGCGAGGGCGGGTCGCCAAGTGGGCCATCGAGATCGGCGTCCACAACATTAAATCTGAGCCACGAAGGCGATTAAGTCGCAGCACTAGCAGACTTCCTCGCCCGGGAAGAGGCCCAGCGGAGAAGCCGTACCTCCATTACTGGAGCCTGCACGATGGGTCCAAGAACGCAGACGGCGGGAGGCGGGGATAGTCTTGACCTCACCAAAGGCGACAAGCTCCGCTACATCCTCCGCCTCAATTCACGCCTGCACAAACAACATGGCTGAATACGAGGCCCTACTCTGACATGCGAGCAAAGGAAATGAGTGTCAATCGCCGATGCTACGGAGACTCCGACCTCGTTGGGGCAAGTCGCCGCACTGCGACGTCTCCCCACCATGGCGGCGTCGCCAAGAGGTGGACAAGGTGGGCGGCCACTTCACGGCTACTCGCCGAGTGGATCGACAGAGAAAAAGCGAGGAGGCGCTCTCTCGCCATCGGCTCGACTCGCACCACCGGCGTGTTCCTCGACACAATCTTCACGCCATCGGTCTCTCCCGAAGGAGATCGACATCCAGTCTCGCTCCAACGAAGCAGCCTTGGTCGCACTCATCACCGAGCTCGACGATTGGACCAAGCCCTACATCGCCTACCGAAACGGCACCCGCGTGAGGCCGAAACAAATGCTCGAATGATCGCTCGCCGATGCAAGTCTTACACCATCATCGATGGCGAGCTACAAGCGCAGCGTCACCGGCGTGTTCCAACGTTTCATCCAACGGTGAAGGCGCAAAATCCTCCACGACATCCACTCGGCATTGCGCCACGCCGCCGCTCCTGGTCGCCAAGGCTATGCGACGGCTTCTACCGCCCACACTGCCGACATCGTCCAGCGATGCGGGTGCCAATCATGACGCATGCGTACCAAGCTCGGCGCTCAAAACAATCCCCATCACCTGGCCATTCGCTGTGTGGGGCATGGACATGGTAGGCCCCTTCAAGAAGGCCCCCTCTGGTTACACCCACCTGCTGGTCCGTCGACAAATTCACGAAGTGGGTAGAGGCCAAGCGGTCCGAAATGCGACGGAAGACCGCCACTAAGTTCCTACGCCGAGCTCATATACCTTCGGGTTCCCCAACAGCATCACCACGGATAACGGCACAAACTTCGCCAAGGGAGCAATGGCCGAATTTTGCGAAGAGCACCACATCCGGCTCGACCTTGCGTCAGTCGCACACCCGGAATCCAATGGCCAGGCGGAACGAGCCAACCAAAGCATCCTCCACGGCTGCCGCGACTCCAAGTACCACTCGGCGCACTGGATGCTTTGGGTCGAGCTCCCCTCGTCATCGGGGAATCCGCACCTCGGTCAATGGTCGACGGGATTCCTCCCTTCTTCATGGTGTCTGGCGCGAGCGATCATGCCCAACCTCGAACACGACTCGCGCGGGTCGTCCACTATCTGAGGCAGCAGGCTAGCCCGCCAAGGCGGGCTCGACCAACTCGAAGAAGCCGACCTCGCCCGATCGCGCACCGCCATCTACCGGCAAGGACTCGCCGCTACCAGCCGACGGGTGAAAACCGCACCTTCCGGGGCGACCTGGTGTTACGCCTCATCCATGACAAGAAGGGCATGCACAAGCTCTCCCCTCCGTGGGAAGGCCCGTTCGCTATTGGGCGTGCTACGGCAGCGCCTACTACCTCATCGGCGTCCAGCGGGGCGGCGAACTCGACGTCAACGACCATGGAATGTAAATCTCCTCCGGAAGTTCTATTCCTAGAACCCCACATATGTACTCTCCGGTCGCTATGAATAAAAGCGGTTACCACAAATTCGTCTACTCTCCATGCCTTGTGCCCCTACTTTCGTAATTAACAGCGTCATGCTAAAATACGAAGTCAACCCTTGGTACAGCGACCGGGCAGCTAAGTAGTGCGATGTAAGAACCTTGAGTCATTTCAGGTCTTGCATCGTCCACAACGCCAATCCGGAGCCCCATTGGAGTCGCCTATCTCGACTAGTTTACGAACCAAGACAACTGTCCTCGCTTCTCACAGCGACCACTGGTCCTCCGCACCCTCGGTAGCGACTCGAGCGGCTAAGTACCACGCTCGGGGACTGAATACCAGTTCGTCGCGATCGGACAGGAAAACGCCAAGTAAGAACACGCCTAGGACTGCATACTGACCCACGGGCAGGCAGAGTAGCGCTCACCAACGCTCGATCCTCAACCACCCTCGAGTCGCGCCTTGAACTACCAAGTACCACGCTCGGGGACTCGGCCACCCGGCCCGTTCGCGTCTGAGAAAGCGGTAAATCTGAGCACTCAAGGGAGTCTCCTTGCGGTGGCTCTCGAGCTCGGGCGAGTCGACTAAACTAACAACACATGATAAACAACAAAACATCATATATGAGGTGAACCCCACAAAGGCGGACGCTCGGGACTCACCCAAAATCAATCAAAACAAACAAACAAATAGCAAAAGCGAACACAACGTTCCATTCAATCGCATATCGCATTGTCTTACAAGACAAAATATGCCTACTCGGAAGCTGCGCTAACACATCTAGGCAAACTACACTATTCTGCGAGCTTCGGCGGCGCCGGCCAAGATCCGGCGCCCTACGGATGAACGCGGTGTATGCGGGTTTGACGGATAAGTCGTCAGCTCACCCGCCATCGCCCGGCGGAAAGGTTGCTCAAACTTGAAGTCGCGATGCGGCGGCTCGAGTCGTTTGGCGCGGCGTTTCCGATAGGGAAGGAGGTCGCCCATCGCCCCGACAGCGCTCGATGCGGCGGCACGTTCCTGCAGCTTGAGAACCTCGGACAGATCCTGCGCCCGATCGGCGAAGGATACCCACTCGTCATCATCGAGATCGAAGTCCTCGGGAAGTGGGCGAGTCAAGGCTCAAGGCTGTCGGCGCCCATGACGAACGCCGACCGCGTCATGAACTCTCGACCATGGCGCCTTCTCCAAGTACTCCCACACCTCAACGAGGTCACCGAATAACCTCCGTGGGCGACATCTCTTGAAGGTAGGCGCGGATGCACGTCGCAAGCGGCGTCGCCGAGTCGGCAGCATGCTTACGCATTCCCTCGCGTCAGAGAGTTCGCTTCTTCTTGGCAATAATAACGACCTGCGAGAAGGAGACAAGTATGAGTACCATGGAAACCACAAACAATACAACCAAAAGACATGGAAGACACACTCACCAAGCAATGGCGGGCGAGTCCGTGATGAAACTTTGAAGCGATGTATGATCGTCCGAAGCCCAACAATGAGGGCTTCCGACGCCTTCGGTCTTCCTCATGGCGCAATGGAGGCCTTCGCCGCCTGTCACGAGCTTGCTTCTTCTTTGACTCCATGATTCGCTCGAGGTCGGCGATCTTACGCTCGGCGGTGCCTAACGCACCGCACCGCCTCCGCTCTCCAGCGAGGACAAGCTCTGGCGAGCCACCTCCGCCTTGCGCAACAACTGAAGCTCCTTGTTTGCTTCTTGGATGGCCAGCTCCTTCTCGACCTGACGCCCGCAGCCAATCGCTCTGCCGACTCCAGCTGCAGACCCTGTACATCTCCAAAGTCAGCACACATGAAAATTTCTCAGTGCCCACCCGCTAAAATTTAGCGGGTGCGCACTCGGGGACTAGCGATCACGAAAATTCCTTAGTGCCTACCCGCTAAAATTTAGCGGGTGTGCACTCGGGGACTGGCGATCACGAAAATTCCTCAGTGCATATCCGCTAAAATTTAGCGCATACGCACTCGGGGACTGGATTCGAAAGTACAAAACAAGTAATTATAAGAATCAAGCCGCTGCTAAGCACCGACCTGATCCTCGGGGGTGGAGGTACCGGATGGCCGCACCAAGCATGCCGTGAAGTTGCACGCGTCCACGAGCATAAGCGCCGGCGTATGCCCGCGACGTTGGTCGATTTCAGCGTTGATGGTCCCTGGAGCGGGGCTCGGGGTTGCGGCCCCATTCGCCGTGGCCGCCTTGGTCGTGAAACGGGGGAAGGTAGCAATCGAGGCGCCCCAAAAGTCGCTTCCTCCGGTCTAGGCAAGAAGCGCCCTCCTTGTGAGCGTGGTCGCCTCCTGCGGGTCCAGCCAGCGCCGCCACGTCGTCGAGAGGCGGTGGCGATGTCGTCGCCCTTGGCCTTCTTCTTGCCTTCCGTTGGGCGGCGACCTCATCACTTTTCCTCTTGCGGGAAGGGTCTTCCTCGCCAACGGCGGAAGATACCTTAGCCACGGTCGGGTGACCCATCTTTTTCACTCCGGTCCTGCACATCGAATCAAATCAATAAAAGACAATCAAAGTACTAAAGGAAAATAGGGAAGGCGAATGCACTCACTTGGCGGCTGGAATGAAACGCAGCCACATCTGAAGGCCGGTAGGTTTTCAGCTCGAGGCCTAATCGGACTAAGCCCAGTTCGGGCGTCGGGGGCCCGGGATGCGGACGGCTTCTTGGGCGCGGGCGTGTCGGGTGGCGCCGCCGGGGCGCCTTCGGCGGACGCCTCCACGTGAGTTGGGGCTACCGCGGCCGGAACTTCCTTGCGGGGCGAGGCTACCGCGCTCGGGACCTCCTTGCGGCGAAGTCGCCTGGCGGAGCCTTCCCTAGCCCAGAAACCGACGCGAATGGCGGAGGCATTGAGGCCAGCGGAGCTTCTGTAGATGGCGCATCTAGCGCGGTTGTCGCCGGGACTGCGCCGTCACCGGCCGAGCTGTGGGCATCAGAGCTGCTCGTTGAGTGCGGCGGTGAAGCCACCTTCGGCGGCTTCGTCTTCCTTCTCAGGGGGGCCCTCGCCTCCTTCTCCTTCTTCTTCTTCTTCGCGGGAGTGGCCTGACGGCGCGAGGTGGTCTCTGGGAGTTCGTCGTCGTCATGACGCTCGAGGCTCCTGCTCGCCTCGATCTCGCGCTGACGTTGCCCGCGGGTCTTTCGGACCAGTGGGGCAATCTCCTCTTCGGACTCGTCCTCGTCGTCCTCGTTACGCTTGGCGGGTGGCGACTCGTTTGTATCTGGGCGGATGGCGGGGCTCTCGTCGTCGTGGTGGTAACCACCCTTCCACCACTTGGAACAGCTGCGTTAAACACGAAGCGAGTTAGAATTACCGCGTTGCTGCGCTGCATTGCGAACAAGATAAAGGATTACCGTCGGACGGACAGCGGTGTGAGGAGAATACCCCCCTGCGCATCCACGTATGTCGCTTGGGTGATCTTCTTCAGCGCTGAGAGGTAGTCCTCCAGCTTCCACTCGGCGAGGCAGGCTTTCGTCGAGTCTCCCCGGCCCGTGTACTGGTACATATAATGGTTGCGTTGGGCGAGCGGAATGAGCCGCCAAGCCAACAATTGTACAAGTTTACCGTCTGGGCCTTCTTCTTGGACCGCGGATGTGCGGAGCATCTCGTCGACAACCATCCGCTGGTCGTCGGGGAGCTTGCCGACCTGGAGATGGCGTGGCTCGGAACGATTAGCCGAGTACCGCGGGATCGCCGCTTCGTCTTCCGGAGTCGCCTCGGTCACATAGAACCATGACTTTTTCCAGTCGCTCGCTGCTTTGGCTGGCAGCATCAGGTCGAAGAAGGAGGCTTTGGATTTGAGTTGGAAAGTCAAGCCTCCCGCGGCTAGCATTGGGCCGCCTGCTTCCTCACGGCTGATCCGTCCATGGAACAGATCTTGCCACAAGGGAAAGTAGGGCCGGCAGCCCAAGTAGCACTTTGAGCATACGAAGATGGCGAGCTCGATCTTTGTGGGGACCCGGATCGAGGCTGGATCCGTAGTAGGCGCAGACGGAAGAACAAAGATGTGGGAAACCCTAACCCCGCTCGAGGTGGGTGGTGAAACAGAACTCTCTCTCGCGGGTTTGGGGTCGTTTCCCAGGTGGGGATCGCCAACAGCCCGTGATTCCGGCCTCCTCGAAGGAGGCCACGGCGCTCTGGTGCATTTGGATCTACCCAAGGTTGTGGAAGGGCCATGGCTGAGGACTTGTTCGGAGGTTGGAGGATTACGGGTCGATTGGATCGCGGAATCAAAGGAAGGAAGATGTGCGTACTCGGAAGAAATGGTGGGCGGTTGGCTTTGCGATAGCCTACCATCCCTCTTATATAGCGGAGTTTCCCGCCAAATCAGGGGGCCGTTACCGCGCGATGATTACGCCAGAAGTTACCGTTGGGTTACCTTAACGGCTAGTTTGACCACGCCTGACGGTCCAACTCCAGCCACTTGGCTCGTTAAGTCACTCGCCGAGACCGCGTCCCGTTGGCTCGACTCGCCCAAGACGCCACTCGGTTCACGGTTTTCCTTTATACATGAGCCCGACGATTATTTGGATGCCAACTTGAAGCCGTATACTCATTGCCGGCCACTCACGCCTAATCAACGGCGGCCTCGGGGACTCGATGGGGATCGCCTGTTGGGGTATACTCGGTGGACGTTCCGGGTCTAAGGGCTGGCGAGTGGGCTGCGAGCGCAGTGGACGAAGCCCAGCAAGGTATCGAGCTTGGAGGTTGAAGGCCAGGCGGCGGATAGGCAGTCGGTCTAGGTTAAATGATTACAGTTGTAACCAAATCGGTTGAGATATGTAAACCCTAGGGGAGGTGAGCCTATATAAACCTCCCTATGGGGTGAGTAGAGATACGTTCCCTCATACACCCAAGCAACTCGCCGCCTAGTCGCCGAGTTCGCCCATTGTAAACACCTCCATAATACAATCTAGCAAGAGTAGGTCTTTACCCTCTGGGGGGCCGAACCTGGGTAAAACCCTGTGTCTTTGCCCTCATCTCGCACCGCAGATGGCTAGCCGCCTGCCCTCGTTCTACTACTGCCGATTGCGCATCTGTGGTCATTCCTTGGCGGCGCCGTGGGGCTGGCGGTCTGGCGGTGTTGCGGAGATCCAATCTGCCCATCAATGAGGCAGTGCCACGGCCGTATGATAGCGATCGGCGAGATGCTCCAGATCTTGCCAAGCAGCTACGTCCGGCGCGACCCGTCACGCCTGCGTGATCTTGCCGATCGGCGATCAGTCTCTTCGTCGGCCTCACCGGCGTCATCACCTCGGAGGACTCGGCCAGATCCGCGAAATCGCCACCACCTGTGATCGGCTCTCCGAGCCAGGTCCGCACGATCCACCGCCTCGCCTCCGGTACAACTCGGCCCACAACGTGGCGAGAACTCAGCGGCCGCAAGGCGCGGCCCTCACCGGCAACGACGCCGACTTCGGCGACCGGCGTCACTGCCGGATCCATCACCAGCCTCATCCGCGGGCTCCATCGTCAGGTCTCCAGCGGGAGATTTGAGGACCCTCCATCCTCGGGATCTTGAATTGACTCGGGTCGAAAACTCCGCCGACCTCCACGACGGAGCCGTCGCCATGCCGCGACCTACATGGCCACCGGCACCGATCCGCCGAGGACCCTTTCTCCACCGATCCTCCTAGCCGGCGGCGGAGTAGAGAACTCCGCTGAAATTGGCGGAGGCGATGCAAAGCGAGCGCGAAAAATTTCGCCTCGAGCGGTGGCAGCGAGGCATCACGCTACCACCAGCGGCCGGATCAGGTCACGCTGAACCCCACCGTTCAGGCGCATACGAACTTCGACAACGACCGGCGCATAGCGAAGCGCGCGATCTGCGAACGCGCCACCAGGGGAAGCAACCGCCCCGCCAGATCGGCGGCGATGGGTGCCCACCACCACCGCACCCTCGAGGACCAGCCGCGGATAGTCGTCTCCTCACGGGGCGAGGCGCTAACGGCCTCCCATTCTCCACCCGATGGACAACCTCGTGGCGGCCGAGCGGCAACCGATAGCATCACGGCCACGGCGGCGGCGCCACAAATCCGATGCGTCAGGGCCCTACTCGCCAAGGCCGTGGAACAGCAAGCGGTAGCCCGACTTCGCGAAGGCGAGTATACTCGCGCTCCTCGGGAAGCGAAGCGGCCTCAGCGGCCGCCCGGTGGCAAACACCCTCAATTGCCCGCCACGAGCCACCACAGCTCCAACGCCCGACCATAAGCGGCACTCTCCTGTGATCCTGGGCCAGCGACCAACCGTCGCCGCTAACGGAGAACCGATCGACGCGCACTCACATCATCAACAACCAAAAGCTGGCGCGCGGCCCGGCGACTTGCGACACACCTAACTACTGCGCGATGGCGAGCCTATGAAATCGCTCGATCGAATAGGGCCTAAGTGCTTGGACCAATGATCCGGCGAAAAGTACCCACCAAACTTCAAGGCGCCAAGGAGATAGAAAAAATCGACTCCTCGTGCGACCCGATGCGGCTCGACACATACCTCATGGCAATGGGGATCGCGGGTCTGTGACCTACTACGCCGCCGTTACCTCCCAGCGATGATGGAGGGGCGTGCGAGCAATGGATCAACACGCTCCCCGGGGCGATGTCGACTCACAGGAGGAAATCGAGGCCTTCGTCGAGCACTTGAGTGCTCCTACACTCGCGCCACCACCATCGAGGACACAGGCGTCGTCCGGGGACCCAGCGAGTCGACCCATAGCTGGGTCCAACGGTGGCAAGAACTGCAGTACAGCAGTCGGCATCCACCCGGACACCGCGATCCATTGCTTCAAGACCTCGTGCCGCTCTGAGCCTCTAGTCGCCAAGCTCAAGCGACACGCCCGCACTCGACAACATCCCGACCTCCTCGAGATCGCCAAGCGATGCCGAGGAGGATCCCAACCAAGGCGTCGACGGCGAGTCGGAGAACGCCAAGCCGGCGACAACGACGGCGGACGCCGACCGATCTACGCTCTGGCGGCACCGCCTCACGAGCAAGCGCGCAACGGCCAGGCGAGTCGACTTAATCGCCAACACTGAGCACGCTGGCGAGCCCAGAGCTACCGCCGCGACGGAGAACAGCAGCGATGGCGGGAACTACAAGAACAAGCCAAGGTTCGATCCCGCGGCCCTCCTTAACCAACCATGTGAGTTTCACAGCAGGGAAGGAAAGCCCGCCACGCACACCACCGCTGATTGCCACACCCTCAGGGAGATCGAGAAGGCACGGCACGCGCGGGATGACACCGACAACGACCCGCCAAATGGCGGAAAATTCGGCAAAGTAGCCGGCTCGCTCCACACCTTCACAGGCTTCAACACGAGCCGAGAAGAAGGTCATCGCCAGCGCCGTCCGTCAGCGGTGGCCCAAACAGACGTCCCCGGTTCCTCAACTGGTCGGAACAGCCATCACACAGGCCGGCGACCACTGCGCCCGCGCCAGTACCGGGGCGAGTCGCCTTGGTGGTCAAGCCCAAGGTTGGCGACTCACGGCTCCCAAGACACCGATGGGCGGCGGCTCCATCAACATCCTCTACCTCGACACCTTCCCGGCGGTTGCGGCTCCGCGATCGATGATCGAGACCACCCACCACGTTCCACGGCGCCGTCCCGGTCGGAAGGCGTACCCGATCGGCAAGGTCACGCTACCGTCACCTTGAGGTACTCGGCAAACTTCCGCACCGGCGGATCGTCTTATTTGGTGCCCTTGACCCTTACCACCTGCGTCCTAGGGCGCCAGGCGTTCGCCAAATTCATGGCGGCGCCCACTCGCGTACTCGCGATGAAGCTCCGGACGCGTGCGGCGTCATCACCATCAGCGGCGACCCGACATGGCGCGAATGCGAGGCCAAAGGAGCCGAACTTCGCCGCCCGTCATCACGGCGAAGCTAATCACGCCGACGAGCTTCGCCAAATCTGCGGCGGGTCAACAATAGCGACCCACAATACTCAAGAAGCCCAACTCGAGGGGCACAAACACCTCAACCTTTGAGGCCACGGCCTTTTCGCGCCGTCGAGCTGGTCCCAGCGACCCAGCCCGGACGGTGGCGTCGGGACGAGCATGAGCCCAGCATAGGAAGGCGCTCGCCGAGTTCCTTCGTGAGAATAGGGACATCTTTGCATGGAAACCCTCGACATGCACTGGTGTCCCTAGGGAGCTCTGAGCACAAACTAAACGCCGATCCCAAAGTGCGACCCGTCAAGCGATCGCTCGGCCCTTCAACGAAGACGCCCGTCGAGCAATCGCCGAGGAAGTGCAGCGCTGCTGCGGCTTCATCCGGCCAATCAAATACTCAAGTGGCTGGCAAACCCGGTCTGGTCGAGAAAAGCAGGACTGGAGAATGTGTATCGACTACACAAACTGAATAGCGCCTGCCCAAAGGCGATTCGTCCTCCAGCGGATCGATCGGATAATCGATTCAACGGGTTCGAATCGCTATGTTTCCTCGGCGCCTACTCCGGGTACAACCAGATCAAAATGGCTGTCGAGGATGAGGAAGGCGGCGTTCATCACGCCATTCGAGCCTTACGCTACACCGCCATGACTTTCGGCCTCAAACGCGGGCAACCTACCAGCGGTGCATGCAAGAATGCCTCGCGAGCCAAATTGGCGCAACATCACGTCTACATCGACGGCGTGGTCGTGAAATCCGCTCGCCAAAGGCGACCTACGCCGACCTCGCGGAGACCTTCGCCGTCTGCGGTACAAGATAAAGCTCAATCGAGCAAGTGCACCTTGTACCGCCGGGCAACTCTTTGGATACGTCGTCTCCAAACAAGGGATCGAGGCAAACCCGCGAAGATCGACACAATCGCCCGGCTCGGCAAACCCGAGTGCTGCGCGGCGTCGAGCTGGCGGGCGTGTAGCGGCTCTCGATCGCTTCATCCCCCGCTGGCGGCGATGCCCTTATATGCGTCGATGCGCAAGAACCCCACCTTCCGATTGGGACAAGGAGGCGGGCGGCGCTCGCGACCTTAAAAAGGTGCTACTCGCGCACCACTACCGCCGCACCGGCGACAAAGAGCCTATCTTTGGTTTCGTCGCGGCGTCCGGCGTCGTCGATGCCGTAATGGTGGTCGAACGACCGGAGGAAGAAAGGCGCCGGTCAGCGGTGGTGTACTACATCAGCGAGTTCTCACGGTCGCGTGACCCACCTGATACCAAAAACTGGTATCTGCGGTCTTGAGCTCGTGGCGCCGCACTACTTCGAGCACCGATCACGGTCGTCTCCTCGGCACCACTACAAGACATCATCCGCAATCGCGGCGACGGGCGGGTCGCCAAGTGAGGCCGTCGAGATCGGCGTCCACAACATTAAATCTGAGCCACGAAGGCGATTAAATCGCGACCTTGGCAGGACTTCGCCGGCGGGAAGAGGCCCGGAGACGGAGAAGCCCGTACCTCCATTCTGGAGCACGCGCCGACAGGTCCAGAACGCAGACGGGCGCGGGAGGCGGGATAGTCTTGACCTCACCAAAAGCGATAAGCTCGCTACATCCTCCGCCTCGAATTCACGCCTGCACCAACAACATGGCTGAATCGAGGCCCTACTCCTGACATCACGAGCCGCAAAGGAAATGGCGTCAATCGCCTTGATGCTCGGAGACTCCGACCTCGTTCGGGGCAAGTCGCGGCACCTGCGGCCGTCTCCCCCCATGGCGGCGTACGCCAAGAGATGGACAAGGTGGGCGGCCACTTCACGGCTACTCTGTCGAGTGGATCGGCAGGAGAAAAAACGAGGCGGCGCCCTCTCTCGCATCGGGTCGGCTCGACTCGCACCACCCGCCGGCGTGTTCCTCGACACAATCTTCACGCCATCAGTCTCTCCCCCGAAGGAGATCGACATTGGAGTCCCGCTCCAACCAGAAGCAACCTTGGTCGCACTCATCACCAAGCCAGACGATTGGACCAAGCCCTACATCGCCTACGAAACGGCACCTGCCCGTGAGCGAAACAAATGCGAATGATGCGCTCGCCGATGCAAGTCTTACACCATCATCGGCGAGCTACACAGCCAGCGTCACCGGCGTGTTCAACGTTGCGTCCAACCGGCTGAAGGGCGCAAAATCCTCCACGACATCCAATCGGTACTGCGGCCACCGCGCCGCCGCTCCCCTGTCGCCAAGGCTATGCGACCACGGCTTCTCTTGGCCCACGCTGCGCCGGCTGTCGACATCGTCCAGCAATGCGCCGGGTGCCGTAACGCCAATCGCCGCGTACCAAGCTCGGAGCTCAAAACAATCCCCATCACTGGCCATTTGTGTGGGGCATGGACATGGTAGGCCCCTTCAAGAAGGCCCCTCTGGTTACACCCACCTGCTGGTGGCCGTCGACAAATTCACGAAGTGGGTAGAGGCCAAGCCAGTCCGAAATGCGACGGGAAGACGCCACTAAGTTCTCTGAGCTCATATACCGCTACGGGTTCCCCAACAGCATCATCACGGACACGGCACAAACTTCGCCAAGGGAGCAATGGCGAATTTTGCGAAGCACCACATCGGCTCGACCTCGCGTTACACACCGGAATCAATGGCGGCGGAACGAGCCAAAAGCATCCTCCACGGCTGAAGCGACTCCAAAGTACCACTTTCGGCGCTGCCGGATGCTGGGTCGAGCTCCCCTCCGTCATCGGGAATTCGCACCTCGGTCACAGGTCGGGATTCCTCCCTTTTCATGGTCTCTGGCGCGAAGCAGTCATGCCCACCGACCTCGAACACGACTTCGCGGGTCATCCACTATCTGAGGCGAAAAGCAGGCTGGCCCGCCAAGCGGGCTCGACCAACTCGGCAAACCGTGACCTCGCCCGATCGCGCACCGCCATCTACCAGCAAGGACTCCGCCGCTACCACAGCCGGCGGTGAAAACCCGCACCTTCGGGAAGGCGACCTGGTGCGCCTCATCCGGGACAAGAAGGGCACAAGCTCTCCCCGTGGGAAGGCCCGTTCGCTATTAGGCGCGTGCTCGCAGCGGCGCCTACTACCTCATCGGCGTCCGGGGCGGCGAACTCGGCGTCAGCGGCCATGGAATGTAAATCTCCTCGGAAGTTCTATTCCTAGAACCCCATATGTACTCTCGATCGCTATGAATAAAAAGCGGTTACCGCAAATTCGTCTACTCTCCATGCCTTGTGCCACTCTTTTCGTAATTAACAGCGTCATGCTAAAATACGAAGTCAACCCTTGGTACAGCGACCGGCACTAAGTAGTCGCGATGTAAAACCTTGAGTCATTCAGGTCTTGCATCGTCCACAGCGTAATCCGGGCCCCATTGGAGTCGCCTAGCTCGGTGGTTTCTGAACCAAGACAAGCATCCTCGCTTCTCACAGCGACCACGGTCCTCCGCATCCTCGGCGTAGCGACTTCGAGCAGGTAAGTACCACGCTCGGGGACTGAATACCAGTTAAATCGCGATCGGCGAGAAGAAAACGCCAAGTAAAACACGCCTAGGACTGCCCGCGGTGACCCACCGGCCAGGCGGGGTGGCGCTCACCTGTAGCGCTCAGTCCTCAACCACCCTCGAGTCGCGCCTTGAACTACCAAGTACCACGCTGGGGACTCGGCCACCGGCCCCGTTCGCGTCTGAAAGCGGTAAAATCAGAGCACTCAAGGAGTCGCCTTGCGGTGGCTCTCGAGCTTCGGTGAGTCGACTAAACTAACAACACACATGATAAACAACAAAACATCATATGAGGTGAACCCCAAAAAAAGGCGGCGCTCGGGGACTCACCCAAAATCAATCAAAACAAACAAACAAATAGCAAAGCGAACACAACGTTCCATTCAATCGCATATCGCATTGTCTTACGGTACAAAAATGCCTACTCGGCGGCTTTGCTAACACATCTAGGCAAACTACACTATTGCGAGGCTTGACGGCGCGCGACATCCGGCGCCCTGGATGAGCGGTGTCACGGGTTTGGCGGATATCGTCGGCTCACCCGCCATCGCCCGGCGGAAGGTTGCTCAACCTTGAAGTCGCGATCACGGCTCGAGGTCGTTTGGCGACGGCGTTTCTGATAGGGAAGGTCGCCCATCGCCCGAACGCTCGAAAGTCTGGCGGCTGACGCGTTCTGCAGCTTGAGAACCTCGGACAGATCCACGCGCGGTCGGAAGGATACCCACTCGTCATCATCGAGATCGAAGTCCTCGGGAAGTGGGGCGAGTCAAGGCTCAAGGCTGTCGGCCCGACGAAGCGCCGACAGCGTCATGAACTCTGACGTGGGCGCCTTCTCCAAATACTCCACACCTCAGCGAGGTCACTGAGAATAACCTCCGTGGGCGACATCTCTTGAAGGTAGCGCGGATGCACGTCGCCGGCAGTCGCCGGTCGGCGAGCATGCTTACGCATTCCCTCGCGTCAGAGTTCGCTTCTTCTTGGCAACCAATAACACGACCTGCGAGAAGGAGACAAGTATGAGTACCATGGAAACCACAAACAACACAACCAAAAGACAGGGAAGACGCACTCACCAAGCAATGGGCGGGCGAGTCCCGTGATGAAACTTTGAAGCGATGTATGATCGTCCTGAAGCCCAACAATGAGGGCTTCCGACGCCTTTCGGTCTTCCTCCGGCGCAATGGCGGCCTTCGCTTTCCGTTCGCTTGCTTCTTCTTTGCCTCCGCGATTCGCGCTTCGAGGTCGGCGATCTTACGCTTTCGGCGGTGCCTAACGCGAACCCGCGCCTCGGCTCTCCAGCGAGGGACAAGCTCTGGCGAGCCACCTCCGCCACTTGACAACTGAAAGCTCCTTGTTTGCTTCTTGGATGGCGGCCAGCTCCTTCTCAACCTGTTGCCCAATCGCTCTGCCGACTCAGGTGCAGACCACAGTACATCTCAAAGTCGGCACACATGAAAATTTCTCGATTGCCCACCGCTAAAATTTAGCGAGTGCGCACTCGAGGGCTAGCGATCACGAAAATTCCTCGGTGCCCACCGCTAAAATTTAGCGGGTGTGCACTCGAGGACTAGCGATCACGAAAATTCCTCGGTGCATATCCGCTAAAATTTAGCGCATACGCACTGGGGATGATTGAAAGTACAAAACAAGTAATTATAAGAATCAAGCGCTGCTAAGCACCGACCTGATCCTCGGGGCTGGAGGTACACGGATGGCCGCACCAAGCATGCCGTGAAGTTGCACGCGTCCACGAATAGCGGCCGGCGTATGCCATGACGTTAGTCGATTTCAGCGTTGATGGTCCTGGAGGCGGGGCTGGGTTGCAGCCCCACTCGCCGTAGCCTTGGTGAAGCGGGGAAGGTAGCAATCGGCGCCGCCCCAAAGGAAATCGCTTCCTCCGGTCTGAACGAAACACCCTCCTTCGTGAATGCGGTGCGCCTCACTTGCAGGTCGGCCGGCGCCTTGCTTACGTCGTCGAGGCGGTGGCGATGTCGTCGCCCTTAGCCTTCTTGCTGCCTTCCGTTTAGGCGGCGACCTCATCACTTTTCCTCTTGCGGGAAGGGTCTTCCTGCCAGCAGCGAAGATACCTTAGCCCGCGGTCGGGTGACCCATCTTTTCACTCGGTCCTGCACATGAATCAAATCAATAAAGACAATCAAAGTACTAAAGGAAAATAGGAAGGCGAATGCACTCACTTGGCGTGGAATGAAACGCAGCCCTGTCTGAAGGCGGTTTTTCGGCTCGAGCCTGTCGGCGACTAAGCCCCAGTTCGGGGCGTCGGGGCCCGATCTGGGGCTTCTTTGGCGTTGGCGTAGCGGTTGGCGCCTCCGGGCGCCTTGGCGGACCTCCTCGTGAATTAGAGCTACATGGCGGAACTCCTTGCAGGCGAGGCCGCTCGGGACCTCCTTGCGGCGAAATCGCCTGGCAGAGCCTTCCTAGCCAGAAACCGGCGAATGGCGGAGGCATTGAGGAGCCAGACTTCTGTAGATGGCGCATCTAAGCGGTTGTCGCGGACTGCGCCGTCACCGGCCGGTGTGGGCATCAGGGCTCGTTGAGTCTGGCGGTGAAGCCACCTTGCGGCCGTCTTCCTTCTCGGGGGCCCTCGCCTCCTTCTCCTTCTTCTTCTTCTTGGCAGAGTGGCCTGGCGAGGTGGTCTCTGGAGTTAAATTGTCGTCGTCATGGCCTTCGAGGCTCTGCGCCTCGATCTGGCGCTGGCGTTGCCGGGTCTTCCGGACCGGTGGGGCAATCTCCTCTTGGACTCGTCCTCGTCGTCCTCTTTACCCTTGGCGGGTGGCGACTTCGCTTGTATCTGGGCGGATGGCCGGGGCTCGTCGTCGGCGGGTGGTAACCACCCTTCCACCACTTGGAGCGATTCGTTAAACATGAAGCGGAGTTAGAATTACGCGGCCTGCGCTGCGGCGAACAAGATAAAGATTACCGGGCCGGACGCTTGGTGTAAGGTGAAGCCAGCATGCGCATCCGTATGTCGCTTGGGTGATCTTCTTGACTAAGAGGTAGTCCTCCGGCTTCCACTTTCGGCGAGCAGGCTTCGTCAGTCTCCGGCGTGTCTTGGTACATATAATGGTCGCGTTAGGCAAGCGGAGCGAGCCGCCGCCCAAACCAACAATTGTACAAGTTTACGTCTGGAGCCTTCTTCTTGACCACGGATGGTGCGGAGCATCTCGTCGACAACCATCCGCTGGTCGTCGGGGAGCTTGCCGACCTGGAGATGGCGTGGCTCGGAGCGATTAGCGAGTACCGCGGGATCGTAACCGTCTTCGGTCGCCTCGGTCACATAGAACCATGACTTTTCGATCGCTTCTGCTTTGGCGGCGACATCGGTCGAAGAAGGCTTTGGATTTGAGTTGGAAAGTCAAGCGCCATGCTAGCATTGAACCGCCTCCTCGCGGTGATCCGTCCATGGAACAGATCTTGCCACAAGGGAAAGTAGGGCGGCCAAAGTAGCACTCATGAAGCATACGAAGATGGCGAGATGCTCGATCTTTGTGGGGACCCAGATCGAGGCTGGATCCGTAAGCGTAGCCGGAAGAACAAAGATGTGGGAAACCCTAACCCCGCTCGAGGTGGCTGGTGAAGCAGGGCCAGACTCTCTCTCGCGGGTTTGGGGTCATTTCCGGCTGCGAGATCGCCAGCAGCCGGCCGTGATTCCGGCCTCCTCGAAGGAGGCCAGCTGCTCTGGTGCATTGGATCTACCCAAGGTTCGGTGGAAGGGCCATGGTGAGGACTTGTTGGTCGGAGGATTGGTCGATTGGATCGCGGAATCAAAGGAAGGAAGATGTCGCGTACTCGGAAGAAATGGTGGGCGGTTGGCTGCGATAGCCTACCATCCCTCTTATATAGCGAGTTGCCGCCAAATCGAGGGCCGTTAAGCGCGATGATTCGCGAGATTACCGTTGGGTTACCTTAGCGCTAGTTTGACCACGCTGACGGTCCAACTCCAGCCTCACTCGTTAAGTCACTTTCATGAGACGCGTCCCGTTGGCTCGACTTCGCCCAAGAGCGACTCGGTTCACGGGTTTTTCCTTTATCAGGAGCCGGCGATTGATGGATGCCAACTTGAAGCCGAATACTCCGGCCGGCGACCACTCACGCCTAATCAGCGGCCTCGGGGACTCTTGATGGGGATACGCCTGTTGGGGTATACTCGGCCGGGGCGTTCCGGGTCTAGGGCTGGCGAGTGGGCTGCTGAGCAGTGGACGAAGCTTGACAGGTATCGGCATTTGGAGGTTGAAGGCCGAGCGGCGGATAGGCGGTCGGTCTAGGTTAAATGATTACGAAGTTGTAACCGTCGGTTGAGATATGTAAACCCTAGGGAGGTGAGCCTATATAAACCTCCCTATGGGGTGAGTAGAACACGTTCCCTCATACACCCAAGCAACTCGCCGCCTAGTCGCGAGTTAGCCCATATAAACACCTCCATAATACAATCTAGCGAGTAGGTCTTTACCCTCAGGAGCCGAACTGGGTAAAACCACTGTGTCTTTGCCCTCATCTACATCCATGATGGCTAGCCGCCCTTGCCCCTCGTTCTACTACTCGCTGCCGATTGCAGCATCTGCCGTGGTCATTCCTTCGACAGTGGCGCCCTCGGATCATTGGTGTTGATGGGGATCGCCGTGGGGTATACTCGGCGGGGCGTTCCAGTAGTCTAAGGGTGGCGGTGCAGCCTCTGTGGCAGTGGACCAGCCCAGCAAGGTATCGGCGAGGCGCGGAGGTTGAAAGGCCCGAGGCGGCGGATGCTCGCCTTCAAGACTTGATGGTGTTGATGGGGATATGCCTGTTGGGGTATACTCAACGGGGCGTTCCGGTGGTCTGGGGCTGTATCGAAGGAATGACCGCGGCAATCGGCGTGAGCAGTAGTAGAACGAGGGCAAGGCGGCTAGCCATCTGCGGTCTTGAGATGAGGCAAAGACAGGGTTTTACCGAGTTCGGCCCCGGAGAATAAGACCTACTCACTGGATTGTATTATGGAGGTGTTTACAATGGCGAACTTCGCGACTAGGCGTGAGTTGCTTGGGTGTATGAGGAGCGTGTCTCTACTCACCCATAGGGAGGTTTATATAGGCTCACCTCCCTAGGGTTTACATATCTCAACCGATTTGGTTACAACTTGGTAATCATTTAACCTAGACGGAGCCTATCGCTCGCTGGGCCTTCAACCTCCGATCGCTGATACTTCTTGGGCAGGTCCACTCGCCGTTCTGCCAGGCCCCTCGTAATAGACCAGTCGGAAGCGTCGGAGTATACCCCAACAGGCGTATCCCCATCAGTAGTCCCGGGCCGTCGTTGATTAGGCGTGGTGGCTCTTGGCGATCGAGTATTGACTTCAAGTTGGCATCGGTCGAATCGTCGGCGGGCTCTGTATAAAGGAAAAACCGGTGAACCGAGTGGCGTCTTGGTGTCGAGCCCAGCAGGCCGGTCTCGGCGAGTGACTTAACGAGCCGAGTGGCTAAGAGATGGGCGTCGTGGTCAAACTAACCCGTTAAAACCAGCGGTAACTTCGGCGTAATCATCGGCGATGCGGCCCACGATTTGGCGAACCTCCAGCTATATAAGAGGATGGTAAGCTATCGCCAAAGCCAACCGCCCACCATTTCTTCCGATCGCACATCTTCCTTCCTTTGATTCCAGCGATCAATCGACCGCAATCCTCGACCTCGAACAAGTCCTCGCCATGGCCCTCCGCAGAACAGGGGTAGATCCAAATGCACCAGGCGCGGTGGCCTCAGGAGGCCGATCCTGGGCGGCTCTTGGCGTATCCCGCGGAAATGACCCCAAACCCGTGAGAGAGTTAAATCATTTCACCAGCCACCTCGGCGGGGTTAGGGTTTCCCATCTTTGTTCTTCCGGCGTTCTGCCTACTCGGGATCAACCTCGGATCTGGGTCCCCGACATCGAGCAGCTACGCCATCTTCGTGGCGGGTGCTACTTATGAGCTGCCGGCCCTACTTTCCCTTGTGGCAGAATCATTCCATGGACGGATCGGCGAGGCAATGACCCAATGCTAACGCGGCGGTTTGACTTTCAACTCCGTCAAGCCTCCTTCTTGACTGATCTTTGCGGCCAAAGCGTGGCGGGAAAAAGTCATGGTTCTATGTGACGGCGACTCGGAAGGCAAGCGGCGATCACTCGGCTAATGTCGTTCGAGCCACGCCATCTCCAGGTCAAGCTCCCGGCGACCGGCGGATGGTTCGACGAGATGCTCGGACCATCATGATGCGAAGAAGAAGAATCGAGACGGTAACTTGTACAATTGTTGGCTTGGCGTGGCTCGTTCCGCTTGCGCGACTCGTACATGTACCGATTACGGGCGGGAGACTCGGCCTGCCTGCGGTGGGCGGAGGACTACCTCTCGGCTGAAGAAGATCATAGCGACATACGTGGATGCGGGTACAAGCCTCACCCTACACCCATGAAGCGTCCGGCTCAGCGGTAATCCTTTTATCTTGTTAGCGATCGCCGGCGTGTGCGGTCGCGGTAACTCTAACTCTGTTTCGTGTTTAACAGCTATTCCAAGTGGTGGAAGGTGAATTTACCACCCGCCGGCACGAGCCGGGCCATCGCCCGGGATACAAAGCAATCGCCACCGCCAAAGGGTAAAGAGACGGCGGGCGAAGTCGAAGAAGAGATTGCCCTGGTCGAAAGACCCGCGAACAGCGTCGGTAGCGAGATCGGCGGCGAGCCTCGGCGTCATGGCGACGACGAACTCCGAGACCACCTCGCGCCCGTCGAATATCGCGAAGAAGAAGAAGGAGAAGGCGAGGCCCCACGAGAAGAGCGAAGCCGCCGAAGGTGGCTTCACGCTACTCAGCGGCAGCTCGATGCCCACAGCTCGGGTGGCGGTAGCAGGTCCGGACAACCCGCTAGATCGCCATCTCTGAAACTCATGGCCTCGATACCTCCGCCATTGGCGTGGTTTCTGGGCTGGAAGGCTCCGGTTGTGGCGACCGCCTCGCAGGTCAGCGATGGCCTACGCCCGCAAGGAGGTTCGGCCCGGTAGCCCCAATTCACGAGAGGCCTCCGCGAGCGCCCGGGCGCCAACGCTACGTCAGCGTCAAAGCCGTCCGTATCCACAGGCCCCGGCGTCCACAGGCGGGGCTTAGTCGCCGATTAGGCCACATTTTGGAAAAACCGGTGGCCTTACGTGCGAGGGCTGCGTTTCATTCCAGTCGCCAAGTGAGTGCATTGATTCCTATTTTCCTTTAGTACTTTGATTGTCTTTTATTGATTTGATTCGATGTGCCGGGACCCGGAGTGAAAAGATGGGTCACCCGACCGTGGCCAAGGTATCTTCGCCCGTTGGCGAGAAGACCCTTCCGCCAAGAGGAAAAGTGATGAGTCGCCGCCTCAGCGGAAGGCAGCAAGAAGGCCAAGGGCGGCGACATTCGTCACCGTCTCACGGCAGCGGGTGGCGGCGGCTGGACGCGCGAGCGGCGTCTGAAGAGGCGTTTCCTTGCCTGGACCGGGCGACTTCCTTTAAGGCGGGCGCCTCGATTACCTTCCCCGTTTCACGACCAAAGCGGCCACGGCGAGTGGTGCAACCGAGCCCCAAGCCCGGGGACCATCAACGCTGAAATCGACCAGCGTCGGGCACATGCGGCGCTGCTGCGTCGTGGGCGGTGCAACTTCGCGGCATGCTTATGCGGCCATCCGGTACCTCCGGTCCCGAGGATGGGTCGATTGCAGCGGCAGTTCTTATAATTACTTGTTTTGTACTGAATCCAGTCCCAGTCGTGTCGCTAAATTTTAAGCGGATATGCGGCGAATTTCGTGATCGCGGTCCCAGTGCACACCGCTAAATTTTTAGCGGGTGAGCCTTCGAAATTCGTGATCGCCAGTCGCACCCGCTAAATTTTAGCGGGTGGACGCGAGAAAATTCATGTGCTGACTTTGGAGATGTCAGTGCTGCGGTGAGTCACGAGCGATTGGCTGCGCAGCGTCTTGAAAGGAGCCGCTATCCGAAGCAAACAAGGAGCTTGGTTGTTGCTTTGCGGAGGTGGCTCGCCGGGAGCTTGTCCCTATTGGGAGGCTGGAGTCTGATGCGTTAGGCACCGCCCGAAGATCGCCGACCTCAGCCAGGCGGGAGGCAAAAGAAGAAATAGCTTCGTGAGCAGGCGGCGAAGGCCTCGTGCGGCCGGCGGAGGAAAGACCAAGCGTCGGAAGCCCTCATTGTTGGGCTTCGGACGATCATACATCGCTTCAAGTTTCATCACGGGACTCGCCCGCCCATTGCTTGAGTCGTCTTCCTGTCTTTGGTTGTATTGTTTGTGGTTTCCATGGTACTCATGCTTGTCTCCTTCTAGTCGTGTTATTGGGCGCCAGAAGCGAACTCTCTTGGCGAATGCGTAAGCATGCTCGTCGACTCGGCGGCTATTGTCGGCGTGCATCAGCCTACCTTCAAGAGATGTAAGCCCACGGAGGTTATTCGATGACCTCGTTGAGGTGTGGGAGTACTTGGAGAAAAGCGCGCCGCGATCGTAGAGTTCATGGCCTTGATTGGACGTTCGTCGTGGCGTCGACGACCTTGAATGAGACTCGCCCACTTCCCGAGGACGATCTCGATGATGTAGTGGGTATCGCCGTCGGCTGGCCGATGGATCATCGAGGGTTCTCAAGCTGCGAGGCGTCCGCTTGGCGTACTCGGGCGTCACAGGCGATGGCGACCTCCTTCCCTATCGAAGCAGTCGTCGCGTCAGCGACCCGAACGCCCGCATCAGCGACTTCAAGGTTGAAGCAACCTTTCGCTCGGCGATGGCGGGTGGTGACAACGATCAAATCAAACCCATTACAGCGTTCATCCGTAAGCGGCAGGGATCTTGGCGCGTCGTTATCGTCAGCTGCGAGAATAGTGTAGTTTGCCTAGATGTATTAGCGGTGATTCTGCAGGCATATTTTGTCTTGTAAAGACAATGCGATATGCGATTGAATGGAGCGTTGTGTTCGTTTTGCTATTTGTTTTTTGTTTTGGATTGATTTTGGGTGAGTCCCGGTAGCGTCAGCCCTTTTGGGGTTTCACCTCATATATGATGTTTTGTTGTTTATCATGTGTGTTGTTAGTTTGATGTCGCTTAGAGCTCGGAGGCAGATCGTGGCGACTCCTTGAGTGCTCATGCTTTACCGTTTTCCCGTCTGTGAGCAGGTAGGGTCAGGCAGTCGGCGTGGTAGTTCAAGGGCGACTTCGAGGTGGTTGAGACTGAAGCGTTGGTGTATTGCGTCACTCTACTGGCCGGTGGGTCGGTCAGCGTGGCGAGTCCTAGGCGTGCTCTCTTACTTAGCGTTTTCCACATCCCGATCGCGTGACTGGTATTGATCGGCGTGGTGCTTACCCGTTCGGTCGCTTCACAGGATCACGGAGGACCAGGGTCATTGTGAAGCGGGGCGAGTTGTCTTGGTTACGTAAAACCGGTCGAGCTAGGCGACTCAATAGGGCTCCGGATTGGCGTTTTAAGTGGGCGATGCAAGACCTGAAATGACTGATGCTCTTACATACTTTTCCGTGCGTCTTGAAGCTGTACCAAGGGTTGAATTCTGTATTTTAGCATGGCGTTAATTACAGTCAGTGGCACAAAGGCATGGAGAGTAGGCAATTTTCGTGTAGGTTTCTTTTATTCATAGCATTTGGAGTACATATGTGAGGTTCTAGAATAGAACTTCGGAGAGATTTACATTCCATGGCCGTTTGACGTCGAGTTCGCCGTCAGCAGACGTCGATGAGGTAGTGGTCGTTGCGTCTGGCATAATGAGCGGGCCTTCCACAGGGGAGAGCTTATGCATGCCCTTCTTGTCACGGATGGCGTACCAGTCGCCTTCTGGAAGGTCACTTGGGGTTTTCACCGTCGGCTGTAGTAGCGGCGGGTCCTTGCTGGTAGATGGCGGTCTTGATCAGAGGCGGGGAATTCGCGTGCTTCGTCGGTTGGTCGAGCCCGTCTTGGCGGGCCAGCTCGTTCGGCCTCCGTATAGTGGATGACCGCGGCGAGTGTTCGTGTTAGAATTCGGTGGGCATGGCTGCTTGGTGCCGTAGACCATGAAAAAGGGTGAATCCCGTCGACTGTTGACGGCCAAGTGCGATTCCCGGATTTACGGACGGAGGGAGCTCTTAGGACCAGCATCAGCGGTGCGCTCGAGTGGTACCCAGGTCGGCGGGCAGGTAAATGGAGGATGCTTTGGTTGAAAAAGCTCGTTCCTGGCCATTGGATTCCACAAGGGTGTGCGGCCCTGCGGTCGAGGAGTCGGCCGGATGTGGTGCTCTTCGCAAAATTCGGCCATTGCTCCTTGGCGAAGTTTGTGCGTTGTCGTGATGATGCTGTTGGGAACCCGTAGCGGTATATGAGCTCGGCGTAGGAACTTAGTGGCGATCTTCCGTCGCATTTCGGACTGGCTTGGCCTCTACCCGCCGATGAATTTGTCGTGGCCGACCAGCGGTGGAAGTGTAACCGGAGGGGCCTTCTTGAAGGGCCTACCATGTCCATACCCCACAGCGAATGGCGGTGATGGGGATTGTTTTGAGTACGAGCTTGCGTGCGTCGATTGGCGTGCTTCGGCACCGGCGCGTCGCTGGGCGATGTCGGCAGCGTCGGCGTGTGCGGTGGGCAGTAAGCCGTGTCGCGCAGCCTTGGCGACGAGGGAAGCGGCGGCGTGGTGGCGCGATCGCTGAGTGGATGTCGTGGAGGATTTTCGTCCTTGTGGTTGGGCTAGCGTTGGAACCGCGGTGACGCTGCGCTTGTGTAGCTCGCCGTCGATGATGGTGTAGACTTGCATCGGCGGCGATCATTCGACATTTGTTTCGTCTGCTGGCGGTGCGGTTTCGGTAAGCGATGTAGGGCTTGCTCAATGCGTGCGGCTCGGTGATGAGTGCGACCAAGGCTGCTTCTGGTTGGGCGGGACTCGATGTCGATCTCCTTCGGAGAAGACGTGGCGTGGTGTGTCGAGGAACAGCGGCGGGTGGTGCTTGAGTCGAGCCGACCCGATGCGAGAGGCGTCGGCCTCCTCGTTTCTCCTGTCGATCCACTCGGCGAGTAGCGATAAAGTGGCCCACCTTGTCCACCTCTTGGCGATGCCGCGCCATGAGTGGGGAGCAGCGTCGCGGTGCCAGCGACTTGCCCGCAGCGGTCGAATCTCCGTAGCATCGAAGGCGATTGGCGGCTCATTTCGCTGCGGCTCGCATGCGTGGAGTAGGGCCTCGTATTCAACCATGTTGTTGGTGCAGGCGTGAATTCGGCGAAGAGATGTAGCGGAGCTTATCGCCTTTGGTGAGGTCGGCACTTATCGCTCTGCGCCGTCAGTGTTCTTGGACCCGTCGAAGTGCAGGCTCCAGTAATGGATGATGGAGTGCGGCTTCTCGGCTCTTGGGCCTCTTCCCGATCGGCGAGAAGTCTGCCGGTCTGCGACTTAATCGCCCTTCGTGGCTCGTATTTAATGTTGTGGGCGCCCGATCTCGACGGCCCTTGGCGACCCGCCCGGTCGCCTCGCGATTCGGATGATGTCTTGTAGTGGTCTTGAGGGCGGCCGTGGTGGGTGCTCCTGGAGTAGTCGGGCGGCTGCCTGAACGCGTATACCAGTTTTGGTCTGTGGGTATCGTGGCGCGACTCGGTGAGAACCTCGCTGATGTAGTACGGCGGCTGGACGGCGCTCTTTCCTTCCTCTGGTGGATTCGGCGACCATTCCTGCAACGACGGCTTTCGGACGCCCACGTAAACTCAACATAGGCTCTTTGTCGTGGTGCGGCGGTAGTGGTGCGGGTAGCACCTTTGGGTCGCGGGCGCGTCGTCGCCTCCTTGTCCCATGGAAGGTGGGTTCTTCGCATCGAGCGGTATAGAGGCATCGCCTTTTACCCGTGACCCGGGGATGAAGCGGCCGAAATGCTACGCCCGGCCAACCGGGCGTCAGCGCGAGCACTCGGGTTTGCGAGCAGGCGATTAATATCGATCTTCGTTGGGTTTGCCTCGATCCCTCGTTTGGAGCGAAGCGTGTCGATGGTTGCCAGCGGAGTACGAAGTGCACTAGCACAGATTGAGCTTTATCTTGTACCTCGCTTAGTTGCGAGGTCTCGCGAAGATCGGCCAGATAGGAAATTCGCCTTTGGCGGCAGTTTCCATTTCACGCTCCGCGTCGTCGATCGTGAGGCGATGGATGTTACG